>OX401993.1:8235104-8735609 GCA_947859395.1 Eupithecia insigniata | reverse complement strand
AGCTTTGGAATCGAATTTACTAAGGATACTGTGCTGAGGATAGTTTTTTTTAAACACTTTCTATTATTTAGCAATTGACAGAAACCCGCCTGAGAGACTTGAGAAGAGATTCTGAGACGGAAGTTTATTCCTGCAAACTCATTATGCAATAAAAATACCTGTACATCCTTTGTGAACATATTGTTGGTGTGAATATCAATATGATGGAACAGCCTGGTATCAGTAAAATTGAACGTGAGTTTGACACCATCTTCAGTAAGTACAGTCCTGTTCCATCCCATCCAGCGACTCCCTGCAAATAGAATTGCTTGAAAATCAACCATTAGCTGATGAATTCAATAATAGATGTTCACATACAGATGGGCCACAACAAATCTTTTGCAACCTAGATAGTTCACCCGAAGGAAAATATTTCAACCGTTACTCTCTCTGCTTAGTTTAGCTGACGAAAAAGAGAGTGTTAGACGTATTTCATCTTTCGTTCTGAATTTACCCCAGAGTGATGTCGGTATCGCCTGTGATTTTACTTACCAGTTGTATCTAGGATGTCTGGCAATTCAAAATCATTTGGGCCGTACAAAGAGTCAGTTATCTGCCCCAGCCCGTCAATAGATATCCACTTCGCAGTCATGTTTCCATCGTAGGCGAGGTCCGAAAATACCGCACCTCCTGTCATAGCTTGCATTTCACATCCTCGAGGAGCCGAGTAAGCGATTATGGCCTCTGGAGAAATTACACAGAATAAGTAAATTCGTCAAAAACACAAAATTCGCAATTCGCCATGCGCTATGTGCTTGGGCGAATATACATTCGCCTCAAAGCAGAGTTCGTCGCAAACGCGGTAGTAAAATAACACGGCGAGGTAACTCAGCACCGTGCTAGGATGGAGATGTGTGTTCAGAATTTACTGTTATCATTTGTTTATCACCTGTTTTACCAGAGACTAAGGCCTGTATTATATAAGCTTGCTCAGTCATCGATTTATGCTTAAGTAGCGATTTAGTATCTATGGCAGAAGCATAGATCAATGACTCAGATTTAATAACTTAATTTCTTTAGGCTTACAAAATAAGCCCTTAGACAAATCCAATTTGAACTGAGCACAGTTTCATAATACGTGCCTAAATATACTGCATATAAATAAACAGTTTAATTTTAAAATTACTTAAAAATGCAACTATTGAATCTCAGCTAATCACGTTGGGTTATTGGATTGAATATTTTCTGACAAAAGAGGTACAGAGTTAAGAAGGGAAAGAACGCGTATCTCCACCCTAGGCCCTAACCTCTGATACCGGAGGTAGAGCAAGATGCAAAGTATCTCTATTAGTCTATACATACGTTTCCATTTGCATCCGAAGAGTTCGACGCGCATGCATGCGGTTCTCGGATGGGCGGCGTAGGGGAAGAAGCGAACTTTCGAAGCAATGAAAGGTGCTTCTAATGTTGACTTATTTGGTGTGTACGTGTTCGTATTTCCGGGTATGAGCTGAAAATGACGGAAAATTCAGCTTTCCTGTTCAAATAGCCATTGACTACACATAGAACTTGACGAGTGATTGAATTCTTAAAACTTGTCAAAGTTATTTTACTTCGGATTTCTGGTACAATACTCGGTTAGGTAAGTGTCCCACCGCGCTTGTTGTGTTGTGTTCAAAATAGTCCTATCCCATTCTTATTGCGCGCATCGACATATACCTATTGGTAGGTAATCAATGCTGTTCGTTGGTCAATTATTTTAAATAGGTATGACAAGATCATAAATATCACTGCAAGAGGCAACTTACTCCTTCTTTGTCCATCCTGATACAAATAAATCTATCTCTCTTACACGATACTTAAAATTGCTCAGAACGAAATAAATATATAAAAATATGTTATGTGGTGGTTTTATTGCTTAAAACAATGGTGGTCTTATTGCTTAAAACAATCTCACCCAGGCAATCTTAAAATGTAATCACCGCGGTATACCCATATTCGAAATATTTGATAATACCACGGGAACACTGTACTTTTCCGTGATCAAAAGTCAAGCTATCCTGGTGCTAAATTTTTAAAAACTTCTTTTAATTTGAGCGTGAAGGAGTGACAAACATCATATAGACTGATTTTATCTACGAGTACATATCCTCCCCTCCTTGCGTCGTTACCCCAATACTGGGGGTCGTAACTCCATCATGGAAGCATCTTCTCCCGTACGATGTTGCGCTATCTGCTCCGGCTCTCAGCTACATGCACTGCTTCAGACAGGTTGATGTCGAGTGTGGTGCGGATCTGGTCAGACCAGCGCATTGGGCTCCTTCCTCTTGGTCTCTTTCCCTCTACATTTCCCGTGGCGATGAGTTTTTGTAGGTTGTCTCCGGGTTTGCGGGCTATGTGACCAAAGAACTCGAGTATTCTGCGGAGGCACACGGATGATAGGCGCGGTTTTTGTACAAGCTTGAGCTCCTTGAGTATCGATTGATTGGTTCTATGCGCGGTCCAGGGGATACGCAGCATTTTCCTCCAACACCACAACTCGAAGGCGTCTACGCGTTGGCGATCTTTCGCTTTTAAAGCACCAAAATAACGCACGTCTCCGCTCCGTACAAGAATATGGAGAAGACTAAAGAGTTGAATAAGGTGGTTTTCGTCTTATTGCTTATGTTACGGTCTTTCCATATTCTATCAAGCTGGGACATGGCATTTTTAGCCATACCAATTCGTCTGCGTATTTCGTTCTCGCAGGACCCATTGTTGCTAATACTGGAACCCAGGTAGATGAAGTGATCAACAGTTTCCAGATTAAGTGTTCCTCTGAGTTCTAGTTTAGAAGCGCGATCCACGACCACGAGTACATATACAAATTATTAAATTTTAAGGTCTAAATGTGTCTACGTATGTGAAAAGAGAAGAAGAAAGAACACTCACGAATGAATGCACGCTCGAAGACCTGCATTTTGTTTTAATGCCAGAGAAGGTTATTATGGCATTTATATATACGCCTATTCCTAGCGCCAGATAGGTGAGTGAAGGCCTATTTTTAGTAGCAGGATAGGCCTCTTCTGACCAAATGCCCAATGCTTTTGGTGTGAACATGCCAGTATATTTTATACGGAATGCGTATAAAATATACTGGCATGTTCATCCTTCTACCGTTCACAAATTAGTTCAAATACTTAAAAGCAATGTTTTTGATTTTCATCTATTTTGCGAGGTGTTAACCCACTCGGGGTTTGTCTAATAACAATTAGGTTAGATAGTATAAGATTATCAATGAAAACAAAAAACAACTTAAAGTTTTCTGCTATTCTTATATAAGTAGTTTATTGAAATAAAAAGAAATAAGTTAAAATGTTGGTACAGGTGAGGTAAGTGAGTAAAACGAAATGGAATATCAATTTCCAAGATATTTTCTTAAAGATAGGTATGTTTTAGAAATGTTTGTTTTACGTTATTGTCTCTGTGATCAAAAGAATATTCGGAAATGCGGACCATTTTCGAACGCTTTGATTCAATTCTTTTGTTCTGTTTTGTATTCTTTATGTCAGTTAGGAATATTTCTCATAACAAATCTGAAAAACACAGATTTGTTATGAGAAATATTCCTAACTGACATAAAGAATACAAAGATCATTTCCTGTTTATGAACGTAAAATATGAATTTGTCTGAATAAATACTTGTTGCATTCGTTTTGACACTAAAGAAACAAAAATGCATTTATTTTGTTTCTATTATTGTGATAGCGTTGGCGTAATCCGTCGAATAAACACAGATTAGGTATAACCTGTGTTATTATAGAGGGTGACCCATAATGAGTGGATAATCTTAAAGGTATAAGGCCAGTCTGAAGCAAAAAAATATGATAAAAAAATCTTGACCCTTATGGGAGATATTCAATTTTTTCAACACTTCGACAAATTCGTACCTATATTCACATTTTTTGGGCATCATGCCCACAATTTAAATAATTTCATAGGTTTTATATTTGGAAAGTATTAAAAAATAGTCGTTTTTATGAACAGCTCTTAAAATATTTTGGTAATTATGACCAGTAGTTGTCAAGACTTGTTAACTTGTATTCTTTCTTTTTTACATTTTGTCATGCAAAGTTTAAGGAAATGTGGTGTAATTTTTTTTTATCAAAACCTCTAATGCAATGAACGTTAAAAACATGTCCACTTGAAGAGAATTCTGAAATGGTAATAAATTATGATATTTAACAGAATAAATTACTGAGATACTGGCTCTTAATGGTTTAGAGGCGCTATTCTAACTAAAAATCGAAGTATGCAAACTTAATTTTTCACCACTCGCCCACCCGGGATTGAGAATGTCGTTATCTCTGATGCTGTCCTGCTCAGTTCGAATCCGATATGAGAGCAGGTTGTAATGTTTTAATCCAAATGATACGTATTTCCTCAAAATTCTTTAATTTTGATAAAAACTGCGAAACTGGAATGAAACTGTATTAAAGAGACGTTTCTCTCAGACATAGTTTCTGAACAGAAGTCAGAAATCAATATCATTATTTCTTTATGCTCACCTAATAAGCACTAAAAATGTCATATTTTCTACTACAAATTATTATCAAATACGAAATAATAATATAATCTCTTTAGTAACATTTTTTGTCCACGAGTGGAAGAAAAAACCTATGAAATGTAAAGCAAGAGCTCACTACAACATTGTTTTTTTTAAATAACTAATATCTAGTCAAGAAATAAGATCAAGAAGATCTAATAAACATAGGGCCCTTATTCTGATAACAGGGCAGGGTGTAACATCCCAAAGGCCCTTATTCGAGTAACTCGAGCATTTCACCAGAAACCTTACTAACTTTCTGATGTAAAGGAAAACTTTGGGGGTACTGATTTGTACCAAATTGTTAAGTAAATTAAGTAAGTAGATCACGGTTATTTTGATACGTTTGCAAAGAGGGGTACAGTGGTTACACCCACCAGTTAGCTTGATTGCGTTCGTTTGGGTTAATTAATTACATTTTAATGACCCGCGAACGGTTCTACGGCTCGTTCCTTTAGAACTGACCTTGTTCTTGGAATTTCAGTCTGTGCTAGTTTAAATCTTTATGTGTACTCGTAGAACTACAAAAAGTGATATTTTTGGGTTTGAGTGTATTTGTATACTGTAAGAGTATGATGAATAAATAGATAACCAATAATACTGAACAATTCACAAATCAATATCTTGGCCCAAGCTAAGCAGAACTTGTAATATATGTATGTAGGTACTAATTAACTGATATATTTAATACATTATACTACGTTACGGTACGAAACGAAATACGAAAATTACAGTCAACTAATAGAAACAAATTAGAAATATTATTTACAATTGAAACAATTGAGCTAACTGCAGTCTGTTGCAAGCAACCTACAGGTAGCTCAACCGGTCCATATCAATACCAGTCGGAAACGTCCCCAAGACGCGCTGGCTGCATTGCATACATTATACTACACAGAAAGATATTTTTTATTATACAAAGAAAACATTCAGATCGTCCTGAACAAATATCTGCAGATTGTACAAACATTTGTTCCAGTAACAGTCATCTGATATCCTTAACACAAGCTTCACTTATTTTGAGGCGAAATGATAGTGTGTGAAAAAGTCCTGTATTGTATGCTTAATGTATGCCTACTATGAGCATTGTTGTAGGTTTATGGGTTATTAAGCGGTTCAACTAAATATACTCCTCCGTAGAATAAAGTCTGATCTGTAAAATATCAGATCGGACGGAGATTTGTAAAGTTGATACGTTATTCTACGGATTTGTCGAAATATACCAATTGAAGACCTCCTTAGAAAACTATGTATTTGTTCCAATCCGATTAAATAATCTACAATGTCAAATATAGCTAGAATTTTTTTATTGAATTGATTGCATAGTTTTCGATTAAAAAGAATATTGAAAAAGATATTCTGGTGAAATGAGAGAACCTAACAAAATTAATACCTCTTGAGAATAAGTTTGATGAAGTTTTAACATAATTCTGAGTTTGAGAGTCTGGTTTAGTGGAATTGGATTGAGTGAAAAATTATTCAGCGGTGTAAGAAGGGCCATACTATTAATAAAAAAACTTACTTTATACTTTTGAAACAGAAATTCACAGAAAAGTTCGAATTATGGATTTAAGTTTTAAATTATAAAGATTTCCTAACTGATTATGGACTTAGCTTGCCTACTTGTAGAGAGTTGTGTGTAAAACATATACTGCCCAACTAAAACAAAAGAGGTTCAAAACAGTTTACATGACCTATGAAACGTAAATTGGGATATTATTAAAAATACTTACGGTACTCCCATTGAAGTCCTTGTATCGAACCCACCGTCCCAGAGCTTCTCTCCAATACTCGACAGAGTAGCTCTCCACGAACTCGACGCCCACTGAGTTGGCAAATCGCCCCTGGCTTTCTGTCGCGGTGATAAGGTATTCACCCCGAAGGTCTATCTCCAGGTATTGGCGACTCTTTGGAGTGATCAGCCCGTTAGGACACCAAGCCCCGCCGCGTATCTCGGTCCGAATGCTGAGGACAAAATTAATGGTCAATGGTCTCACATAAAGTCTGTTCATTAGAAGGAATGGTTACTTTTTGGATATACGAGCAAAGAATAAGGCTTGAATCCGAATATGAGAGAAATTACGTAGATAGGATATATCCTATATAGCATGCCTAACCCTATTCCTTATCATAATGTGAAGAAACGAAATTAATAGTGTCTTTTAATCGTAAGCTGAATTGTGGATGTTGATGAAATGATGTCACGTTTTGTAATCCCTAAAATTCACAAATAGTACATTACCGTCGATGTCTGTAATTGGTGGGTTGCTGCTGTGATGATGATGGCCGACGTAGCACAGGTCCAGGCCATCACAGAGCGCGTCAACATTGCTGCCCTTGATGGACTAGCTTAAATAAAGGCCTTGACTGAAGGTCGAGGAGCAAGGCTTACAATTATGACCAAGCTTGAAGGCCGAGAACATAGAAAGCTTAGCTAGAGGCCATCATAGCGTGGCCAGCAATGCAGTCATTGCGACGAAGGCTTGTATAGTGTTTTACTCAAATAATGCGAATAATATGAATAAAATAATATGTTTCATTATAATTTCATAGGAAATTATTAAATATGGAATATTGAAATTGTAGCAAAAATATCACAACTGTACCGTACTATATTTTGATAGTGTAATAACTTTATGCACATCTACTTCTGATAAGTCATTGTATTTCAGCTATAAATAAAGATTTTCTTTAGCTAATAAGTTAGACATCAATATATTGATCGCCAACCAAAAAATCTTTGAGAATGCTACTTGTATGTACTAGATCTAAACGTTCAAGCTTCTTAAAAAGTTTAATATATAATGTCTTGTAAGAGTTTTTTTTTCTCAAACTCGCATGCGTTTACCTCTTTGGATTATATCGAAATTGAGTTCCATAATATTTAACTGGCCGCTACTTTAATCTGCTCAAAGAAGGTGGTAAAAATAATGACCTGATAACATATTATATTTGAGTAAAGATTAAAATTGTCTGAAATGTTCCTATGTTACAAATTACGGTTTCACCAGCCTCTTTGTGGGCTCTTTCGTGTCTTAATTGGTAACCTCCTGTTATATTACTTGTTGAACTCCAAACTTAATAAATGTCAGGTGAAGCCCCGAAAGCATTCATTGAAACAAATCCAATTTACGAAATAGGCGACGACACTAACTAAAAGTCCGCTCGTCTTTAGAACTGTGCTCATTTTTTAAACAGCTGAGAGTGCTGTTTGTTAGTTCAGAAGATTGCAACTTCGAGCTGAGCCACTCGGCATTTATAAATACCCGCTTAAGGCACGTTTGCGCATAAGCAAATAAAATTAGCGTAATAGTCTCAGCAAATAGACTAAAACGTTTCTGTGTTTCGTTTGTCAACAGAGGTGGGAGAGGGACTCAGTCTGTTGGCCATTCTATTTGAATATCTACGGCGCGATCTCATCGGCGCGCTCCGCAGCGAACAAAGCGCGCTAAACGTTGAATTAACTAGCACCTATTCGCAAATCACCTCTGACCCTATGTAAAGTGGCTCGCTTGATAAGGCTTCGGCACATCCGGCCGTACTTACATCTTGTTATCTTCGGCAGTCGAGCCCGAAAGGCTTTTGTAGGATCACGCTAGCTCAGAATTCATATGAAAATTTAATTTTCTGTTAGTGAATTTCGCAAAGTGTAGACGAGTTCGGTCTATTGTTTCTCGCCGGCTTATGCGGGCTCAAGACCCGAATGTGAGACCCTCTGTTAATTGTTTGAGGTAAGTGTGAGCATTCTGCGGTCCCTGGATCCACAATTATTGTTACAACTTGGCCGTATCATAGCGCGTATTGTTGTGAACAATGCTTGCCTAAAGACGCTTATCGATTACGGAGCTATTTGCCGAAAATTTGTCGCAGATATGCTTGTTTACAGTAACATGGGAATGTGGTGACTTATGTTATCTGATAATATTGTCTTCATATAGTTATTGGCACATCAAACCCTTCACGGAGGATTATGTAACGAATCGTCCTTGTTTATGGAGAAAGCTCATAATGGGCCTTGAGCGCTAGTAAAATGAAAGTGAGGCAGGAGACAATCCCTTTGTTTGAAATTATTATCGTGATTGGCTGTCGAATTAAGCAATTGTATTTTGTGAGCGGATTTGCTGATAAGCAATTCTATTCGTGCTTATATCCGGTATTGGTGGTGTAAAAACACCTCTGATTAATGTTAATATTACTACTCCTCATAAAAGTGAAAATGTGGGCAGACTCAGTAAATCGTAAATCGAAACACGAAACACCTTATACATGAAGACGAAACCCAAATCCTTTCTTGGAACAGTTCACAAATCTGTAGGAATTTTGTAGATTTATGTTCAACATTGTAGGTTATGCAAGTCTGTGTCTGCAAAGCGATAAATTCCAAAGTTCCTAAGTCGCTCCAGCTGATGCCAGGACAAGTTGAAATAGTTGCACTTGCTTGACTTGCTACATTAGCTCGTAATCAAAAATGAGCTTTTTACCACCTGCCAAGTAAACAATTTTTACTCGTTCCTGTCCCAAAACTACTAGCTTATTTTGATAAAGAGGTTTATTAATATTTTGCCTTTATTTTAAGATTCAGTATTTTTATCTGTAATCCTGTCAATTCTTTGATTAAGGATATGTGATTGAGGAATTCCGGGGATGATTTACTGACATATTATAGTTTTATAGACAGTAATGAGTCACCACTCATTCACTCATCTGTGGACTCATCTGTGGATCAAACTGTGTTGTTATTTATGTCTTAATTATTCTAAGGTAAAATCATCTTCATCACCTTTGTTGATTGGCTATATTGCAATCATTGGAGGAAGCGCATGTGCTGCAGTGAGCTGGTCTGATGTTATAGATGCAGATTGTAGGTTAAATCAGACAACAACTCAAGACAGACAAGAACAACATGAGAACGTTGATCTGTTAATTTGCATAATCTGATATTTATGTGTTGTGACTCCATAAGGATATTTTTTCTGTAAAACATCTGTCATAGAAAAAACAGCTTACAGCTGTTAAACTAAGGTTGACAATACTAGACTCACCGAGAGCTGAGAGGCGAGACGCTCTGGTCATAGTTGGAGCTGGACGAGAGTGACTCGTTGGAGATCCGCCCGCTCTCCATACCAAGGGCAACTCCACACGTTCCCAGGTCCGCTGAGGACAAAAAATAATACGGGTTAGGTAAATCAACAGACCACACACCCAGTACCTGTTTACTAACTAAGAAAATAAAATCAAACTATAGAAAAAACTTGTGTTATTTTCAATTGAAACAGTTAGGCTAACTGCAGATTATTGAAAACAATCAGTAGCTTAACTGATCCATATCAATACCAGTTGGAAGCGTCTCCAAGACGATGACTGTATTACCTCGCTGTATGGCAATGCTGATGCGGTGCGCCAGATACTCACCAGCTCTCGAGTCAAGCGTCGATTCGACTAGACGCTCTAATAAATAACCTATTTTGTTAACGTAGGCACAGTTTCAGCTTCTTTATTGTACATACTCGTATTTTAAAAACCACTGCCGCGATCACAAATCTGCCTGTCAATGGTTGTGATTATGATAATAAACCCCTTGTTTGAGTGAGGGACGTATGGACGTACAAATAAATAAATAAATAATATAATAAATAAATAATGCTGGACAATCCACACAGCATCATCTAGCCCCAAACTAAGCAGGGCTTGTGTTATGGGTACTAGATAACTGATATATGTGTACATACATAATACAATACAATATATTACATATATAGATATTTTTTATTATACATAGAAAACGACCAGAACTCCCTGAACAAATATCTGCAGATCGTACAAATATTTGTCCCGAGGCGGGAATCAAACCCGCAACCTCCTGCGTCGCAGGCGAACCTTCGCCCACCGCGCCACAGAGGTCGTCATATGGAGGTAGAGTTTTATCTTTAGCCTATCTTCATTTAAAAAGCCAATCAATTACTACTGCTCATTATTTATGCTACGGGATTGTGCTACATCATGTAGACTATGTAACACAATCTAATATCATAAAAAAATTGTGCAACTAACTATGTAACAAAGTAAAGTGTGTAATGTGTTGAGTAAAGAAAACAAACCAATAAAGCTAAATGTACTAAGTAACAGATCCTAATTTGTCTGAATTATCAGGTAATGCTTACTAAAATAATACCTAATTCTTCGTTTTCATTTTCATTGAGCTAATACGTCTTTAGTTCTGATGAGCATTCTCCGTAACATATAATCAATATAAAAAAATGTATTCATATTTCGATATCATTATGAGTATTCTTTTTAAATATGAGGCGGGGCATGGAGAGCAAACACCGACAGCCTAAACGGTAGATCTTGAAATTTTGCAAAAAGAATGAAGGTAAAATACCGAATTCCATGCGGATAGAGTCAAAGACAATAGCTACTTTAGATATACTAGTACATATTTTAATTATTCTTACTGGTCCAAGTGCCTTATTAGCGAATCCTGAGGCAAAATTTAGTAAACTACAAAAAACATCGTGCCATACCATGGATTTTTTAGTTAACTAAATTCTTGTCGTTTTGTCTAATTCATTCAATCATGCATGCATGACATTGAATTAGACGTGAGTGGGCCCCAGCAAATTACGGAACTAGGTCATATAAAGCCAATGTTGCCAGCTTGTATATTTATTTTTATTATCAGAAAATGAAAGTCCGGAATTATCCATATCATCTTCGAGATCGGACCCGATTTTGATGAAATATTCATAAAGTGAGGTCAATATAAACTTCCTCATTGGTTGTTTGGTTGTGAATAAAACTTGTAGCTAAGTATTATGTTATTAAATTGGTTAGCGGCGGGTCACGAATTTATAAGGAGGATTTGATATTTTTTCACATCATACTTCCTACTAATATTGTAAAGGTGCAAGTTTGTGCCGTAGTGAAAAGTTAGAAGACAATGCCAAAACTACTGAACGGATTGAGCTGAAATTTGATTTGGGACTTGGAATAACTTATACATATGTTACCTTTTATGTAAATAAAAGGCGGGCGACGGCGCGGGCAGCAGCTAGTAATACATATATATTCTACTTTTTCTACAGAAAAATATATTCTGCTAGGGAAGAAAGCTAGAACATTGTAAACGCCAACGTGGATGTTTGTTACCGACGCTGCCAAAGAATTGGTACGGGAAGGTTCGGACACGCAGACAATAGGCTTACCTCCGTTCCTTCCCCTACCATTCTTCCAACTCTAAACATGGATAAGGCTCAAAACTAGAGAAAAACAAAACGAATGATGGAAACGCTTGCAAGAGTGCCGCCAGGCTAGAGCACCACTTCCATCACCAAGGCAAGGTGAAGGCCATCGAAATTGCTTTTAAGGCCATATAAGTGGTTTTCAAAGCCAATTATAGAATGGATGGTTTAAGCGTAATTCCACAAATGAATGGATTAAGCGTCCTATTCAGGTCCCTCACAGGGAGTGCCCTGTGAGTGTCCCCACTAGGACGCGTGATGGTATTTGCTCAGTAGACAGTGGTCCACTGAACAAATATCTCTTCACTATCGGAGCGACATACAGCTCTCTCTGTACCCCTTACAGAGACTGTTACTCCGCGACGACAAACGTGTTCACGAAGTCCTGGAATGCGAGGGAGTAACAGCACAACGGCACGAAATAGTCCACACCTCCGCGAAGCTGCGTTCAGCGTTTCTCGTGGAGATAGGCTGGTTACACTAGCAAAACAAAACCACGCACAATAACCAACCAGTCTCAGTTCTGATAAAGGAGTGGGTTAAAGGAGGTTTGGTAAGGCATACCCTCCTCCAGAACTCCAAAACGTTTGAAAATTAGTAAAGATGTTAATGTAGAGTTGAATTAAGATTATATAGGTTACTTTTGTTATGTGGTGGTGTTCTTGAACATATTAACGGAAAATTAAATAGCTTCATCAGCTACTTTGACGTAAAATATATGATAGCTTCTGGCAAAACGTCAATTTACATGTAATAGTCCTATTAAATTTTCGAAAAACAAATGCCTTAGTCAGCAGAGGAACTGGATTCTTATGAAAAATATTGTTTTAAAGCTTTAATTATCTGAACACAAATATTATGAGTTATTTCCAACGTCCCACATATGTGTCCCCAAAATGTTAAATATGAAACATCTATTTCGTTATAAAAGACTTGTCTAAAGATATCCCCGAAATACAAAACAATTTTATGACGGACGGACACGGTGAAACCGTAAGGGTTCCTTGAGTGACTTGGAAGGAACCCTAAAAAGTTAAATTCCTTATGGGTTTATAAGCAAATGGTTGGCCACGGTACGGCGCATATTGAGTCGTGGGCAAATCTTTTCCAATCAATCACCATCGAGAGGAAATCGAATTGAAGCTCGAAGGTAGATATTTACTTGAGTAAATTTGCAACAGAATGATAAGGACGTCAGAGGTGTTCATCAATAATAACATCAAGGACTGTTTATGTCCCAAAAAATTCAAGTGTTGGTCAAACGCTTTACCATTATCAATAAAAAAAAATAGTTGCAATAAATTCTAAGAAACATTATTTGCCCTAAATAATCAGTTATTTCTGATGAATTACATATGTTATCGAATTTAACTAGCCTTGATTTTACTGCAAAAAGTTTTTCTCGTTTTTAGGCCTTTTTTGTTGAAAAATACATAAAACCTTTTATAGAGTACTAGTCGACCCGAAAGACGTTGTCCTGTCATTCAATTCAAACTGTCTTACTGTCAAACAACTGACTGTTATTTCAAACGTGCTTAGCAAAGAGTATATATAACGCTGGGGCTAAGATAACATTAAAAAAGATTATAATAAAGTAGTCGTTAAGTTTTCTTAAATTTACTAAGTTGCTGCTCAATTTTCATAATATTTTTAATGCTAGAACCTTCTACGAATTATTAGAAAACATTAAAAAAAAAGATAAATGAAATCGGTAAAGCCATTATCAAGTTATAGCCAAACCAGGAGAATTAGGGGTTCATTTTCATATTATTACATATTTATTTTTATCTATATGTATATTTTGATACCTTCCAGTATACACTGGTAAAATATTCAGTTGATTTCAAACAGCCTAAACACGCTACACCGAACTAAAAGATTGTGAGACAATACACTACAAGCCAAAAACCTCAGTTCTCCGATGAGACCTCAGATCTCTGATGCTGTTCACCTACTCTCTATCTATACACAGGTGCCTGTAGTATAGGCCTGAGAAGAAAAAGAATCAAACTCGTTGTCTTTTTAACTAAGCTATTGGTCGACGCGACGGCTAAAGAGGTTAACGCGGATACTAATGCTAAAATGTGTTTATTTTGTAACGGCAAAAACGCAAATAACCCTTTTAATTTTAAATGAAATAACTGGTGGATGTTACATTTTAAAATAAATTTCATGTTCATGATTTCAACAATATTTTATATTTTACCTTTAAATTGTTTGTGTGGAACATTTTAGGTAGCTGTAGGATGTAAAAATAAAACAAACAAACTGTAATAGCCCGCCTGACCTGAGGCTGCTAATATTGTTATAGCTCTCAAATAAAACAGAACCCATTTTAACGTAAATATTTTAGCGATTGTGGACCTTAATTCTACCGCGATCAAGTTATTGGAGTTCGTGATTAGAAGTGAAGGTTGCCAACGTTAAGTTTTGATGAAAATAATAAACGGAAAGCTTAATTCGATTAGTTTTCTCCAGAGAATATGGAATAACAAAAAGGTCCTGGAATCTTTGTTTTCAAATACGACTTGTTTATGCATTCCTTTGTGTACAGCTTGACACGTAGAATGGTGTACTTGCGACTTTAAGAAACGTCTAGACTAGAACAAGCAGCGGTGCGGTGTGCTTAATGTTACGCCAAGAGTAACACACGTTTTTATTTGGCAGCGCAACATTTTAGGCGAGGCACTGTCGCTCCGCAGTTACTGCGGTTCCGATGCGGTACCCACGGTAAATTTATGTACCACGGAGCGTGCAAGTCTAGTACCCTACCCAGTCACCCCTCGTGAAACATTGGCCGCGAGGTATTTTAGTAAAATACGCGCTCTATTGCGGAACACATTCCCAAAAGCAGGCTAGCCCGCCCACACACGCAGCCTTGGATAGAAAACGACTGCGAATAAACAAAGGTTACGGCGCTCGCACGCGAGTCCTCCGGGACCTCCGCCGCTCAAATATTAAGTTTCCTAAGAATTTTAAATGAAGGGCATTAGGCGCGGCGTCTCGGTAGAATTAAATATTAATAAAGCTATCCGAACCAAGTTGGCGGAAGGCTGAAAACAATGAATTTTTAATAGTGATTCTCCTTTGCGACGGGCAATTAATGTAATGAGGTAGCAAGTTTAGCTCGCCCCCGGGTCTCCAAAGTGAAGTTAATTTCCTTGAGGATATCCTAGCGAATTAAATTTTAAAATCTTCTAATTATGTTTTTTCATTCGTGCATAATTTTTCTCAGAAGAAAATTCATAAAACTACAGCAAAAAATCCAGTTCTAAATCAACTAGGTATATCATTTTAATTAAAACTTGTCTTCGTGGAAAATGGCTTATAATAACTTCGTTTGAAATAACTTTATCCGAGTTCCATTTTGAGAGGAGTTATATTAACGGTAGCAGAAGATTTAGCTTACATTTTTGGATGGCGAGCCTCTGCAATAAACCGAAGCTCTCCGGTTTATGACTTGAGAACTACGTGTCGCACAACTCGCGCGATAACGCACAATCTCTCACGAGAAGCCCTAAAAGCACTTTATTGCACTACGCTAAGAATCCAAATTGCTAAAAGTAATCACTGGATGAAAGTTTTCGAATGTAGAATAAAACCGGAACGATTTCACGAACTTACTGTACCTAAGTTCGAGATCCGATTCCAACATTCAAATATAAATTTCGACGTTCGATTTGACAGTGACTTGACTTGCGAGTTGCATGGAAAGAGGTTTCTACTTCCGATCTCGTTTTATATAAATTAGGTTCGGTTTAAAGATTATGTATTTTCTCAAAGAACATAAATACAATAAGTTAACTTAAATGAGAAAAACTAAATTAATAGTTACCTACTAGGTTCTGAACATAATACCTACTTTGTGCTGTTACAAAAATAAGGTTGTACTAAGGTTGTTGGTGTAATTTATCACACGTTTGTAGGATTATGTGCACATCGCTCACAAGACTATTTGTCAGATTAAAGCTCACTGCGACTAACTTGTCGTACACTTGATTAGTGGTAAGTAATGAATTTGGGGATGTGTCTTGAGATAAATGTCTTTTCTTCATTCGGTAGTTCTGCCAAAACTAAGGCAATAGTTATGTGAGTTTTACATACCTATAGTAGATATATATTTAAAATTAAAGTAGAAATAAGAAACTACTAAAGTTGCAATAATAGGTAATACACTGAATTAGGGAGGTAAGTAAGTAAGTAACAAATACATAATTGTTTGCTTTGGATAACTTAATCTATAGGTACTGAAATTTTTGCACACAGATCTAATCAAAACGACTAAATTGGTCTGACGTTGTCATTCACAATTATCGAACGCCAAAACCATTGCAAGACAAGACCAATCAAGAGTCTATCGACATGGAAAGCTGGACTAATAAGAGTAGGAAATGAAGAACAGATTTGTACGAGGGGCTAACAAGTCTGTTGTCATTCACAATTATCGAACGCCAAAACTATTGCAAGACAAGACCAATCAAGAGTCTATCGACATAGAAAGCTGGACTATTAAGAGTAGGAAATGAAGAACAGATTTGCACGGGGGGCTAAGTGCCAATCACGTCACATATCGGATGTTTCATTTTATCTCGACGGACGACATGATGTCGTGGAATTTCTTGAATTCCTTCGAGGTGGTTTCATACTGACTTTGTTTTGATCGTGAACTCCCTTACATACAGTGAGTAGGTATCCACTTCCTTAACGTGTATACTACCCTACTCATCATCTCATTTATGTACGTCTATGCTGAACAAGCGGGATTTGCCATATCATCACGCTTGGCAGGCAGCTTGCGTTGTGATTGGTGTAGTGTTAAAATAAAAAGGAAGCTGGTGCTTTTCCTCCAGTAGATTCCTTAGGTCGGCCCTTACAACCTCTACGGGCTGAATTGAAGGGATCAATTCTTATCAAGTGACCAACGCCGCCTCTGCCATGCTATTCTAGTAGTTAAGTAAATATTGCGGAAAAAGATACATAGAACAGCACTGTTTTGTTGGTGTAGTTTCAGCCTACTACCCCAGGGTTAGGCCCGGAAGTAGGGCGGATCTGCAGAGGTAAATTCGGTTACAGCATCACTAGTGGGAGGTATAATCGTTCTATGGAATGGCACTAGTACGAATATGACGGTTTTTTTAATCCTTTGTAGTGGTGCGTTGTACAGAAAATTACAATCAAATAATAGAAACAAATAACAAGTATTTACAATTGAAACAATTGAGCTAATTGCAGACCGTTATAGACAATTTACAGGTAGGTCAACTAATATCAATACCAATCGGAAGCGTCTCCAAGACGCTGACTGCATTGACCCGCTGTTAGCTTTAACAATGCTTATGCGCTGCGCCAGATACTCACCAGTTCTTGGGTCACGCGTTGCTTCGACCAGACGCTCAGTTTGTTATATATAGTATAGAAGTTTCTGTAAGGTTGTAAAGTTGTATGCACACAGAAGGAATGTTTTAGAACGATCAGAATTAGAAAATTGTTGGATCATTAAAATTGCAAGGTATATTCTGAGTGACTAAAGCACGTTGTATCGACTATACTGCGTAAGCAGCGGGTACTTTAAATGCGAAAGTTTAGATAGACCTTTGTATTATAATATTTATGTTACATCTACGTAAAAACTACAGAAATTTTAAGATGTAGTTTTAAACTTGAAATAACGGTGGAGGCTTTTTTTTATCTATAACCACGTGAGCAGCTGCGGACAAAAACTAGAATTTTCTAGACCTTATTTAGTTTTTGATTCCGACAATACATAAAAGAGACAACCCGCCTTGCATCTTCTTTTGTTTCTTGAGGCAAAGTAAAATGAGTCACTTATTACGTAGACTGGCTTAGGTTCTGGCATAAGGTTACTGTTGCATTAAGCATCCTACGGGGGCTATTTACGGAGATGTTGTGGTCCTATGTCTTATGCCAGGTCACTATCTAATTAGGAACCAGTTTTTTCTTATGCTTATTCTTACCTTTCTTACATTATGGAATGAAGACTGGAAGAGATCGCTCGAAGCGATATGGCCGCGTCTTGTACTTCATTGTTGTCAACATTTCCTTCTGTTTTGTATTTTGTGTTTATGTTACAATAAAGAGTTATCTATCTATCATGAATAGGCAGTAAATACTCGTAGGAGTATATATTTTTTGCGATGGCCGTGCTGGCTTAGAAATTGACCCCCCAAGTTAGCCCATGAATGTCCTAAAAGGCGAGTAAAGGAGGAAGCAGCTTCTTTTTTATCTTCTTATGTATCTTTATATTTAACACATCCGCTGCGACTACCGTTCCATCTACCAAGCGTGTTTATTATGGTAAACCTAACTAAAACGATGAATGGATGCGACACAGGACTGCTATTTGTGGCGACGCGACCTCTGGGGAAGGCCTATGTTAAGTTGTGGATGGCTGATTGTGAAGTATATTTTGGTAGATTAACTTAATGCTCAAAGAAATTGAATCTGCTCTATATGTTCGTAATCTAATGTTCAAAGCAAGCTACTTTCTAGCAACCACAGTTTGTACCCTCTATAAAATGGTTTACTTTATATTGATAAAGTGTATGCTTAGTTAATCTACAAAAACACTCCTAGGTTTTTCTTGTCTTAGGTATCCTCATATTTCTATAGAGACTGGCACAAATAAATGCCCGTTTGCGCCGACCCTTAATAAAGACTTGATAATAATAAGTACATCTACATTTAAGTATTTAGATAAGCAGAACCATTATGCAAACTTGCGGCATATTAACATTGGTATGCGTCCAATTGGCGCACTAATGGCATTCTCATATGCACTAATGCGTTTTAGATTTATGGTTATACATTACATTACACAGATGGTAAAGTACCATAAGTCCTATTAATACGGTTTAAATTGCAATGATTCTGTTTATAATTATGGAATGGAAGATCATATTTAGTAATTTATGGTATGTAAATTATTTACCTTTAGTCATTAGGTATCTAATGCAGAGAACTTCTCTAACTGACCAAATCATAATTATTCAGCCAAAAATATAGAAGCAGCTTTTGTGTTAGCCATAGATGCTTAAAGATGGATATACACGGATGTTATTGGGTGTAATGTATGTACCATACGTAGCAAGTATTATACGAGATGCCGTGTGCTAGAAATGTTATTTTAGTATATTTTTGGGCATAATATTTATTAAGAGTATTTTATTTATTAAACCTATATGAGTACACAGATCGCTTAATACTATCCAATGATCCTATCCATCCGCTTTTGTCTGGTAGAGATCACTATTGAGCGATAAGACTTGTCACTTAGTTTTTAAGTTGTTTTAATGTATTGTTTCTATCTTCGATTTAAATGCGCAATAAAATTAATTACAAGATAATTAAAATAAAATTTGTTTATTTTTCAGATTACATAGATCCATACGTTAGTAAGAAATCTTAGACTACGTTAGTTTTAACAGAAAATAAATAAAATTGATCACTATACTAATATAGAGATGGAGCGTTTGTATATAACCCCATCTAGTTTACCAGCTATTGCTGACATCCTGGCAGCAATAGCTAATAATAAAATGATTTCTATCTATCTATCTAGAGTCCGTCTGGTTGCTCATTGCGAGTGCCTTCTTTCCCCGTACAGATTGCACGGACGCACGCTATGTAATAATGTTACATTACGCCCTGTAACGCCTGGTCAGTACCCACCTTTAGACATTACTTTTTCACGCTTTTAGTTTGATTCGAGTATAAGATACGTCAATATTGTTTTGAAAATAACTTTCAAGGACCTATCAGCAAATCCACGACAATACTGTATTCAGGAAACAGATTTCGAGAGCAGTATGGAAAAGGCAAAACTGCCACAACTCACAGCATTTGCACGAAATAACAAAACATTGGTAGTACAGATTGATCTCATAGTAAGCACACGCTGAAAAGCATTGTGCATTTGAAAGCAAACAGAATGAGCCTGACTGCCGCTTCTTCGTACATATTTTAGGCGCTTAGGGCCCTTGCACACGGCAGCTGTTCGGCTAGGCTAGTCCGACTAATATCTTTTATTTGTGAATGAGTGAAATTGGAACTGCATTCGGTTGTCAGTTGTTTTTGGTTGTTGTCGGGTTAACCGCGACAGGTCGAGTTAATGAGTGTTGATGCGTCAGAATCATGGAGTTACATGGTCAGTAAGTCCCACTTTAACCGTATTTATTTATAACCTTGGTATGAAAGAAGAGGCCATTTACAAGAAAGGGTCAAGAAAATTTCAATAAAGAAGTAAAGCCTATAATAAATTAAATCCAGCTTATCCCTGCTCAGCAACGGTTAAGTCATAAACAGCTTATCATTACGACAAAACATGTACACTAGAAAATAACAGGTAAACATTTAACATATCCTGTACACAAAATGCGGTGGGCTGGATTGCCGTTTCAGACATAAGGAAGATATTAATGATGTGGCTCGGAGCTTGGCTATGACTGGCAAGAAGTGGGGGGTTTGGCTCGTTACCCCTAGAAATTCTAACGAGAGGTAGGAACGTTTTCGTTGTAAGGCGTAGTTCGTAAAACGTTGGCCATGGCATTTGAAGACGGTCACGAATATTTGACGGGAGTTGCCAAGTATGGTAACTTACTATTGATTTTACACGCTTTGACGAGGAAGTGTTGTATGGAGTTATTACTTTATTATTAAGACCTTTTGTACCGACATTCCTGTAAACAAATGATTTCTGATTATGATAGAATGAAGCTGGTGGGACGAAAATATTAACATGAATTATTCTGACACCTCACTTAAGATATAAAAAATACAATAGTTTCTGTAAGTACATATATTAAAGTTACTTTCTATAATAAGCTAAACCATCTCGGAGTCTAAACTCAAAAGCCCAACCTAGCTATGTCGGGTTTGCCTTAGCCCTCCCACTGTGCCATTGAGGCTGTAAAACTACTTGTTTGCAAACTTGCAAGTAGTCGGACTCGCTCTTCTGGCTGATATTGCTGAGCGTTAGAGCAAGACAGAAAACTGGCAACAGGGTTATTGGACCAGCCCTAAGTGTTTTGGGTTGATTAATTTTTAAAACAACTCAAAGATAAAGGTGGGGCACTTGCCACCCAGGTATGATTAATACGGACGGGTGGGCTATCTGGTTACTTACATTGAATTTGAAATGAGTATAGTCAAGAATGAATTACGTGGCATTAATTTAGTACTTAGCGAAAAAGTTATCTGTTGTTATGATAAATTGCCGAAATACTGCGCATAGGGTTTGATAGAGTACCCAAAAACCTAACTGACCTAAGAGTAAAAGGAGATATTCCCAAAGTTTCAGGTGCACACGCCTAATCCCAAAGTCGCATGAATGACTATTACTACCATGTCACCTGAGGCTGGAAAAAGTTACACGTCCTAAGTTCTATTTTCAAAGATAAAATGATCTGACCTTTTAGTCGTGATTTAATAAAAAGATAATCAGGTTTAAACTGACATGACAAGATGATTTGAGTTACCTTTATCTCTATCTCTCGTCTTACACAAGATAAGGACGATAGGTAGTCAAACCGATTAGCTACGAATTTAAGTTTAACCTAGTTCGGTCCATTGTCTGCTATCAATACACGAGATTAAGCCTTGGGGACAAATATATAAGATAGATATTTGCTTAAGGCGTATCTCGGATTTTCCGCTTCAAATACAGCGACATAGCGTGTGTTTTCTCAGTAATCACCCCCCTTGAGGCTGTTCGAAGATTTGATAACTTTTTAAATGTTACCAGCAAGCATGAAAGTGCACCCTTTCCGCCGAAGTTAAGGTAATTTATTGTTTGGAGGACTTTACAGAGGGTTGCGACCACAAAACAGCTTTGCATTTTGAATATATGGTATAGACTTACCTTCTTTACTTTCTATCAATTCTGATAAATTAGGCATAACCATTATAGTGCAGTCATTTGGTTCGAAAAAACGAGGTGACCTAAAATTTTTCCGGGAGTTTTGGTAATGAATAATTTTATAGATTTCGATGTGAACGAGCATTTACGAGGACTGATGTGGTGCGGCGGGCGAAGGTCCGTCGCGATGCAGGAGGTTGCGGGTTCGATTCCCGCATTGGGACGAATGTTTGTACTATCTGCAAATATTTGTGGAGGGTGTTCTAGTAGTTTTCGATGTATAATAAAAAAATATGTATCTATTGTATGTAATATATCAGTCATCTAGCACCACAAGTTCTGCTTAGATTGGGGCTAGATGATGCTGTGTGGATTGTCCAGCATTATTTGTTATGAAGTTAGCAAAGTGGCTATCTGAAAAGCGTTACTAAAAAAAGTACCTAAATGAATAGGCACATACTTATTACATCTTTGGTCTATAATAAAAAAAAAATTCAAATCTAATCAAATGTTTTATTGCATGGTTGCACAATATTAGAATGAAGAAATATTTAGTAACAATTCCGCGTATAACCTTCTCTGATAGTATTCATCAAAGTAAGTTGTCTACTAGTTTCGTCTCTCCACGAGACATCTTCAGGACACCACAATACTCGACCTTGACATTGAGATTGGTAAGCACAGCAACACCGACAGAGTCCCGCCAGTGATGTTGCCTCTCCGAGCTCCGCGCGCCAAGTGAAGCATTGCCCGCAAAACTCCCCTTTATATAGTCACGGATCAAACAGTGCGCACACAAAGTTCGTAGTGTGTGTGTGGCAGTACTATTGTTTCAAAAGATTCGTAATAACGGTGACCTAGGCAAACCTGTACTAAGTTCATTCAACAGTGTATTATTACTATATTTTGTAATTTCTAAATTTTCTAAGACTGACATCCTAAATCCCTTATCACAAGTATGTAAAATAGAAAAACAATGATTTTGACTTAAAGAATGACCAGATTCCAATAAATGTTTTGCAAAGTTAGATTTTTCTGGATAATGGTTTCTATAAGCAGCTAAATGTTCTTTATACCTAACCTGAAAACTACGACCCGTTTGACCTACATAAATACCATTACATTCGTCACATACCAACTTATAAACACCCGATTTTTTATTGTTATCTAACCTATCTTTACCGTTACAAATCTGTTTTAATAAATTGTTTGTTTTGAACGCTGCGTGTACTTTATGTTTAGACAAAACTCTTGAAACTCCGTCACTCAATGGACCTAAATAAGTTAAACTGCCCACAAATTTGTCTATCCTTTCTGGAGCTACGGGATACAATAAGGAACGGATAATGTTTTGTTGTTTACTTCTTATTAAACCATCAACCATCTTTCTACTATATCCATTACTTTCAGCCGTGTGGTAAATAATAGATAGCTCTCTGTTAAAGTTCTCCTGAGATAAGGGTACTGACATCATTCTATGGACAAAACTACGGTAAGCTGATAGCTTATGTTGGAATGGATGACAAGATGAATTTGGTATTGTAATATCTGTGTAAGTAGGTTTTCTGTAAATTTGAAAATCATGCCTATTGTTTAACCTAGTTATTGTCAAATCTAAAAAGTTCAGTGAACCACCAATTTCTAATTCAAGTTTAAATTTTATTTTTGGATGAATTGCATTAAGTTTGTTAACGAACAGTTCTATTTGACGCAAACTTCCAGTCCAGCATATGATAATGTCATCATGCATGGTTGCAATAAAACATTTGATTAGATTTGAATTTATTTATTGTACATACATAACTTAATGTATATTTCTACCGTCTCAAATAGAATAGTACATTTAACTAAGATTTAGTAAAACGGTATAACCAAAAATATATTCTCTCATTTATATATAACAGGTGACTACTATAATGCATTTGCATAGGCGGAAAGTAGAAAGGGGCTTTTTCCAGTTATATTGCCTTAACTTACAAGAAAGAAACTGTATGAAAACTTTGTCCATGTAATAATATTTGAGTTTTATATCAGCTGGCAACAAACATCTTTTTGTTGTTTTTACTCCACTTGGGTAACTTGGAAGTTTGAAAGTAAATTTAGATTATCTTATTTTTATGGCCATGGCGCTGCGCAATATTATACATATTTTGGGCTGTAAAAGGCAGAAGTGGGTAAAATTATGCAATAAATTTATCAAATAATGGGCCGAATATAGTTTAAGCCGAAAACAAACTAAGGACGGACATTCGCTTAAAATAAAAAATTCGTCTGAAATTCGGAGACATCATGACTTGTTTACAAACTTACATGAATTGTTGCTAGATCACCCCGACGTAAATTAAGCAAAGGTTTATAAGAATCTTTAAACAAAGAAAAACTAATTTAATTTAATTTTTATCACACTACATGTTAATTTTTACATGTCCTTACTAAAATAAATGACTAAGAGTATTAAAGATCTAATTTTATGGTAATGATATGATAGATATGATATCTATTAATTTCAGTCAAAATAGTGTACATCGGTATTTTACTTTTTTCTTACACCGAATGTTCGGTATTTATACCGAATGCAGAAGTTCAGCTCAAGCTGTGAAAATGCAGTCAAACCGAATGTAAAACGAATTTTGGCCCAACCCTAATAATTATGTTGATTACATTATCATCTAGCCCCAAAGTAAGTACACATAGAGCTTATGGTATGGGTCGGTACTCTAGGTACTAGATAACTGATAGGTATACTTAATGTACCTATATGCATAACACGTTATGTAAATTCTATAACAAAGGAAATTACAATCAAATAATAAAAACAAATTAGAACTAGTATTTACAGTTGAAACAATTGAGCTAACTGCAGACTGTTATAAACAATCTACAGATGGCTCAACTAATTCATATCAATACCAGTTGGAAGCGATGGATGGATAGATTTTTTAGTTTATTATACATAGAATATACCCAGAAAATCCGAAACAAATATCTGCAGATTGTACAAATACTTGACACGAGGCGGTAATCAAAACAACAACCTCCTGCGTTATAGGCGGAGCTTCGCCTGCTGCATCACTAAGGTCGATGGCAATATACGGTAAAGGCTTGAAGGTAGGTAATTTTATAAAAGGTACACTAGAATTCCGCAACTTGGCTGACAATGTAAAATTTCATAACTAAAGAGTACGCTACAAAAAACAAAAACATGAAAAGATAACACAATAAAAGCAAGCACAATAACATCATTTGCGCAAATGGCGCATCTTATACCAATTTATGTAATACATTACATAAATAGGTATAAGATGCGCCATTTGCGCCTACAGGCCGAAATAAACCTAGATATAGAGACCTAACCGGGTTTCTCGAAATTTAATATGATAGGAATTTAGCGAGCACTTATGTATGTATGTTCTATTTTATTCGAGTACGTATTTTAGAGAAATAGCCGATATTATCGGATAATGATAATGGCAGGTAATTTCGCTGTCACATGATGTATGTAGATAGTGACGGAGTATATAGTTATTATACTTTTAATAATACTAGACTAGAGCATATATGAATATTACTGCAAAATGGTATGTCAACAAAACTGAACAAATAAAAACTTTACATTAACGGGTTTGCTTGTAGTCGATATTAAGAAAAAATTGGTATTCATTGAATAAAGAATTTTAAATCGACACGGAATGTAAATTGCCAAAAATATTAACTGCTCGAATTAAAAGTTAAGTTTCGATTACTGAAGAACGGTGGCCGGGAGCATATTTGATTGTTTTTATATCTTTATATATGTATGTCAGTCAGTCAGTGTCAGTTTTGTAGGGGAGGCCTATGTCCAGCAGTGGACGTCGATCGGCTGATATGATGATGATGATGATATATGTATGTATATAAAAATCTCGTGTCACAGCGTTTGTAACCAAACTCTTATAAAACAGCTTTGACAGACTTTAATGTTTTTTTTTTGTGTATATTCGGTGGGTCTGAGAATAGGTAGTTAACTATTTTTTATACCAAAAGGGTGGCCCACCCCAATATTTTTGGTCAGACCTTTTTATTTAAATTTTTTTATGATTTGACATTAAAAAATACATTTATGAGAACAATATAACCCTCAATTTTCACCTTTCTAACCCCTACCGCCATTTTTAACAGCGATATTAGTTAGTACTGTAACAAACTTCAATCCTCAGTGGTCGATAGCAAAACAACTTTTGTCGGATCAGCTAGTTCATTTATAGAATCGCGTATAGTTAAAAAAATTCACAAAGTGTACAAATTTAACTTGAATGCTGAATATCGTTAGTCAGTCTGTACTTCGCTGAAGTAAGTGCATCCAATAAACGACAAAGCTATAATGACTTCTTCACAAAATGGAAGAGTATTTCATGTTTTTTTAAGTGACTTTTGAACAAAAAGCTCCTGTTCTCAAGAACGAGTAGATGAGCTTTTTGTTCCTATTTGTATCCGATTTCTCTTTAGAGCACGCATTTAAAAAAGCCCGTTTACATTTTTGTTCTTCGTAATTATGGGTTATGTACTTATGAACTTATAAGTCAAAATTCAATAAAATTGATTTACGAAAAGAGCCTACTATTTGACATTCAAATCAAGCACTAAGCTTGTTACTGTCAGTTAACTATAATAGAATAACGCATAACCGGTGCAGTTAAACTCTAGAGAGGTTCGCAGTCCATTGATCTGTATTCGGTACCGGAAATTGACGGCCAGATTTATAGCTGTGTAGACTGCAAATGGAACCTACGTAGTATATTCAGATAACGGCACATAAGAATGCGCCTCCAAATACATAACTAACTTTTATCTTTCAGTTGTGACACCCGCCACGTGAAGCGATGTTTTGTAGTGCCATATAGTTTGTCAATAGTTTGATATTTCCTAGCACGACCATTGATTGACCTACAAGCTAAGCAAGACCAAACTAATTTAAAGAAAAATTTGTTTATTTACTTGTTTACCTTTACTTGTGCGTTGATTCTGGTCAGAAATTGCGAGCCGTCATACTTACTACTTATGTGTTTGCAGAAGTTTTCAGTGCAGTTTTGTCTTGTATCTATCCAAACGTAATGTCATATAAACATAAGTACAAAACGAGTGTGAACACCAATACCAACCAACGCTGGTTTAATGGTGCAATATTACCTAAAATATGGATACTTTCATAAATAAATAAATAATCTGTTCTATTCTAATCAACAACGAAGCAAATGATAGTCATTTATTTATGCACCTCGATCGTCTATTTTTTGCGTGTCTGATTTTAGTTATCAGAACCGACCATCGCCTACTCTGTATGCGTTATCCTACTAATCCTACTAATATTTATACAGTTTGTATGGATGGATGTATGGATGTATGGATATTTGTTACTCTTTCACGCAAAAACTACTGAACCGATTAGGCTGATATTTGGTATGGGTATAGTTTGGGACCTGGAATAACATATAGGCTATTTTTTATCCCGATAAAACGCGGGCGCAGGCGCGGGCAGCAGCTAGTATTATAAATGTAAAAGTTTGTAAGTATGGATGTTTGTTCCTCTTTCAAGCAAAAACTACTGAACTGATTGAGCTGAAATTTAGTATGATTATAGTATACCTGGAATAACATACAGGCTGTTTTTCATACCGATAAAACGCGGCAAAGCCGCGGTAGCAGCTATTATTACGAGTTTATATAACTAATGGCCATGGTAGAGTCATTTGAGAATGGGGTATACCTAAGTATTTGTACTTTTTATTAAGTTAAATGTTGTTTCATCCAATAAGTGTCTGCTTACAACCCAGTCCGTTACGCGCACGTGCTAACCAGGATCTAAACTTCTCCGTAACTCATTAGCTTCTTTAAGCTTTATGAGGTGATAAGCTTTTACGCGAAGTAGTAAAACCAGCTCTGAGGCTGATTGTTATTCGGTTCGTTTTTGTAGAACACAATAAAAAGTGCAACTGAAAATCCCAACTGCCGTAGTGTAGTCGATACGCAGCTTCCGCATTGCGTTACCTATTTATTATTCATAGGAAAATCTAATATGAGAGATGCGGGAACAAACTTACCTACCAACATACCAGAACTTGACTGACGTAAGTTTCTTACCAACGTTATAAGGAAATTATGTTTCCTAGGGCATGAAGTTGCCGAGTTTTGTAGCTGAACGTCGAAGTTCACAAGCTTGACGAGGGAAAATTGAGGCTGTTTCCACATGAAATGACCGAGAGCCGTTAACACGTAAGTTGAGTGCCTATGACATCCATGTTGATGTAGATAGAGCAGCATTTGACTGAGGGTCCACATTGGAAATTCATAATTCTGAATACGCTATTAATTAGTAAATATTCTGAAACATTTGTTAGTACAGTCTAATTTGTTAAGGTATCCAGTCAATAATTACAACGGTCCCTTAGACGTTAAAGTGACATTGCTCGATGATTGCAAATGGTAGTATACGAGCAGCAAGGGGAGTGGAATAGCAACAAAATACAGGCAATTTTTGCGGCTACACGAAAAATAAATGCCCTTTTGAAGACGTTATTTTTTTAATAGGCGGCCACTACTTTTTACCGACTGCGCAGAAGGCCTGTTAGTTTGTGTGTTATGCTTTTTTTATTTCAAAATTGTTCGTTCTTCCTGTGTGTACACGTAGTGGCAAACAAATGATAGGTCTATGTTTTTAACCCTTTCAGACAAATATTCTCACAATAAGTATATTCCCATTTCAATCGAGAATATTAATTATTAATAGCAAGAATGTAATTAACGTTCCCGTTGCCTCCTTGGCTTTGATGTGTGATAGCAATTACCATTTTTAATATTTACTTGTTAAAATGTTGCGTTATGTTTAGCTTTTGTCTATTTAATTACAGGCCGAGAGGCTTTCCCATTGTTTTCGAAATTTATTAAAAATTGTTGCCATAAGTCTTGACATAATTACTAAAGAGATTCCTACGTAATATTACTAAATGCAAAATATGCGAAGACCGGTAATGTCACTATGAAAAAGGAATAGAAAAAAATAATTTCTTAATCTGCTTTATTGTTTGGTTGCCTGGAAGAAATTGTTTTATGCAGTTAGGATGTCAAATTGATTGACGTTTCATAAGGTTGAGTTAAATGACATACTCGTAACTATTTAATAAAAATTAATAAAATCATACACTAATTTTAACGCACTTCAAAAGAATGGTTCTCAATTCGGCTGTATGATCTCAATCTCAATCACATCTCAATCTCAATCTATACCTCTATCTCTATCTTTATCTTTATCTCAATATCAATCTCTATCTCAATCTCAATATCTGTCTTTGTCTCTATTTCTATTTCTATCTCAATCTTTATCTCATGAAAACAAAGTACAGTGAAACACCGCAAAGAAAGGGAACAATTTGAAAACAGTAATATTACATAGAAGAGCTTTTACGTTCAACAAAGCTCTTTTCTAACAAACATTGCGATATTTCAAAGCCAAAAATTAAATTTACAAGACGTAAAGAAAAAACTAGTTATAATGGGAAATTGGTGAGGACATTGATAAATTGTTTCCGTAAGAGGCTTAACACTTCACTCACACTGTAATGTTGAGTGAGTATGTGTTCTAATAATTGTAAGAGATTTCTACAAAATACGTATTTACTAGAAAAAATATGGAATCGTAACTCTGTCTATGTTTTTACGTTCTTAGGGTTCCGTTCCTCAAAAGGAAAAAAATAACATTTATAGGATCACTTTGTTGTCCGTTGGCCAACCATCTTTTTTCAGGAACGCGTGGACCTATCGAGTTGAAATTAATATCTTAAACTCAAGTCCGTAACCTCTTTGAGCCATAATATAAATTAAATTTCTAAGTCAATGCAATCAAAACTTACAACTGTTTATGCCCATTTCTTTTATTCTCAGGGAATCACATCCACACAAAACCTATACTTCCCGTTGACCTAGAATCATGAAATTTTGCATGAAGCAAGGCCTTATAGCACAAGTAAAGGAAAAATCCGAAAACAATAAATTTGTAGTTTATTCATATAAAAAAATATATTTGATTCTCGCCATGGACCGAAAACCTATGGGGTACTTCCCGTTGACCTAGAATCATAGAATTTAGAATTTTTTAAGAAGTAAGAGCTTTATAGTATATGTAAAGGGAAAAATCCGAAAACCGTAAATGTGTAGTAAATATACGAAAAAAAAAAGATATTTGCAAGCAACCGAAACCTATAATAGGATACCTACACCTACATGCCGTTGAAACACAATCATGAAATATGGCAAGAAACAGTGTATTATAATTATGGAACCCTCGGTGCGCGAGTCAAACTCGCACTTGACGTTTTTGTTTGATATTTTATCCATGTTTTTTGTTATGAGACAACAAAGTCTCATCAGTCGGATCATCGGACTAAACAATAAGACTACTGAGACGAGCCCTAAAAATAAATATCTATGTATATAATGTATTACAGCGTCTTGGGGACGCTTCCGACTGGTATTGATATGGACCAGTTGAGCTACCTATAGATTGTTTGCAACAGTCTACAGTTAGCTCAATTATTTCAATTGTAAGAACTAGTTTAATTTCTTTATATTATTTTCTTTGTCAGTAAACTTATTTAGCTTTAAAATGTATTAAAACATATCCATAACACAAACTTTGCTTATTTCAAAACGAATAGAGATGATGTGTGGATTTTCCAGCGTTATTAAGCTAAAATTTCGCAAACATGAATTTATGTTCCTGGAAAAATATCAACGCTTTCCATTCTACATTATGTCCCTAAGTCACATCCTCAAAGAATATTCGGCATTTTAGAGGCTCGGTACCTACACCAAAAGTTTTTATACATATGTCCAACTATAGACAAACTATATACTCTAACATGAGCTAGAAAATGGGCCGAGTCATAAAAAGGCAGGACCCTTATTTCACGCTATATGCCTCGTAATTTCATACGCATCAAAACTATCGCAAACAATTTGTATAAAAATCTACCAAGTGTATAATTTTTGATTTACGAAGAATATACGAAAATATGTGACTACAGTATACTAATTAGCATATGATGAATTCAACATATCACATTTGAACAGCATTTCAAAGACATTGGTTATGAAAAGGTATTTCCAATGAATCCTCTAGTTATTGGTAGTTAATAAATTCTTCAAACTTTATAAGAGGGTTGCGATGGCTTGTAACCTGCATTGACATTTCAGTATCCATTCATGTAAAAGATAAAATAGCCTTATTGGTTAAAGCGACTTGTTTTATAGATCGTAATGGCGCGATGCCAAAGCCGCACGCTAATTATCGGTCGGCAACGTATTTAAATTGTGGTCTCCGAAAAAAAATACTAGTTCTAAGTTCATCACCAGTCCACAGCTCGGCATAAGTCGCACCAAAGGAGCGGTATAGCGCTCTACCGTTCTGTCTTGCCGTATCCAGCATAAACAAGTATTATAGTTTATTAATCTCATTGATCCAGCATCTCCCTGCAGTTTTTCGCAGATTCTCATCCCACCTGGCCACAGGCTTTGCTAATAATGCACTTTCACAGAGTCGCGGTCTCCATTTCAGAAAACGTTTACCTATACTATTGTTGTTTCTTCGGATTATATGGCCAGCCAACTACAAATTCTGCGGACAATTTTTTTGAGGTATGTCGATAGAGATTCTCAGCTGGATAGTATCGTTATGAATCATATCCCTCAAAGAAAGATCCCTTCTAGAAAGATCTCTCCTATCGCTCTTTCTACATGAGCTTGTTCTTTGTTTACACCCCTTACTTCCCCACCGCCCTTTACATTAACAATGGGAATTTATTTAATTATTGTTTTATTACGGCTACTGGCATTTCGGGTGTCATTACGTTTCATGGCAGTCATGTTCAGAGGGTTCCGTACTCATAAAAATGAAACAGGAACTTTTATTTTACAAAATGATGGTAAGGCTTCGCACGCTGGAGGTGATTTTTGGAAATTAGGAGCGTACCTATAGACTTACGTATCGTACATGTTATTTCATACTATTTATTAATTTGTGTTACTTTATGAAGCAAGAAAAGTTTCACATATTTGTAGAGTCATTATAAATGCGTCGAAGTGACAGATTTTACATTTTATAACACTAAAAAGAATGCCGTTTGACAGCCTAAATACACCATTTGCGAGCGATTTCAAAGCGATGAGGTTGCACAGCGAGCACGCGACTTCATTGCTGCATTTGGTCTGCATTTGGTCACACACACGTCACATTCATTTTCATTGGCTCTGACGGCGCTAATCGCAGTGACGACATACCTGCGATGTCGCAACGTACTCGCCGCCGCATTTTTTTGAAATCGCTCGCAAATCGTCAGTATGATAAGGCTTTAAGTCGGCAGACAGCATCTCACATTACTAGCATCCCACAGCAGAAATTTGACAGTTGAAAAGCACCTCTCTATTCAGAATTCTGTCCCTCGTTTCCATGAAATTACTTCCGAAGTGCTATTTGCTATTGATCTCGGAATTATCACATAAATAAAATCTATTTATCTAGGAAGGACCTATTTTATTAAACATATATACTTAAGCTTTTATCACCGCTAAAAAAGATATCGTAATTTTTAACTTTACCCAACAAATCTGTTTGAAAGCCCGTTAAAAGCGATAAAAATTAAAGCACGAAAAATGAGAAATGGCTTTTCACGATGGCCCATCTATCTAATAAACCTAATATTGGTTCGATACGCGCTCAAGAGGCGTGAAATGACGGCCCACTCGGCGCCCGCCGCGGGAGACGCAATCACCACTCGAGCTTGACCTTCCTTGTTTTTATTTTACTCAACAAGAAATCACCACCCCCATTGACAGGGTCCTCTTCGCAGATCTCCTTTCGCTGGTCGTACATTCGCAACACCCTGCTTTACATAAAGAACTGATAAAGTGTAAACTTTTTTTTCAGAGTATTTTAATCGAGTATACATTTATTTGTTTTCAAACGTTTTACTGGCCGAAATGAATTTGGTGGTGCAGGGTCTGGCACAAGCCGATGGCTATATGCCAATAAGTCGGATATGATTGACTGCTTTTTCGGAGGGGATCACTTCGGAATGGGAAGGTGTATTTTCGACGGTGGATCAGCGCATTCCGCCGATAGTGGTCAGTTACTTTCTCAAATTACGCTCACCCGTCCCGAGGGTAGACAATTTAAATGTCTTCACGTAGCGGAAAGGGGTCCTGCTATTTCTCTAGTCCCTTGCTAAACTATGCGCCTTAAAACGGGTGGTAAGGCAACGCGACGCCTTGATATGTCCCGAACATACTTGCCGCACAAACTATTCAAGGTTTTGCAGGAACTTTAGGTCAGGTATCGATTACTAGTGGTCATTTAAGAAAAGCACTCCCTTTTGCCTTGAATGGAATGTGGCGCGTAACTTTCTTAATCTCATGTTATATACACAGAGTATTTTATTCCCGAGGAAAGATTTAAACAAATTTAAGCTTTCTGAAACTGGGTTATATTTTAGCCCCTTCCTGCTTCAATAATTTGATTGCTTCCAGAAAACTACGCGAAACATTTTGTTTCGCAACAAAGTTTTTGGTTCTGCATAATTGGACATTGCGATATTCTTTTTAATATTTGAGAAGCGATGGTTATGAAGTTTTTATTTAACTAAATTCCGACTGTCTTTTATTTAAACTTAAACTCCCTACTCGAGGTAATAAAAGTTCAAATATATCATTTGTTTCATAGAACTTTATTAAATCTTCGTAAATACCTGAAAGCAAAAACTGCTTGAAAATATGACTAACATAGTTAATTAACAAGGATCGGGGGTAAAATACCCAGCATCAATTTTACCCGCGCAACAGGGAAATGGTTTTACCTGTATAATTTTATGTGAGTAGCCAGTGCGACCAGTTCTAGTGTGATTAATGTTACCTATAGAACACAGTGACTATCGCGAACATTTTCGAAACTATGGAGGGTGGTATGGAGCAAAATACTTTATGATACAATTATGTTTCTTTATGATAGCCAGATTAATATTATCCACGCGTTGTCAGAATAGGATGTAACCTTGTCAAAGTATATTATGATGTCCAGCCGTGCTTGCTTCAGGTAGGTGGCATAAAAGTAGAAGAAATAAACCTATGACACTTATAGGTAAAAATTTGCATGGTCCCTTATTGCTTTTTAAATAGAGTTTATGGCACAAGTTGTTGGTAGCCCCAATATTGCGCTGTTATTGGAAGCACACGGATCGACGGAATTCTGCTTAATGGTCCGTAAGCACAAAAGCTAAGAAAGTAGACGTAGCCTAATCTCACCTTTATGGCGTTAATAATAGGGTCTTAACAGGTTTATTTATATTTTCTAGTTTACAATTTTATTGCTTTGAGACATTGTTGGAGTTAAATGGTAGAAAGGAAGTTTTTTACATTTCAGAAATGAAATGAATCTTTGTAGTTTTTCTTTGTGGGCTGGAGATATTTTCTTGGCCCCTACATATACAACCTGGCTAACAGTAAGCTCACGATTTACCCCCTCCCAAGAACGAAATGCAAAATGGCTGCCACAAACTGGTTAAAATCACTAACCTATGAGGAGACTGAAAACTTACTTATCCCGCAATCCTAATCTGCACCTCTTCGACCGAACCACACCCATACACATATCCAATCACATTATATGTAATACTATTTTTTATTTTTTTATATGAGTATATTATTTATGTAGCTATATTTATCTATCACACACATCACTTACGACCACACAATCCCAATACAACTCACATAAATCAGACATCACACACAACTAATACTATACCCACTGAAAACCAAGCTGGAGTCAACAATTCATTTTTATCCCTATTTTATTTACACTTTCTATAAAACCAAGTAAATTAACACAAGCCTAAAATGTTTTAAATAATTTTCACTAATAGTATATAATAAAACTAGATTGTAAATTCTCTCTACATTGTATTTATCAGACTCCTATTTCTCGCGGAGTAAAGGGCCTGGTGACCCGTACCACACGTTTTTTTCTAAAACCTATCACAGGCACCAGTTCTCGCACAAAACAGGTCTTAGTCGATGATTTAATACCTATACCCAGAAGATTATCTTCTACAAAGTTCCTATACTTAGTGTTACCTTTAGATAAATAAGAACCTATTGTGAGAGATAAATAAATGCTTTATTATTATTATTCTGTTTCTCATTTCCATGATCACGGGCCATATAGTGACCCGGTCCTTTGGGAGGCATGCGTGGAGCCGAAGCCAACAGCACAGAGGCCCTTTATGAGAATTAATCTAAAGGCGAGAGCTACACATAGCGGATATCATCCTTGGTTGCACAATATGATACACCCGAAGATGATATCCGCCAGGTGTAGAGACTATTGCAAAGGAAAATGAAAATAACAAAAAAGCCATGTTATTGTGGTGAATGGATGGACTGGATAATTGGGCTATGGGGGAAACTATGGACGCCTGCCATAAACATACTCTCAATACTGTTACGAGCGGCAGACGGTGGCTTGCCGAATGCTGGACGGGTTCCTCAAAATGTTGGCTTAAATGCCGGTAAAGGAACAACATCGGTGCAAACGACTAAGGGGTGTCGAGAGGTGCGGCCCCGATTTCGCCATCACGAAGACACGTGAGCGGGCTTCCTCGTTATTACGCCATTAGACACTTCCACCCCCGAGTCTACATCCTAAGATGCATCTCTCGCGACTCCACTCAGACCGGCCAATGAAGGCAAGCAAGAGGTGGGGATCTGGTTCTCTTGGGGTACCACCCCGCAAGCGGAGACGAGAACCAGGAACTTCCCCGGGAGCACTCGGTATACCCGTGGTGTCGCTACTCACCAACAGCTCGCCACAAGCTGCCCTGCAGGTTTATTATTATTATTATTATTTCAGACCAAGGTGCGAATATAATAAGTAACTGGCCTGGGTAAGTGGGAGAGATATTCCCACGCTGAGGGTTCCGTAAAAGTATTTTTTAAAGGTGTTTTTGTATGGCGGCATAATGTTACATGGACAATAGATTTTCCTAACGACGATGACGGTAAAAGTATAAATGGCAATAAATACCTTCATTGCCATAGTTCATAGCCGACTCTGAGCTGATGAAGTAGGGTGTTAAAATACACAGAAAGAACCTGCTCCCGTAGTCTGGTACCTTAGTCGAGTCTTACGACATAAATGGGTTGAGTTGGAGGTGTGGATTTTAACTCCGCAACCACCTCAGCCTGAATTATAATAAAACCTGTGATAAAACTTATCTACATACATATATGTATAAATACTTACTGTGATCAAACGTGCGCGGATCTACCGTCGTCGTGGTGACAGGCGTCGTAAAATCATCCTCATCGTCATACGGCTCTGTGGTCGTAGTCGTCTTTTTCTTCTTCTTCTTGCGATCCGAGCGCCGCGGCGGATGGGTGACTATGGGCCGGCCGGTGGTCACCCGGGTAGTAGCCACGGTGGTGCTTTCGGGGTTAGGGCCGGGCTCGGCTAGGGCTAATGCCACCAGTGACACAGCTGTCAGCCGTATCACCAGTGGCACTAAGCGCCGCATGGTGCCTGGGGACAAAAAATATCTTTGTTAGAAAAGTGGGTTTAATTGCTCTCTTTATCGTAAGGGTGGTATTTTCTAGAATAAAAGGTTGGGTCGGATGATCAGTAGCTTTGCCTATAATGTACGAAAACTTCATTATGTTTTTTTGCAAGGAACTTGTAGGTACAACATAAGTAGAATGCGTTATGACCTTTTGATGATTACACGGTCTTCATTATTAGATATTAAGAGAAAAAAAAAAGAACGAACAATATATTTTTTTTTATTTTGGAAATAATAACCAATATATTATACAACTCTTTGGTCATTGGTTGGTGAGAAAAAACTTTGAAAATCTCTCGGAAATGAAAATGCGGATGAAATCTGATTAACCGTGTCTTACATAGATCTAAGTTGGATTTTGAGGTACCTTTCACACATGAGACCTACAAGCCTGCAACCAAAGTTTGTGCACTATATGTAACAAGACAAAAACCGACCGGTTTCACAGATAACTCGATTATGAAATGAATCCCGATACCGGCATGCTGCATTGACGATCGGATATGTACGCCAGAACGGTAACATAATCTCAATCGAAAATCACAGAATTCCAACGCACTTGCGGTCAAACATCGAAGCAATATGACCAGCGATATCACAGATTAGGTAATGTTGCATCAGCGATATTCAGTTTTGTTAAACGAGTTTGTGTTCGTGTTTGAGCCTGCCTGTTTCCGATTTATTCGTCTTTTTCCGGGATGTGGGTCATGAGAATAAACATTTTCACAATGCTATGGGATCCGTGGGTACAGATGCTATCAATTCGCCATCGGTAAACAACTAAGTTGGTGATACCTCCCTTGTCCAAGTCTTACGAGAGAAGATTTAAATAAATCACTCACAGCTGACAAAAATTTCAGTCAAACTGACGGGTAATCAGTTTGGCTTTGATTAGCAAGCGCTGGATAAGATTCCCCAATAATCCAGCAGTTTTAACAACACGAAATAATAAAGACCAAGCCTTTCTTGCCGAATTTTCGGCGCCGGAGACCAGTGTCAATGGAGACTAGCAAGAAAAAAAGGAACAAAGAATCTTTAGTCTTTCATTTTTAAAGCAGAAGTTAAAATTCATATGGCTCACTTTTGCTATTAACCAATTAATCAGCTAGAATTAAAAACGAAGGTTTATAATTGATTGATAAATAACTCAAATTGCAACATTGGATATAGCGTGCAGCGGCATAAGCGTAGAAATAAATAAAAAGACGAAATATTCTTTATTCTATCTTAATAAAAGATTTGGTCACATCTTTTAATAAACGAATTGAATTGAACTGAATGTATGCTATCAACTAGAAATATTTTATATCCACGCTATCAAAGAATTTGTGTAGTACCTAAGTACCAAAGCGGCTAATGTTCTACGGGTCAGAGAATCACTGTAAATTCTTTATGGCATTCAATCCACCTAGCTCGCCAAATGGAGTTTCCCTGTAAGAAGGCGTCACTCTTGAAAATGTGGTGTAGTAAGAACCCCTAAAATATTAAGCTAATGCTACCGAGGGGGGTATTGGGTGGTTTAGTGGCAAGTAATATAGGTTTCTGAGTACACGTACTCTTTTAAAGTAATTTAATGTTGCAGATGTTGATTTTATATACAGCTTTGTAATTTTTCATCTTTAATAGACGAATCCAGAGGACATTAAAATGCGAAGAGGAGGAGATTTATTAAGAAAAGTGAATCCACCTCATCGTCATAATCATCAGCCCGAATACGTCCACTGCTGAACATAGGCCTCCCCCAAACGATGCCATAAATAGCGGTCCAGCCGCAAACAATACACTCCACCTCATATGGAAGAACTATAAAGCTAGGAAGAGTGAGAGAGATAATAGAAGCACCCAAGAAGAAATAACAGGGATCTACCTATATTTATTAATAAATAAACTATACATTGAGGTATCCAGGATAGATTACGATCAGAATTTGCGCAATGCAACGAGCCTTTTGTTAAGCTTCACAGCACGCTCCCTGGGGCGGCGGCGTGATGGTTCACAATCCTGCATAACTACATACTACACATCAAAGTAAATTCCCGTCGCATCGCGATTGGCTGTTAGAATACAGTTCTATGGCAGCCATTTACAAACCCATGTGTATTGCCCGACTGAGCTTTATCGGAATTTATCTGAATGCATACTCTTGCGTAAACAGCGCATACCGATTTTTCATTCTGCGGCGAAAAGACGGCAATTACAGTTTTTGAAACCCTTTCAGATATTCTTCCGTCTATCTTCCTTGATTTCACAAAGGAGGGAAATTCAGGCAGTTTCTATTCAGAAGCATTCTAAACGAGTTAGATGAAACACACTCGACGTCTTTACCGGCACTCTGAAAGCCCGATAAGGGTACTCAATAATGGTTCTTGGATTCCGAGCTCAAGACACACTTTTATATTTTTACAAGTTTCCGCCCGAAGCTTTTCTGGATACAGTCTGGTGATATAAGATAATTTTGCTGTACATATTAATATTATTTTTATAATTCAACGACTACATAATGATACTGTGACAAGGTTTGTCTTGACAGTTTGGTTTGCCTTGGTCTCAGATCAGAGAATGTACATACTAGGTCTTAAACACCGTTAATGGAGATATTTTAGATCTCAACAACATTTTCTGTTTTGGACGCCTGCCATTATTTCCAATATGGTCAAAATGTACATGCTCATTTTCTGACTATTGCTGAAAGATTCAGTCCAGTTACAAATGTTACAACGTATATATTGTTGCGTCTGTTAATTTGCAAAACTTATCAGGAACGGAATCGTAAGAGCCGTAATACTAGCTGTTTACGAGCAAATAGAACAAGCTGTCTAAAACAAGACAGGTTTATTTGTGAGAGTGTCTTTAATGCCAACATGCCGTTTATTGTGGAGTTTGCATATTTCCTCACCAAGAGAACTCTTCAAAATATTCCCAGAACAATGAATTACATATCATATTTTCTGGAGTTTTAGCTCCATTTTTGTTCAATCATTTTGTATCTTCCTGGCATTTATGCTAGAGATACCTAGCGAAGGGAATTTATTAGTACTTGTTCTATTCTTTGCCTCACGCAGAAAACATTATATGATGGTAGTAGAGCCACATTCGTTTGCGATTTACATTTGATAGTTTTACTTTACAAACCTTGCTCACATAAATAATCAAAGTATTAAAACAACACAACAAAACCATGTAGATTCATGTAGATAAATTTTTGGGATAGCGTAAATTTTCTTGCTACGTAAATACAAAAACAAGATAGGGCTCAGCAGATTCACGCATAGTAAAGGTCAAATGTCATCATCATAAGCCCGTAAACGTCCACCACGTATAACCCGAATACATCATAGCCTCTCCCAAGCGATGATGCCACGAATAGCGGTCCTGAGCCGCCTCCATCCATCGACTAAGGTAAAATGTGCCAATAGTTATTGATGGATACGTTACTATAATAATCTTTAAAATGCCTCACATAAAGCTATTTTCTGAAGCTACCTACACAATGTAAAGTAGGTACATAATCTGAATATCAACTACGATGTGTTTCGTCATTTTGCGCGAAGCGTGTAATTACGATTGGAAACCGTTTTGCTTCACGAAGAAAGAATACTAATATATCTAATACTACAAAATAGCAGCTCAGCCAGATTGTTTTTCGAGTCACGTGGAAAGCAGCTTGGTACAATATATTTATTTCAAAGCACGTGGTGAGAATATTTTAGAATACCATAATTTTTAAATGATAGTGATCGAAAAATGCGACATAAAATGTGCGAAAGCCTTGAGATTGAAGAGCGAGAGATAGTCAAACCCAAAATCGTAAGCATCAGTCATTTTCACTGGTCATCATCAATCGACAATCGTCAATTTATTTGCAATAGCTGGTCAAGCGTAGATCGTCTTCGCTGGCTCGGCTATATAGACAACGGGGAAGACTGAAGCGAATGGAATACCATGCTTGCCTTTATTAGAAGAAGACCGGTTGGACAGTCGGGTTACCGCTAGAAAAACCCCGTGGATGAAAACCTGCAATACAAAGGATAAAACAAATTGGCGGCTTCTTCTATCGGAAGCTAAGACCCACTTCAGTTCAGTGAGCCAGCGAAGTAAGTGCTTTGTTTTCGTGCTAATCTTGACTACGAATCGAGCTTTATACCGCGCAGCTGTGGCAACATTTCATTTATACGCCGCTTAAAACACTATATAGAATAATGATGGAAACAAAACAAGTATGGGTACCGTTTCTAATCGACAATCTATAAATTTAGAAAGAAAATGGATCTCACATATGACATTGTAAATCTATGCAATAAATCCGGTCGCCGGATAGATCAGCATTTAAATAATATATCGCTAATGTATCCAGAACCCTTCTTCAAAAGGACGCGAACCTGTGTCCACTGCGGTTTGTCATCCTTTAATTTACAAAAGCGCTTTTGCTTTCGGACTTTGGCATTTGATGGGGGTCTGAGTTTTTATCAAAAGATTTGACCGTGTATTTTTGGGAGTATAAAAGTTTCTCGCTGCGGGTTCACAAGTACACAAACCTTTTTCTACGCTGTGACCGGCGGGTAATCTCTGGTTTTAAAAGCGCTTTCTCTAAGATAAGAGCGTGGCCAAGACTCTATTGTACCAACATCCGGTTGATCGAGCACCATTGCGCAGGTGGTCGACAAATGAATTTTCCCAGCTTTTGGAAATTGATTTTCATTCAGTTGGAGAAAATTGCCAGGTCTTCTCCATTATGTAGGGAGCGACTTCGCACTCGAACCTAGAATCAGCTGGATTGATTAATCAAGGCGTTGAGAAAGCAAACGAAATTCAAGACCAAATTGCTGAACGAATCAGTGAAATGCTGAAGTAAAATCTGAAAGGTTCTAGAGCAAATGGGTTCTTTAAACACACGATGCGGAGAATCTTTGGAAAACGCATGATTGATTTTGTGGTAGTAACTCGTTTCAAACAAAACCAATATTTTCAGTTAATTTACCTTAAAAACTCTTTGCTACATTCCCTCTCATTTTTGATATTCAATATTCGGCGGCGGTATTGAATTACCTGCCGAAATAAATTTTATATGGTAGGGTCGTTTTAATTAAAAAGTTTCAGTAGATTGCTTTATTTTATTAGGTCGATGTGTAGGAATTCTCATAACTTAGAATTGGGTATTTTTTGTTACCTACCGAGCTACCTTTTTCTCTGCTGAGCTAGAAAGATTTTTATCGTTTCTAGTGCTTGATATTATACCATTGCATAAGGAATTTATGTTTTTTTAAAACTATCTTCTGAGCCCTCGGCTGTGCTTACGTGATAAAAGTAGCTTAGTATAGGAGATTTAGAGCTTCTCTGCAAATTAAATTTCAGCCCAATTTGTTGCAAATTAAATTTCAGCCCGTGGCGTTGTCTTCGGCCAAAGATCTCACCAGTTCACAATTTTCCCTTTATAATATTAGAAGGATACATCTTTTAAACACGTTCTCACCTGATCTGACTCGCAGAGTGACGAAACTAGTTTCTATGGCAACAAACATATCCCTTAAGCTGCCTATAAGGGCACGGAGCTACTTACCCACGAGTTCGCGTGCCCCACACCCCTTTGCTGAATTTATGACGTCATCGTGCTTTTGAATAGGTTTATCATAAAAATAGGCGTTCTGTGGCCAGAAACTTTGGCAATAAAATGCAAATGACGACATTCGTGTCGCTCTTACATTGCGACTCTAGGTCTAGACGCGAAATGATATTCTCTAGGTAAATGCTGAAATGTAACTTGTTTTATATTAGTTTAGGATGTATGTCTTTTGTTCTTTGTTTTGATATCCATTTCAAGTAAATAAAATGAATGAACTTAGTGTAACATTACATAATCTGTGGTTTATAAACCACTAAAAACTTGCACAATAAAATTGGCATTTTCATCAATCGATCTATATAAGAGCAAGCGATTAATGGAAATCTATAAAAAACGCGACTCGATTCTCGCTTTGTCACTTGGTTTCTCCAAATGAGAAGAATGAGACGAAGGTCTACAAGATATAACTAAGAAACATAAAAGAGATAGGAGGAGTATTTTAATATGCAACTTATGAAAATCGCTTTAGCTGTTCTGATGTTTGGAGGTTATAAATAGTGTTCGCGAACCACATAGAATATGCCCCTCAAAAATCATAAACCACACCTCGCGGGCTAAAAAACTCTCCTCCTAGGTAAGTCCTATTGTTTGTCGAAACAGAGATAGGATCATATGATTCTTAAAAATTAGGCAAACTCGTTTTTTTGATAGCCTGTTTCGTTCCACTGGGCAAAGGCCTTCCCCAAATCTTTCCACTAACGACCAAATCTTTCTTATAAGTGAAGTCGCGGGAGATCTCCCACTTTAACATTAAAGAAGGCGGATTTTACAAAACTTTTTTTAAACTCGCCTGACCCTTTTTTGGCTACAATGTCACCTGATGGAAAGTGACGATGTGACCGACTGTGTACTACGAAGGTCTTGAAGATATCTATTCACACTTGTCTTAAAGAGACTAGGTCGTAATTGGCCGAAAAAACAGAAGCAGACAGCCACTTAATTACAAAGATAAATAATAATTAGGTATATGTATATACCTAATTATAATTTATCTTTGTATATATATAATAACGCACATTATGTTCTATTCATAAAGTGTTTTTAGTTTATTCAACTATACACAATAAGTTAAGCCAAGGAAACACAGAACACATAAATCGTACCTAAACCATTTATTACGAGGTATCTACAGGATGTTACAGTTATTATTACAGTAATTAGCATACCGGGGAGGCACGGCACTTGAATGCCGTATCGGATTTCCATTCCAAAATATTCTACAGGAAAATGGAGCATTTAAAAGGAAATTGATGCATTCCTAGATAATTTAATGGAATTAATGGGAATACTAATGTAGATGATAATTCACTTTATAATCATCATTATTCCAAATCTAGCTGTGTGTGGAATTTTAGTTTTTTGCATGGAACCCTGTATGATAGTTATTAGGGACGGACACAAAACACAACAAATCAAAGATCATTAAAATTCGTCCAGCCGTTCTTGTGTTATGAATTGTGTAACTAACTTTTTATTTATAAAGATGACATATTTTGTAGACGTTCAGGAAAAGCAATTTCCTGCTTTAAAACCGACCATCCTAATACTTACTAGGATTCAAACAGGCATGTTTGTATTTTTCACTTCCATTTTCTTGTGGAAAGAAGTCAAAACGAAACTTCTAGCTGGTCATTTATAGATTTTTGATTCACTGCATGTTTTTATTTACTCTACTTACTTTAGGTATATGTATATTTTAGGCCTTAGTAGTGTTGTGTGAAAAATACCCAGAAGCATTTATTTATCAGCCAGGCGTCCAATATCTATAACAATTATATAAGACTCACAAATGGACGAATCTATTCGATAAAGCATTCTGCTATCAATCATTTTACCGGATCCAATGAAAAAAGCGTCCGGATCGTTCAGATTGTTTTTGCAACATGCTACATGTATCTTGTTAAGGTATTGATAGATTCGGAGAGAAAATATGTTTGTGGAAACTAAATGGTTATCACTTTCTTTACTTATATATATTGTTGTATACAAAATGTTACTTTATTTTATTTGTATATATGTATAATCGGTATTATACATAGTATAAGTAATATAAGTAATAGGAATAGGTAACGGTATGTTAGTTTGTATTTAGGAAATAAGCTCGGAAGCTTTCTGATTTTAAAATTTGTATCCGGAATAAAACACTAGATAAATTATATTTTCAAAACTCGGTAATAGACAGCTAAATGATCCGTACGTTTATGAAGTAAGCTTTATGTAGGTATCATGTGAGCGAAGCCAGGTTAAGAGGCTAGTGTTATATGATATTTACGGCTAGTGTCAATATCTAATATTTATGACGTAGATCAAGTCGTCGTCGCAAATGTTTTTGGTGACGATAGATTTGAGATAGCCTGCTCTTAACGTCAACGCCATAATATCTAAGCGTTCAGAGAACAGCATAGATTTCCAGATGTTAATTTTATATGCCTATGCTATCATAAGTAAGCTTAAATTCAAACCATTTAAAGTTGTCAATAGTGTGCACCGTAAATTTAACTTTATTACTACTAATTCACGGACCACTTTAAGTGCTTTATGGTAGTATACTATAATATCTAAACACTTAAAGTGTCTACTCTAATATCGTATATCAACATCATCATCATATCAACCTATACACGTACACTGCTGGACATAGGCCTCCCCAATACGACGCCACAAATAGCGGTCCTGAGCCGCCTCCATCCATCGACTCCCTGCTACGATGCTACGATGTCGTCGGTCCATGGAGTGGATGGTCTCACACGTAGGGGGAGAGGGGGGGGGGGGGGTTATATACAATAGCGTATATACATACATACATATATTGAATTGAAAGCTCTATATTTTGACTAGGATCAATGCTTAGATCTTTCTGTCGCTGACTAAAAAAACTTGAGCTCACTATTTATCATAATGAAACTACTGGACCACTGTTTTACTATAAAAAGTTAAAAAGGGTTGACAGAAACGAATAGGTTAGTTTTAGTTAACTATGCAAAACTCACCATCTGATGTCGCGGCACATTCTAGGAGACAACGGTATTTATTTTCTTTAAAGTATATCTAAAACATGTCTTCCATCATCTTTTCGTATAACGGTGTATACATAATATACATATATTATACACTTGCGAGCTATAAACTGGAATCACTTCATCGCTGGTTTCTGCAGACCATATTTTACAGTTTCCATGGAATAAACTGCAGATTGGTGTATAACAATTGAAAAGAAATTTTGTTAGTTTTCGAATGGTATAAAAATCATTTAAATTTAATTAAGTTTCCTACCTTCATTAAGTGAATTATTACAATAGGTCGAAGTTGTGGATGTTTAAATTAATAAGAAGTAATATGAAAATATCAAATTTTTATTTAAATCATTTGTATTTAAAATCTTTGTTATTTCCCGCTTAATATTTTGTATTGCCCCCCCTGGCCCTAACGACTGCTTGTAAACGGTTTTTCATTGACCTAATGAGTTTCCTGATGGAATCCTGTGGAATTTCTTGCCACTCTTCGATAAGAGCAGTTTTTAGGTCTTCTGTTGACGCCGGAGCTGGAGATCTTCCTCGTACCCGCCTTTTCAGCTCGTCCCACAGGTGTTCGATAGGGTTCATGTCAGGGCTGACGGCTGGCCAGTCTAGTGTGGGAATCCCGACTTCTTCCAGGTACTGTCTAGTCGCACGAGCGGTGTGGCAGCGGGCATTGTCGTGCATTAGCAGGAAATTTTCGCCAATAAACCCGGCGTAAGGGAGTACATGGCCCAGCAGAATGTCGTTGATATACCTTTCTGCGGTTAGTCCTCCTCCCCAACCTCCACCGGGTACGAATACCAGCACCGTTTTAGCTTCAATTGAAATCCCCGCCCACATCATACAAGACCCACCCCCATATGCCACTGTTTCCGCTATACAGCATTGTGCGTATCGCTCTCCCGGTCTCCTGTAGACTCTCCGTCGACGGTCGCTGTCATGCAGGCACATCCTAGTCTCGTCCGCGAACAAAACTCGGCTCCATTGCTGTATATCCCAATCTAAGTGATCACGAGCAAACTGAAGTCGGGCTTGTCGGTGGGCTGTAGACAATTTGGGACCCGTTGCTGGCCTTTTTGGGGTCAAATTAGCTTCTTTGAGTCTTCGCCTCACTGTCCACTCGCTAACAACTGTTAGCTCCCTCGAACTTCTCCGAGCTCCCGCTGGACGTCAACTCCGGTTAGATGTCGATTTCGGAGAGAAGTGCTGACAATAAATCGGTCATCTCTCGCCGAAGTGCATCGCTGTCGTCCAGATCCTGGTCTTCGGACTAAGTTTCCAGTCTCTCTAAACCTCTTGTATACTTTGGAGACACAGGACTGGCTCAGATGAAGATGTCGAGCGATAGTACGCTGAGAGAACCCTTGCTGGATTAGGGTGACGATTTGAGCGGCTTCTATTGGTGTGGTTTCCATTTTCTTGTAATTCCAGTATTTTGAGTGACGTGATATATTGGACTGATGACAAAATTGCATAAATTCCACGTTTTATAGGGATTCAGGAGTTTGAAAAAATTGATGTTTCGTTCCAAAAATGTATGTCTTTTGTTTTCACGTTCCATGACATATGATGAACATTTTTTTCGCTATGATATCGAAAGAGTTTGAAAGCTAATAAAATTATCTTTAAAATAATATTCCACAACCTACAGTTTATTGCATGGAAACTGTAAAATATGGTCTGTAAAAACCAGCGATGAACTGATTCCAGTTTATAGCTCGCAAGTGTATATTGTTATAATTCCAATTAAGTCGGATGTTATAATATAACGTCTGACAAGGTGCGGGCGACGTTTGATCTGCAGGTAACTAGGGAGGGATCTTGATAATTCGCTTTGGAGTAAAATATAAATTCTTAAAACATTCTAAATATATTAATAATGAAACAGAAATATACAAAATAGATTAGTGTATTTGTATATACATATGTATAAAGTACATACTTTCCACCTGACCGTAAAGAAATACATTTTAGATTGGTAACATTATTTTCACCAACACGAACGATTTCTCCTAAGCAAGTGCAAGTTTTATAATTCCAACTTAAACTTCACGAAGACAGAAAACGAAAAATGTAGCATAAACGATGTGCTACAAAATGTGCTACGGCTCTACGGAGCTACGGATGCGGAACATCGTAGCAAGTGCTACGGAAATCATACATTGCTGTGTATGCTGAAGTGGAGAACTTTGTATGTAATAATTTTTTGATTTTGTTACCGTAAGGAGGATTTTTGCTCTCACGGAAGGACGTTTTGGGCTCAACACAGGTATTATAGAGACACAAATTAGATATTGCGTGACGCCTCGGTTTAGTAACGGATTGCAGCTGAATACACATAGTATAACGTAACTTTAACTTAGATGACCAGTTATGAAACAATTAATATTGTTATATTTTGTGTACTTTTTCTACTTGACAGATATATCGTATTTGCTTAACCATAATATGAGTAATTACCGCGAAATTGGGAAAAAAATTGTTGATATACATAGTTCTCGTAGCTTCTCGTTTGATGCTTAGGAGAAACATAAGTGCAAACACAAGAAGTCATATACCAATAAAAGTAAATTTGAAACAATAAAATCTGTTAGCATAGCCTAAACTGCGAACATTTGCAAGATAACCATTTCCATGCAAATTAGTTAAAGAAAAGCCAAACATGAGTATCTGCATGAATTGGAGAATTATCTTCAACCTGTTGAAAACCGTCGTTGCCACACATTATGAACCATTTGCTCCATTAGCCTTTGGAATATTCCGAATAACATCCTGTATTTTGTGGTAAAGGTTACGGCGTGTTACGCAACTATATTCGTTTCTGGAATCCAAAAAGGCTTTTACGAATGAAAACGGAACAAAACTGATAACGATGACGGAAAACAATAAGGTAAGAGGAAGTTATTACGAAAGACAAAAACATAAAGATAAAGAACGCATGCATACAATCATGCGTTTTTTGTCTTTATGTTACATGCAATATCAAGGTTCCAAATTCGAGTTTAAAAACATCATCATCATCATCATCAGCCCATACACGTCCACAGCTGGACATAGGCCTCCCCCGTACGACGCCACAAATAGCGGTCCTGAGCCGCCTCCATCCATCGAATCCCTGCGACCGCTACGAAACAAAAAAACATATTAATTATCGTTTAAAAACATACGAGAGATAAAAGAAAGCTTTCAAAATAAAAAAATCTTTTGAACTTCAAAAATTATCTAGGATTCTAAAAACGAGTATCCATGATAAACGAAATGAAATTTAAAAATATTCGACTTCATCTGTCCCATTCTCTGTTGGCTATCAAATTCTATTTCGGCACTTCAAAAAATCCTTTCATAAAGCAGTGCTGGAAATAGATTCAAGCCGATTTCACTGTAATCTGACAGTCTATTGTTTATTCATTCTAAGCTCAAAAATATTCAAGCCAAAATAGACCTGAATCTCTGAAAGCTACGGTTGCAAGTTACAAGGCAGGGAACTTGAACTATCCCCGTGTACATTATATTTCGGAAACAGAATAAGATATTAGGACATCAAAGAGCTGTTTGCTTTCGAAGGGAACTGCTGGATCGATTAGGAACTCTCAGGGAACTATGAATTTCATATTGTTTAGTGATATATGAATAAATATTTGAAATTGTATACTGAATTATTGATTTTCGCAAAATATTTTTTTAGATATTGTCTTTATATCATAAAGGATTTCATATTAATAAAAATAGCGTATGTTATTGCAGGCTTACAAAATTTCGGCCCGTTACGTTTAGCGCTTTTTGCATAAAGAGGTAAACAAACATGAATCTATTCAATCTTTCGCATTTAAAATATGTATATTAGTGTACTAATGTAATGCGATATGTACAGGAGAATAAAAACACTTTCCTTGTACATTATTAGTAGGTACGAAGCTACTTACAAGCATTTTCCCGGATGCTTATTTATATAAAATCTTTTCCTCAACATAATAGCGGAAAACATGAAATAATTAAGCTGAAAGGAGCTCCATGATTTGAGACGTATTCCCTCACAATTCAGATCAATAAGCCACCTGCTGAGCTCGAAAAATGCTTTTGCTTAGTCGGTACAGGCACGTTAAAAGCTATTATTACAGCCTATTTTTATTTTTAATTTTATTTAATTTGCAATGTTCATATGTTTGTTCGGTGGTGTGAAATCTTAAAATTCAATTTTAGACCAGTTATTCTCAAACTATTGGGCTGAAATTTGCCATATTTATAAATATACAAAATAATTTAAATTATCTTTATCTTATATATTTTTTAATTTGTTTATTTTCTGTAGGTCATAAATAATTACAAAACTATTACACTATGTAAATTCGGTGACAGTGCAATATCATGGTATCATCGAGCTGGTCTGATGATGGAAACGGAAGGCGGCTATGGGAACTCTTAAATAAAACGACTCAACCACGTTGGATTTGTCTTCTCAAGCACTTTCATCCTAGATTATATAAAAAATTGTATTTAAAAGTTATTAAAAATATAAATTTAATAACTTTTAATAACTTTTAAATACAATCCTTTACATTTTGGTTTAGTTACGTTGATCGAAACGGTCGAGTAAGAATAACTCAGCCCGTGGATGTCGTAAGAGCCGCCTAAGAGAACCTACCTGAGGGTGGGCAGCATCTTCCTTCTGTGTAATTCTAATATTAACACTGCGAACACCAATTCACCTGTCAAACGTTGTGAATGTGGAAAAACTGTCCTTGTTTGGAGAGGCATGTTCAGTAGACATATGTGTCCTCATGAGGGAGGACGATCGCCGTATCGAATGATGAGAGAGAGAGAATACCACATACTACTCGATTAGGCTCGTCATAGGTTGTAAAATCAAACAACACAAATCTCATCTAAGTGCCCGCGTGGGGACGAATTATTAGGAATCTGTGAAGGTAGACGGTACTTTGGTAATAGTACTTATGTATTTCATCCTTGATATAGAGATTTTGATGAAACGCTTTAATCTTGGTTTAATGTTTTCCATGAATTTGATTTAAATGTTAATTGAAGTTCTTAGAAATTATTTCTAATATTTCGTGTATTTGATCAAATTGCTGCAGATCAAATACACGAAATATTATCGCTGTTTTTTTCGGTATGGGTGTTGAGGTTTTTCCAAAAACTTTTACTTTATAAAAAAAAATTGTAAGTAAATTTGATAGAAAGTGTTATAAAGAAGGGTATGGTATAAGGATTTTCGAGGCATAGGAATAGTTAAACACACGTCATTTATTACTAAAAAAAAACGACTAGTTCAAGGATCTTATACAATCATAATCGTAATAAGATTAAGTTAATTAAGAAAATAAATTAAAACGAATATATGTATAAGTTAAAAAGGTAAACAAAATAATAGTAACTTATTACAAAATTTCTTGTATAATACCTTTCTCGGCCAGCCATGATTTTAGTATATTTAAGATAATACGTGTGTCGTAGCTAGTGTTTTGCCAGCGACTGTACCCACGTTTCATCTCTGCGGGTAGGTAATTAAGTGAGAGACTTCAAAAGACCCTTCTGAGAATATAACAAGGAATATGAAAAACAGGTAGGACCCACCCAAAGTTAATTAACAATATATTTTTCATTAAAAAGTTTCGTTAGGCTTTTAGAAAATTGTTTTATGTGAAGTGGCTGTGTGTTTAATGTTTTTTCACACTCTATGCTCGTAAACGCACTTTATTCGTTATGTATCTCTTAACGAAAGCGAGTGAATATAGCCTGTTTGTTGAAAAAGGTGCAGGTTTTACCAAATTCAAGAGCTATCTTTATTCGAGTCTCATTGATCAACATTTGTATCAATTTGTATGAATATTTTGAGGCTCCAAATTCAAATTCATTACTAAAAATTACCAAGAAGAGAAGGAGATAGGAAATTCAAACTCACCTCGGTTCAGAAGGCGGAATAAAAAACTGATGCCGTGAAACACCTTACCAAACTTTTACTATTTACTCGCAGAAAGGGTGAAAAAGTAGAGTTTCTCTAGACGCACAAAGTTGTCGTCGTCGTGGGCATGTTAAAATACCTCTCGCACTCAGAATTCTAGTAAGTCCCACGCTTCGCTCGTGAGTTATTCTAGAATCCAAAGTTGCGCTCAATCTTCTTCGAAATAGGCTGTCTTTTAGCTGAAGATTATAAAACTTTTTTCTTCTACTGGTTGTTGCTATCCAAACCGTACTATTAATAATAATTATAAAAACGAAAGTTATTCTGTCTATCTGTAACCTTTTCACGCTTAAACGGCTGAACGGATCTTAATGAAATTTGGTAGGGAGATAAACAGTATCACGAGGGCGATTAAAACCAATTGAAAAGCGCGTACGAAGCCACAGACAGAAGCTAGTGTGTTATAAAATTTGTTATCACTTACATTTTCGTATACATAGGTATATACGAAATGATTTTAATTTTGACATTCAGCTATAGATTTTTGTAATAAAATTATATCTGCAAAAGGACCAATATCTGTTTATTTATTAATTATTTGAAATTTGATCAATAGAGGTACAATCTATACTTATAATAAAACTGTAACAGGTCCAATTCTGTACATTGAAGATATTTAGAAATTTTTTTTTGGAGGGCACTCTATTATCGATACTGATGACAAAAATGTATTTTTTTTCCATCATGTCTGTCTGTCTGTATCTTGGCCGCGCATAGCTCCGAAACTACTGAACGTATTGAAATGAAACTTGGCAGGATTTGAGTTCATACTACTAGAGGAACGACATAGGATACTTTTTATCCCTTTATATTTCAATAGGGCTCCCTTAGGAGAGGGGATGAACGTAAAATGGGTTGGCTGCGCATAGCGCCGGAACTACTGAATGTATTCAAATGAAACTTGGCAGGATTTGAGTTCATACTATGAAGAAGGACATAGGGTACTTTTTATCCCGGATTTTAATAGGGTTCCTTTGGGAGAGGGGATGAAAGTAAAATTTGTTGGCTGCGCGTAGCGCCGAAACTACTAAATGTATTCAAATGAAACTTGGCAGGATTTGAGTTCATAGTATGAGGAAGGACATGGATACTTTTTATCCCGGATTTCAATAGGGTTCCCTTGGGAGAGGGGATGAAAGTAAAATTTGTTGGCTGCGCATAGCGCCGAAACTACTGAAGCTATTCAAATGAAATTTAGCATGATAAGTTCATATTACAAGAAAGGACATAAAATACTTTTTATCCCGGAACTCAAAGGGTTCCCTTATGAGAGAGGATGGAAGTGATATTTTGCGCGTTGCAGGATGGCGCCCGGGGCAAGGGCGGTGGAGAACGATAGCCCCCCACTGTGGGGGGCACTGGCAGTAGGGCCCCAGGCAGTGGGACCCCAGGCAGTGGGGGCCCCAGAAGTGGGGACCCCAGCAGTGGGGCCCCTCACGCAACCGGAGCCTCCCAGTAGCTCGCTTTAAAATGGATGGATTCGGAGTGTTTATAATACAGTAGCGGTATGCAATTTTGCTGAGAACAAAATTTTCTAAAGTTGCATTTAACTTTCATAAGACACTTTCTTTGAGCCAGTGCTACAGTGTTAAGAAGTGTGTCCGAAATTAAAAGCAGAAGATGATTATTTAAAAAAAAATACAATTTCTATATCGTTTCGAAATGAAAAAAGTAACCGAAATTAGATTCCAATTATATTTTTATATAAAATATTATTATATGAAACTATAATTGAATTCCATCGATGCATACATAACGGAATTGGAATTCTATTTTAATTTGTATATGAATGCCAGGAAAATTCAAATTCTTTATTCGTAGCAAATCAGCGTTATATTTAAATTACATTTCAAATAAACAGTAATATAAAACAATATTTTACCTAATAAAATTTTAGCATAATAATTCTTAAAGCTAACAGCACTTACATTTAATTCAAATAAATGTTATTTATAAATTCAGTCAGAAATAAAGAAAAATGCTACCTACTACTAATAATAATATGGCGTATTTTAAAAAACGATAAACCGACTTCATATTCCTTTACTTTGACACTTATTTTAAGTTAGAGGATAAATACTAAGCCCCTGGGGATAAAAATAATACATATTTCCCTTCGGGATCATTAACAATACAAAAGTGAAAGAATTTTCAAAATTGGTCCATAATTGGCGGAGATATCGCGTAACTTACATACATACAAAAAAAAACACTTACAGACGAATTGAGAACCGCCTAGTTTTGAAGTCGGTTAAAAAAAATGTAGTAAGAAGTAATCGTGAAGTGATAAATAAATCTTTAGTCTGAGATCAATGTGTATGACAAAACTGTTAGTTAATTGATGATTCAACAATGGTTCCAAGATAAAAAAAAATGCATATTTTGAGTACGGCGAACTTTTTCCCCTCTGTAAACAAGCTGAGCACTGTACTCGTATAAGTAAAGCAAAACAATTAGTTTGCCAACGTCAAACACCGGAACAAGCAATCCCAGCAAGTTCCTTCTGAATTTCTGATGGTCTTGCTAAGGTAACCTCGAAAAGGTCCGAGTCCGACCCATCTATATGTAATTAGGTCCCAGTGCGTCAACTTTACTCTGATGTGGGTTCAAAAGCAACGAAAACCAACGCACCTAACTCTAATATACTCAAGAACAAGAGGAAAGGTAATTAATTACAATTATGACTCATAAGTTTATGTTTGGACTGGGATTCTATCTGAAGCATGGACATGTTTTTGAGCTTGCACTTTATTTTCAAACATAATACATGAAAATGTTTTTGAGCTTGAACTTTATTTTCAAACTTATACTGCACCAGGACAGACAAAAAGCTATAGGCTCTTCTAATTCTCGGTGTTTTCACTAATTATCTCAACAAACAAGCGAAGTTCGAATCCTTTTATGTATCTGACAGGAGCCAACAACTAACACAGCGTAGTTCAATGATCCTCCTACAACAAAGTTAGATTAACTCTGCCGTTTGTTAGGAGCAAAAGGCAGACGAGTTGATCCTTTGTTAAAAATGAACTCACCGTCTTTGACTATAAAAAACTTGTGGATTGAAGATTCTGCTAGCACAAATAGCAAAACGACAATCGAACTCGAATCTCACAAGAATTACATTGAAAATTGGAAGGAGATTCGCTCCAATGTTGAGGTAAGGTAACCTGATTTTAAAACGTCGGTTGTCGCGATGCTGTTGCCATATGATGCTACACGATAAACGATTACCTATTTGATCAAATAGAAACGTCCCTACGTTAACCGACAATCTGAGATCATTCAATAAACCCTCGTACCCTCCATAATTCTGTTTATTAGATCGTTTCCCGCCAAACATTATTTATATCAATCGAGCATTTTCATCCGTGTTATTCATAAGTCTGCAGTGTACACTTGAATGCACTTTTTTACAACTTATTAGTAACGATCGAATAAACAAAAAAATTGGTTTATGGCGGCAAGAAAAAAATCTCATATTTATAAATTAAAATTCATATTCATACAATAATGGAATACGCAGAGAGAGTTTCCCAAGAAATTATATTTTTAATCTTGTCAGGGTTTGCCCAATGAAGTATAATAGCGTCATTAAAATTATTTTACATTTATTGGCGACCGTAAAAATAAACGCTACAGTATTCATGCCCAAATTATCAATACGAGTGAGATACATTTTCAGTGTTCTTTTCTGAATTTGTTTTCTGATATCTCGTAGATAGCTAGTTACACAGGAGTAACTGGTTAAGAAAATCAGTAACGAAAATGTCCAAAAGTCCAGAGGCCTCTGGACATTTTCGTTACTGATTTTGTGTCAAAGAAAAATGTGTAAATGTGTCAAAGAAGCAGAACTGTATATTTGATTCACGTTGCGAAATAAAATATACAGTTCAAATCTGCGTTCGAATCTATCCAGCTGACTAATTCCGCTTGGAAGAACTACACGCAGATAATGTTGAATGGAAGTGGAAGTGTGATCTAGATAGCATGTTCAGCGAGCACCAACACGCTGTGAATGCATGGCGGTACACAAAAGCGGAAGGTTTTCCCCATTTTCCTTGAGGCTCCCTATTTTTATCGGGCATTCGGGCATTCACATGAGACCAGAGTGGTACACGATTTTTAACTTAACTCACAGGTGTGTTCTAAAGCATAGCGCTCCGGTGGATCGTTCTTGCTCATAAATTTTGCTGCACTCAAATTCATTAATTAGGGCTGAGTGCACGTTTGTGAAGTCTGTTTAAAATCAAGACGTAAATAAAATTTGGTTCATGCAGCTTTGTTTAACTGGATTTTGTATTCTTTCTTCTAAAGAATTGTTTTAAAGCCCACCGTTGTAATAATTTGATGAAAAATGTGGTGCGGCGGGCGAAGGTCCGCCTGCGACGCAGGTGGGTTGCGGTTCAATGCCCGCCTTGGGACAAATATTTGTAGTACGCGCGACTGTGAATGATTTCAGTCGAATTATTCGACTTGACAAATCATTCGAACAATTCGACTGACTAGAGCAAATTAGTAACTAAATTGGTTAGTAGTCGCGCGTCGTTCCATTCGTTCGACTGCCCGAGTCGGCCTTCCTTTCATCCGTTGTTCGACGTAGATTGGTTGGATTATGATCGTTCGAGTAACAAAGTCGACTCGGAGCCATGAATGACCCATTCGTAGAAGCATTAGTAATTACTAATAAGTAGTTGTCATTCGACTTTGAAGATTATTATATTACTAATTTTCAAGTCGAATAAGGAAATTAGTAGTTTTCGATCATTCGAATAGTCGGATAATTTGCAGTCGCGCATCTTTATTTCGGATGTTCTGGCTTTTTCCTATGTACGTTTATATATATATATATATATAAACGATTATGTTTATTGTATATCAATCAGTTATCTAGTACTTCATAACACAAGCTCTGCTTAGCTTGGGAGGGGCTAGATAATTATGTGTGGGTTATCAAGCCTTAATGATTTTATTTGTTATTATATGTAATTGGCGGCTCAGGACCGCTACTTGTGGCGTTGTAGTATGGGGAAAGCCTATGTATAGCAGTGGACGTGTATGGGCTGATATAAATATAATAACCTGATTAATCCACCAACTCGTAATCGGTAATAGCTTTTAAATGAAAATGTTAGTCGAAATCATAGCGCGTTATGAAGCAAAATTTCATAAGACCCATAATAACGCGCTCAATTTGTAAAATTCACAACAAGACTCACGTAAACACCTCCATGCGGTCGAGCCATCATAGACACTTGTGAAAAGTACTGGTAGTTTTTCATACAAATTTTACTACGGAACATACATAGTGTTTTATCCTTTGCAAAAATAAGTTCGTTTGTGAGCTGGAAACACTCATACTCGCTCATAGCGTGTTAGATTGTCTGAGGCTCAATCGGAATATTTTTATATTTTTCTTTTCGTCCCTGAAAATTATAAAGTGGCGAACGGAGCGTAAACTCCGCCACTTTATAATTTTCAGGGAGTTAGAAGGAGAAATACAGTAATGTGGCAATTGTAAAGAGCGTTTATTTTGGAAGCGAAAGCGCGGAATTTATACTGGTGGAATTCAGTGAGTAGCTTAATATGCAGGGATGCGTCACCGTACATGATGCGACACCGACACCGCCGACCGAGCTCATGTTAGAGCTGCTGGCTCAATCAAAACCTGAGTCAAGCGGGAAAATAGCTTTTGCTAGTCTCGTCGACGTAGCTTGAAATTGAAACGCTTAAGCTGAGCTTATATTCAGGTGGCATCCAGGAAGGCTATAAGCAAAGGCGCCCTGAATTGGAGAGATAACGAAAGTAAAAAAAAAACAAATGGACGGCCGATGACGAAAATACTTTCATTACTTTTTTCGATGCTTCTAAAAAGTAACAAAGCTCTTGGAACAAGTATTTCCATTAATAAAATATTATTTTACCAATGTAATATACAAGTATTTGCCAATGCTTATCAGCACTTATTCGTCTACTGCTGACTTTACCTCTCTTTGACCACAATAACAACGCGTGCCAGGTGGATTTATTAAAAAAGAAGTGTGAAAGAAGCTGCTGCCCTCCCTCTGGTAGATTAACTTAGTTGCCTCTTACGACAATCACGGACTGAGTTGGAGGGGTCTACTCCAACGCCGCAACCACACGGCAGTCCATTTGTAACTATATACAACTAGCTGAATATAGGTATATAACTAGTTTATAACTAGCTGAACCCGCGGCTTCGGCACCGTTGAATTTAAATATATGCGCGGAACCCAGTAGTATATGTTATAGTCCTATTCCTGACGGACGCATCATTAAAATCGGTTCAGTCGTTCTCGAGTTATAAATGGTGTAATTAACACGACTTCACTATCACTCCATAGTATCTATAAAACAACGCAGCGATGACGTTGCCTGCTCGCTGTGCAGGCGCATTGTTTTGATAGCGCTCGTTAGATATATAGAAAATTCTTTATTGCACACTTATTGGTAAGAAACAGAAATATGTACAAAAAAACTATTTTAAAACTAAGTAACGAATGGCGGTCTTATCGCTCGAGAGATCTCTACCAGACCCCAGACTATAGATACCAGATCAGAGGATCAGAGATACCAGACGTTAATGTTATGATAAGGCTGTTTAACGACATTGCCTATAGGTATCACTACATACATAGTATCAAACAAACTTGATTTCCGCTGTCTGTCCCTATGTATGCTTAGATCTAAAACTACGCAACAGATTTTGATGTGGTTTTTTTTAAATAGATAAGGTGATAAAAGGAGAATGTTTATATGTATAATTTAGTATCAGCATTGTACTTGAGTGAAGCCGTGGCGGGTCACTAGTTGTTTTATATAGATAGATTTAAAAGTAACAGGGCTGTTCTGAATGTCCTGTGATGTCACCACACGCGCTCTTGATTGCGGACAGTGAGCGCCTATAATAAGTGTCGTGTCCATAAGAGGTCCCCCCTGCATTTAATTGTCCGGACAAACTTCGGGCCAAAATGCGTTTTAGCAGTCACGGTTATCGCTTTGATAAATTCGTTCTATTTGCGTTCTATTTGTTTGCGTTAATTGAAGTATTAAATTTTTGCCTGTAATTGTGTGCTTTGTCTCCCATGTAGGGGGGAATTTGCCACGGATTTTGCTCGATGGACCGACGACATCGTAGCGGTCGCAGGGAGTCGATGGATGGAGGCGGCTCAGGACCGCTATTTGTGGCGTCGTATGGGGGAGGCCTATGTCCAGCAGTGGACGTATATGGGCTGATATGATGATGATGATGGTGATGTGTGCTTAGATTTTCTCGGTTTTAAGATAGTGTTCCTTGATTGTTTTTTTTTCTTTAAAGCATAATTGTTTAAATTATAATAATAGAACCTACACCTATTACAGATAAATAAACAAGCAAATAAGTTGGACAATTCACACAGAATCAACTTCACCCAAGCTAAGCAGAGCTTATGTTATGAGTACTAGATTACTGATATTCTTATTACATAGATAAATAACCCGCCTCCGTATTGGTTACTTTATTAAAATTTGGAAAATAACGTGGATCTCAGTGTTCGTGTATTTAGTAGGTACTTATGCTTCACGTATGTACGTACAGTCATTATAATAATAACAATAAAAATAAACTCAAATTACCACTAGGATTTAGAATTGAAACAGTTTTGCTTACTGCAGACTGTTGAAAACAATCTAGAGGTAGTTCAACTGATTAATTGTTAATGGCCATTATTGAAAACAGTCGGAATGATAGGAACCGTTCAACGTCTCACGTGAGACGTTGGAACTACTTTTCGTGAGACATTGGGACCGTAATTTTCGCAACCGTATACAACATTTAACAAAAACAAATACCTTAGGCCATGTGAAATGATCAGTTTCGAGGAGACAATAGGGCAGAGCAAGGCCTCCATCAATATGATGGGCTTCCGAGGCGCGCGTGCCAAAAACCCCTTTGTCGAATTCATTAATTTACTTAATGAGCTAAACGCATAATGAAGCTTTGTTTCAGCTGCTAAGCTGCGGCAAGCCATCCTATTGTGACAAAGAAAATTGCACGCTCGAGTTAGCTAAGCTGTTCTTTCTTTATATAGCCCGACAAAATAACACGCTTTTACAAGGTTTACGTGAATTTAAATTATCTCATGCATTATAATGCAGGAAACTATTTTAAGTTGCTTCTTCGTGACCACCGTTGCTTAATAAAATTCTGTAGTTTCTGTTTAAATAGTAGAGCGGTGAAGCAACACAATCAACTTTCCGAAGTTAAATGCATCGTGAAAGTGAACAAATGATTTCTGTGGCCGTTTGGTTCGCGTCTTATTGAATTATTGTAAGTCGGGACGTGACTTTGCGCGTCGTGAGCATCGAGTTCTGGGATGTTTGCTCGATTTTCGTACGTGTGTGGCAAACTTTAATCGATTCTTGAATGATTCTTGTCGCTACGGGGCCGCGTCCGTGCGTGTTCGTCGTCTTACGTTTGTTCTATCAATTATCCGCGCCTTCCAGTTCCAGTCTCGTAAAAACTCCCCCAACCGCCTAAAAACCATTCCCGTTCGTGACGCAAAACATCTGTGGAATTACACTCGAAATATAAACAGAAAAATGAATTATCTTATGAATTTAATCTTCAGTGTCCTCATTCTTGAGACACAATAAGTAAAAGGGTTCCTTTCAGGCACCTTGGTTCTAAAAAATTGAGGTAATGGAACGTGAATAACAATTCGGCCCTCGGGGGGCAGGATCGGGGGTGGCGGGGGGATAGATTGATGGTATCCGTTTGTAGCATCTGTCGTTTAAGTGAACATCGATTATAGTACACCTTGGCATTCTTTGTTTGGTAAGCAACGTTTGGCTCGAGTCATCAGTCACGGTGTGCTTGGGGATTAATTTTGCAATATAAACAAATGACATGCTGATATTCCCTTCACAAGGGGCCAGTGGCGTCTCTCTCAATGAAAAAGTACTCTGGTTCCTATCGGGAGATGCGAGCTTTTATCATTTTGTAAGAGGTTTTGTGAATAATTTGATAAATGAAGTATGACTTTGACGATTGATGTTATAAAATGCGACTGTATTTCAAAGGAATTTGTTGAGAAGAAAATGTTTTTTGAGGGAGCATTTTCAGTTTTCAGGAAAATGCTTCCCTGGCTGAAGTTCCCTTCATCAAGACAAATTTATCTGACTTGACTTTTAAATGAAAATTAATATAAATCTATATAATTGAATCCAAATGTATATAGGTATGTATATTTTCGAGTTCAAAAAGCGTGTTAAATGTCGTTGTGATAATGTTTTTGATAATTATTATTGAACGCTTGAATTCTTCAAACCAATCATAATTTTCGTTATTCTGAGAGTTGTTAATAATCTAACGACTCTTGCAGATTATTAACAACTCTCAGAATAATGAAAATGCAATATCGTTTCTCTGAGTCATAAGTAAAGTAGATTGGACCTGCATTACTTGTATGCATCTTGTATCCCCACAGATGCACAAAGAATCGCAGTCATATCCGGGAAAGCATTTGGCGTCGAGTCGACTGCACACTGTGTGAAGCTGTCTACCTGCGCAACTTGGAAGATTTACTGTTCCCCCAGAATTAATTCATTCAAGTACTTTGGATTATTAAAAATTCTTGCTTTCGCTTGTTTGATACTCGCTTCCCGGCGAGATTACATGAAAGATGTGGGTCTGATAGAAATGGTGAAGACGTTTTGTCAGATAAAACAAATAGTGACGTCAGATGTGGTTTAATCTCTTATGATATTGTACAATTCTACCAAATAATGATAGAAAATAATTATTCTAAGTGTCAATTACCACCATCGAATTTTACAGTGTTAAAGTAGGTTTTAAAAATCGATTCTCTGAAACAAAATATTTACATTGGCCGACCAAATGAAAAATACATAAAATTCATTAATAAATGTAATCTTGTTGTTTGCCGTTCATCAGCTTAAAAACAAAGCACGACCAACACGCTCCACAAACAAAATTCAAAAACAGGATTGCGTACAGTTGCTTTGACGCGGGTGGACTTTTTTTACACGCACATGGTTGTTAACGCAAACACCTCTTGTAGTTATCTGTATATGGCTAAGGCACACATCATGTTAAGCTGCATGTTCGTCTTGTGTTTACTTTATGAACACAAGCTGCAGAAAGCCCTGAATTACTCATTATAACAGAATTGTATTTAAATGAATGACAAAGAAATACTATGAAAAAATTGCTATTTGTTCGACAAGTGGGAAACTATTTTTTTGTTAAACGCGCCGGTAGTATATCCCGAGTTAGTGAAGCAATTTAGAGTAGAGTCATGAGCGTAGCGAGTGGCTCTCAAGTATACTGCTGAGCTAGGAGGTATTTAAAAGACATGAAAAATAAACATTTGCTCATAAGTTAAACATACAATTTTTCACCTTGACTAGCGAGAAAACTTTTTGTAATTTAAAAAAAGTCGAATGACAGAAACTCATTTTGAAGCATGGAACAATCATAGAGCGTTAGAATGCTATACCTCTTGCAAACCGCGCACGAACGAAATTATTATTATCTATGAAGATATAACGCTTTCTAACCTCCTTTCCTTCGCTAAGCTAAAATAAGTGAAGCTCAAAGAGGTGCAACTCTTTGATTTCATACCAGTGGAAGTTTGTGAAGATGTGTGATCACCAGATAAAGTGTAGTAATAGACGGATCGGGCAGATAATTTCCACATATGAATATCGTGGACTTTGAATAACATATGCTAACATTTCATCCCGACAAGCGGAAAAATCAGTCTACGTATGACTTTAGTCCCTTGGGAGCTGGGCAGGCCTATTGTGTGGGACGCTACATGTGTCGACACACTTGCGCCTTCCCATCTTTCAAGGACATCCGTGAGGGCTGGTTCGGCGGCAGATTTGGCCGAGGATCTCAAGAGGCGCAAATATGCAGGTCTCGACAGAGCCTACGCATTTGCTCCCCTTGGAGTCGAGACCCTAGGTCCGTGGGGTACCGAGGCTCTCCGGGTTTTCAAAAAATTATCTGAGCGCCTGGTCGAAGCGACGCGTGACCCGAGAGCTGGTGAGTATCTGGCGCAGCGCATTAGCATTGCCATACAGCGGGGCAATGCAGCCAGCGTCTTGGGGACGCTTCCGACTGGTATTGATATGGACCAGTTGAGCTATCTGTAGATTGTTTGCAACAGTCTGCAGTTAGCTCAATTGTTTCAATTATAAATACTAGTTTAATTTCTTTATATTATTTGATTGTTATTTTCTTTGTCAATAAAGGCGTCTACGTATTGTTTGTTTGTTCAATTGTAAATACTAGTTCAAATTTGTTTATATTATTTGATTTTTTTAATGTCTTTATTGACAAAGAAAATAACAATCAAATAATATAAAGAAATTAAACTAGTATTTACAATTGAAACAATTGAGCTAACTGCAGACTGTTGCAAACAATCTACAGATAGCTCAACTGGTCAATACCAGTCGGAAGCGTCCCCAAGACGCTGGCTGCATTGCCCCGCTGTATGGCAATGCTAATGCGCTGAACCAGATACTCACCAGCTCTCGGGTCACGCGTCGCTTCGACCAGGCGCTCAGATAATTTTTTGAAAAACCGGAGAGCCTCGGTACCCCACGGACTTAGGGTCTCGACTCCAAGGGGAGCAAATGCGTAGGCTCTGTCGAGACCTGCATATTTGCGCCTCTTGAGATCCTCGGCCAAATCTGCCGCCGAACCAGCCCCCACGGATGTCCTTGAAAGATGGGAAGGCGCAAGTGTGTCGACACATGTAGCGTCCCACACAATAGGCCTCCCCAGCTCCCAAGGGACTAAAGTCACGGGCCTCTTACCATCGTCACGCAACAGACCATTCGGTTCGAGAATAGCTGGTACGTTAGCGGTGACAAAGGCCCGTCGGATGATGTCGTTAAGGCTGGCATGGCGAGATATCCGACCGGCAGCCCTAGTACACGATAATCCGTGATGATCAAGCTGCTCGACAACAGTACCGCACTGGCATTGATGAGGCGCGCAACACCTTGCACCCAACCGAAGACATGTTGCTGATTGTAATTTCCTTTTTGTTCATAAGGATTTAGTGATGTCTAGAAATCAATTATTATTTTGGTATATCCACTCAGTAATTCATCTAAAAGTTTTCCAGCGTTGGTTGTGACGTGTTTACAACTAATTCGAGATTTATAGAGACTAATTTGTGACTCAAGGCAAACATTTAACTTATTGTCTTTTATTTTTATAACAATGTTAATTGTTTTTGTTGATTGAGTTACAAATAAAACATTCTGATTCTCATTCATTCATTAAAAGTCTCTCCACATTTGCGCGCGAATCACGCCGTGAAATCGCGTCGTGATTCGCGATTCTTTGATTTCGGCGTGATTATCTACATAGAATTTCTCGGCTTCTACTTCTTTACAAGAATAAGCCTTTATTAGTTTTACTTGTAAGTAGATACTATGAAGCTGATCATTTTTGTGACCGCTTATCAGATAAGTAGTTATAAACAAGAAAAGCATATTCTTTTTCTAAATAAGTTCTAATATTAACTAACATAAACTTCATTCACAACTCAAGATCAAAGCACAGACCATTTGAAATATCATTCCTACGTAACGTTGAATATCCAAGCGCATTTGTGTTCCTCTGTATAATCCTACCAAAGAATCGTCCCCCGTTTACCTGTTCCGTGCATCTAAAGCAATAATACCAACAAAAACCTTGGGGACGAAAATAGGCTTTATGAGATTATAAGGGACACGTAGAGGTAACCCTTGATATGATATTGCAGGAATTGTCGTCTGGCAAAGATGTTTTGGAAGCTTTAGGATTTCATCGCATTATACCTGGAGCGGTAATGTTGAAGTATTGAAAGTTTCAAAAAAATTGTAACATCACTTCTATGAAATCTTGAGATTTGAGACAATTTAATGGTATATATACACCACATCAATACCCTTTACTAGTCTACAGCTCGACACAGGGCTCTCCAGATATGCGCCTCATAATATCAGCCCATACCATACACGTCCACTGCTGGACATAGGCCTCCCCACACGACGGCACAAATAGCGGTCCGGAGCCGCCTCCATCCATCGACTCCCTGCGACCGCTACGATGTCGTCGGTCCATCGAGAGGATGGTCTCCCATGTAGGGGGGTTTTGCCATAATCACAACGCTTGGCAGGCAGATTGGTGATCGCAGTGTTGGTGTTGAAAAATACTCAGAAAGCAGCTGGTGCCCTTCCTCTGGTAGGGTATATGCGCTTTATTGGCTCGTATTACCTACTTGTACCTCTTGGTTTTACTTCCATTTAATTATTTTATATCTAGAAATACTGTAGCGTGTTTCAAAATTAGCAGATAATTTTATGATTGTTTTATATTTAGATGTCGTCGATGACCTTTGAATTTAAACATCAAAGCACGAACAAAAGACAAAATATGTAGTATATTTTAATTGAAAACCAGCATCATAGTAGCGCAGTTCACTCATTAGTTTATAATCTGATGTTTTTTTTTTCATTTTGTATTCTGCTGCTTGGCTATCTGATTTTCTAATCAATAATCCAGGTTGCTGTCCGATTCTATCTGTTCTGTGGCATTTAGAGAGAGTGTGGCCCAGTGAGTCAGTTCTCGATCTTTGTCTGAATATCTAGTGGCCAGGTCAGGGATGCTATATCTTTTCAGCCTGGAAAATTTGATACTGCCAGATCCTTGGAGGGTATTTTTTTATTCTTTTATTTATATAATCTTATGTAAATACATGAAAAGAAAATGTAGCATTAAATGGTGCTAGGTACATCATTTATTTTCATTGTATTCAATACATGGACGTAATAAGGCAAGAGGCCGTACCTAAAAGTTCTTTGAATCAATAGCAAAGATATTAAGCCAACCACGCTATTGTCAAAGAACTGAATAACTATAATATAGTACTGTCAAAGTCAACATTTGACTGCTCAGGTGAGTCAATATGGATTAATGCCTTCTGAATATGGAATATTCAAACATTTATGCACGGGTACGCGGTTGGTTAAGGTGAATACTAACCGGCGTCACGACGCGTAATGTAACTTGTTAGGCCGTTTTCTTATTAGTCAGTGCAGGAGCGGTGCGACATCGGCACGTTCGCATTTAGAAAGCGTACCGCGCCACCGCCACTTTCGCACATGTCTGCAGATAATGCAGAGCCGTTTGTGCCGCACCAATCAGGAATGATCCATAGAAATAGTGGCACTCGGTAAGCTTTCAGTGCCGCGTATACAGAGTGAGCTGATGTCGCACTCTTGCTGCACTGGCTAATCAGAAAACGGCCTTACAAAGCGAGCGTTCGTCCAGTCAATACCTACGAGGAAAGAAGGCGCTCGCAACGAGTAACGAGACGGATTTTAACACGACGTAACGTATACTGCTCGCTGCGAATGGTAAATTACGCTCCGTAACAGTCGTTACCCGGCTTTATATTTACCGATGAGCCGATGCTGCTACTAAGAAGCCGCCTTATCCAGCAGGTTTAGCATCAGAATTAGCAAATGGTCTGTGGCAGCGTATCTGAACGACCTGTGGAACAGTGCGGTGTTTCCAAACGTATTTTAAATGTATACCTAGATTCAATACGGGTACCTTACAATCCGAATCGCCTCGTCAGTAGCACTCAATGTAAGATTTTTCTCTAATATTTCTTTTTAATTTTGTTTCGTTTTTTTTAATTTTGGCTCCACCCTACAAGTAAACAAACCTTGGCCCTTTAAATAACGACAAAAATAACTAATCACTTTTCATCAAAAAGAATGGAAATTTGTTTATTTATTCACTTTACAAAGTATAACTTGCAACTATAGAGCTAAGAAAGTTAAGAACATTTTAACCTCTGTAGCCCCAGGCACGGTAATCGTATCACTAGTAAGTTGCGGTTATTGAAAGCTAATTATCTAAATAATCACAACTTTATAGCGAATTACAATTGAATATCTTCAATTGTTATTATAGTAGACTAGCTACTGCTCGCGGCTTCGCACGCGCTTTTCCGGGATACAAAACTAGCCTATGTCCTTCTCCGGGATACCATCTGCCTGCCAAATACGATTGAAATCTGCTAATCCGTTTAAGCGTGAAAAGGCAACAGAACAGACAGGGTTACTTGCAATAACATTAGATAGTAAATAAATATTTCCCTACAAAGAACGTTACAGCTAATTGGTACTATAACATCAATTGGTTAATAGCTAAATAACATAAATATCCTTAAGCAATTTTCAGTAAGCAAAGTCAGGATTATGAGACAAAACACCAACGATCCCCAAACAAGCCGAATCTGAATTAATTTAAGTTAGACCGCTTTGATGGGATGGCCTGAAAGTTCATTTATTTTAAATGAGGCTGAGTATATAATTGTGAAATGCGATCAAAAAGTATGAGCTTTTCCATGATATGAGTTTATTTGTTATTTGCCTACAGAAAGGTTGTTATTTTATGTTGTTTTATGATCCACCTATGTATGTATTTTATATTATTATGCTTCATCCACGTATTGGGCGAGTTATGATCTACGACTGTTCTAATGAAACATTTGACTAACAGTAGGTACAAGAGGTATCCATGACTTGATCAAAGTGTGGAATTGTGTATCCTTTTGAATATTCCGCCGTGGTATTACCTCGAGCTTCGCATGCAAAGGTTTTAATTCTTCTGAATCTTAATTCCTAGAAATTTCTCAACATGTGGTAAAGGTTTTAAGTGAGCACTGTGAAAAAACGTGTGTCCTTAACGTTTTAAAGATCTCTCTTAAACTAATTTAATATAAGTAATGAAACTAATCACAAAATATGAACAATATCTGATCTCCACGATGATATATTTTATTTTACAATATTTTATGTATATCTATAATAAATCGCTGTAGAAAATACACAAAAATAAGCGCGGGGTTTGAACCCTCACAGGAAAAAGAAAACACCAAATGAAAAAAATATATATTGTAACTACTACTTCAATATTATAGTATATTTCCGTTAAAATATAAAGATTTATAGTTAAATATAATAAACCCCATACATTGTTTTGTAAAGGACCTTGTAGCATATGTACAACCTTAGTGGTCATGTTTTGATATGATATAATATCTTATATTAGATTTGTTTCAGGCAAATATTTTAAACGGTGACCACAGAAATAGGCAGTGTATAAAAATAACAACGCATCTCATGTCATCATAATTCAAAACTAGAAAAATTCCAAAATTGATGAATTATAGGTCAATTACAAATCATACATTTTTTATACTATTTTACGTAAATACGTATAATCTGCAATACCTAGACATAAACTACTGCTAGATCCATAATATTTTCAGCTCAAGCAGCGCTCTAATTAAAAATCAAATAAAATTGCAGAGCGATGCTATCAAATAGAACTCAGTCTGTTATGGACAGTTCAACAAGAGCAGCTAGACTCTATGCCAGTAATGTTTAAAAAAATAATGCTATTTCTATCATCCCTTAAGAGGTGCCAAGATGGCACCCCTTGGAGCTTGGTACCCAGGGCGGACGTTAAAATTGTTCGCAGACAAAATTTCTATAAAATTTTATTGTAAGCCACTGATGGTCCGCGGACCACTGGTTGGGAACCACTGCTCTAAGGCAAAGGTATTTTTTACCGACTTCGCAAAAAGGAGTAGGTTCTATGTCCGTTAGAATGTATGACTATGTTCTTCGATTTCTGCGTCAATTTATGTACAGGTTTTAAAAAATATTTTGATATTGTTTATAAAAGATCCCGTGGTGGTCCCATAAAAGTTTTATTCATAAGGAATTCGTAATTTTCGCACAAATCTTAAAAACAGTGTAAGGCATTTGAAGTACATATTTACCTTTTCAAAACAATCAAAATATCATCACCACCAGTCCATATACATCCACTGCTGAACATAGGCCTCCCCCAAACGACGACGACGACGCTACGAATAGCGGTCCTGAGCCGCTTCAACAATCAAATTATTTAAAGTCCTGTTTAGATTTAAGATTCGGTTTAAACAACTATGCTCATTTGCATTGAGCTATAACCATGGTCAAACCACTGTTAAAACATCAGAGAAGCTAATTTACCCGTGGTCAAACCGTCAGATTTAAGCGGATCCCAGCAAGATTTAAACCTAACTACGTAATGCTGAGTACCTAATTTACAGCAGATTTACCTTGGAAGATTATTTCTAAACTGTTTGCTGGGATTTGGTTGAGCTTAGTTTACTATAACCGAGGTAAAGATGAACTGCAGGCAATCGAGTGATCTTTTTAACGTTGCGTCAGTGACGGAAAATATAATAAATATCTACGAAGCATTTTATGCGTAGGGAAGAATCTCATGTGGCGAGAAGAGTGTATCGTTTGAATGTGGAGGAATTAAAGGGAGCGAAAGGCTAAAGGAAATATGGATGAATTGTGTGATGACGAAGATGACAGCTGATTGGAGAGAGTGAGCGGAAGATAAAAAAGTTGTGATAAAGGGACATGATGCAAAACTGAGGTGCGTTATAATTTTACGTGTTAATTGTCGGTCTATGGCATAATAGATCTCAAACCTTTATAGAAAGATTTTTTTATTTATTTTTGTTTTGTTTAAAGGTGCCGTGACCAAAATTGTTCATTAAAGAACATCCAAGCAGCTGTTCTAATGTTGAGCGATGGAGTTCATTTCAGTAACTGAGTTTCAAGGAAGGGTCAGACGGATCTTGATTTTTTTGTTTAAAGGGATTGTGCTTTAAGCAGGGTCAGAGTACGTGGAACGGTGGGCTCGCCGACCATATATGGGAAGAAGAGGGTACGCCAGTGGGGCCAAAGAGTTTAAATGTTCCCGTGGTTCGGCGAAAATGGCGAGAAAGGGTTACCGGAGAGGTTTTAGTCGGTATTACGTCCTTGTCAGGGCGTCGAGCCCCACATAAGTCTGGTCCACCCAGACCAGTTTCTTGGTAATCGAATTCCTCCCCAAAAAAAAGTGTCTTCAATAGTAAAGTGGTAACGTACACAAATTTTATATGTTTATTGAAATGAACAAGCTGCGTAATTCTGAGCTGTGCTCTGGCGCACTTGTGAAAGGTAGGTAAGTACATACTACCGGTTTATTGGCTATTACGGAACACCTATTCCACCAACGCGTTAAAATAATAATAAAGTAGGTTAATGAATGCGTTAAATTTGACAGGTATGAGCTCTGAATTCGGGTATTTGTATTTATTTAATTTTGTACAATAAGGGTGGACTTATACTTACCTATAGAGAGGGTTTTTATAACTAGTTTTAGTCCGCACCGCAAAGTTTTAAGTTCTGGTAGAGTGTATGTAAGTATTAGGTTCTTCCTGCGACTTCGCACGGTTGGTTTCCATGGAAACGTTTAAAAATTATTTATATCCAAATGCAATGGGATAAAAGTAACCAATGTTATAAAATTCAGAAAAATACGTGGTATGTACGTTTTTTTTTTAATTTTTAAACCACAGGCTACTTTTATCCCATTAAGTTGTTCTGGAAGGATGTGTGTAATTTTTATCGATATCGTATCTACAATTTCTGGCTTTATTCTTAGAACATATTCGTACTTAAGTAACCACCTCTCTAACGCAATATGTCATGTTTCTTAGATTATTTATAAAGAAATAAGCATGCGAGCCTGGGTGGGTCTGGCACCTGTCACATTTGGGCAATCGAGTCTCCAATATAGAAGATGAGGGTATTCTAAAACGAACGGGTTCGAAGGGAACCCGGTTAGATATTGTTGGTCTCAAGTACTTTTTACATATAAATTAGAGGAATATTTTTAAGGGTATAACTGAAACATTTTTAAAAATAACACTAATATTATATATGCGACAATGTGAATGTTTTCATACAGGTCTGGAATGAAACATAGGCTAATTTTCATTAATCAACACGTGCAAAGCCGCGTGCAGGAGCTAGTGCTTCATAAAACAGACTGGAGTTATATACCTTTATAAACATTTTGTGAATTAACCATAAACAACTAACTACATACTCTTACTTATACCATCCTTCGTGGATGTAAAGGCATAGACGATAAGTACACGTCTTTGATTAGATTTTCTAGTTTTTGAAATGGCCTAAGGATGTGCGGTAAGAACATGTAATAATGCATGAAACTATTAGATAATCGGTGTACCCACTAGGTCAATGATATCACGTCCAAGGCACGACGTAAAAGCTCTACCAAAAGGAATAAAACCACTCCCACCTCTACACAAAGAATTGTGCTTTCGACAGGTTCTGAGTAATGAGTTTTGAATTTGGAACCTAAACACACTTATATACGAAAAAGTACATACTATACATAGGAATACATACTATATATAGGAAAACACTAAGGAGAATCGTACTAAGAGATCTCATTAGATTTTTTTTATTTTGGTCATTCTTTCACCTTTTCAGCCGATAGGGCTATAATCACTTGATTTCGTTTAGGGTACTTAGTATTATATACTTATTCTGTGGAAAGAGCTAGGTATATGACGTTAAAATACTTTTAAAGAATATGAAACGCGAATCAAATATTTTAAACGCTGTTACATATCAGCAGTAAACAATTTACAAAAGATCGCAATAACATTGTTTAATTTGACATAACAGCCCGCGTAGCCCCGATACGCAGCCGCAAGCACGGACGAGCATAAACTCCGCTATCGCAATGTTTATCTGTGCCCTTCAAAGGCCTGGGCTCGATCAAATAACTGGGAAATGAATTGTTACTTTATTTGTCCAGTACATCAACACAGTCATAAAAAAACAGAGCAAGGAATAATATAACCAACGGAATTAGAGTACGTTCGTTGCTCAAGAAATAAATTGCATTCCTTGCGTACGAGACATTGCAAATATTATAACATGTTAATTTCGCAAGATCCACATCTTCAAGATGAGGAAATCCAACTTCAAACATGGTTTAGTGTTCAAAGACTTTTCAAATGCATTTAATGCATGAAAAGTTAGAAGCGAGGTAAGCAAACCTAGTTAATAAAGCACCAAGCTTAAATGCCTTTCGATTGCGTAACTCACTTTTTTTTGTCTGTCCATTGCGAAAGCCATTTTTGTCATATTGCATTGTCTTACATTTATTTTCTTTTCTTTAGTTTAGTGTAAAATATAGTAGTCAGCCATTTTTTTTAAACTATGAAGGTTCCTCTATCTATTCCATATCACTTCGTATTCAGTACCTGTACATTTATTCCGCCGTTAAAGATCTAATTCTCAATTTTAATTATATTAATCATAACACAATACTATTATATAAACAATTTATTGTATTGGTAAGGTTACACACAGTTTTTGATAAATGAAGCACCAAGGGATTGGACGTATAAACAAACAGACGGACTAAATTACTTCTCGCTAGAGGCAATGGACAGGAATGACTCTAGTCAGCATAGTGGAACTGAAGGTACTATACTAATATTGATGGTAATACTGTGGTATTACTGTTTCTACAGTTCCTACGGTGTAATATACCACGAAATCAACATGAAATTCTTTCCCTAAAAGGGCAGGTGCTAAAATCTTTAATTATTGAGGCTATCCGCCGGCGAAATGGTACATAAAAGATTAAAGTATAACAAAGAAGGATTTATTTATTTAGGGTACAATTTTAGAGTTTTACCTTTATTTTGATATTCTTTGAATATTTCTTGTCTAAGACATTAAGTATAAAAATTCTGGTTGAGACCTAGCTACCTTAATATGCTTTGTAGTAACCAAATGCAAGGTCAGATAGATAAAATTATGCCCTAAAACTATGTTTCGATTCCCTGTATAAACATAAATTGTTAGAATTGTAAAAAAATCTTTAATTTATTTTATTCTTATTCCATCCTACTAATATAAATGTCAAAGTTTGTATGGATGTATGGATATTTGTTACTTTTTCACGCAAAAACTACTGAACCGATTACGCTGAAATTTGGTATGGGTATAGTAAGGGACCTGGAATAACATATAGGCTATTTTTTATCCCGATAAAACGCGGGCGAAGGCTCGGGTAACAGCTAGTTTTGTTAAATTTTTCCCTGTCCACTGCCTTACAAAACCTTTCTATGTATGTACATGTGTTATTGCAGACTTAAAAGAGAGACAAAGATCGGTAATGCACTGCATCCGATCCGATCTCGTGAAAATACTTTCCGAAGCAGTCTATAATTTATTTATATGACAGTTTCACTACATTCAATTTCCGTCATCCGATATAGACATAATATTTATTTATTCAAACAACTTTACACGACAAACCACATAATTCTACCCATCTTACTCAACCTAAAATATAATATACTAGGTAAAATACAGACTACGGACGGACTGAATAAGCCGAAATACTGTTTGTTTGCAAACTGCGTTCAATTTAAATCAGAGTTATGTAGTAATGACGTAGATATGTCAAAGTTAAACAAACAAACAAAACTCATTTATTTTCTCTTCACAAAATGTCTTTAGAGCCATGATCTTATTATACTATATTACCTGAAGTAACTGATCCTGACATGAACTGACTACCATCCACACGATGGACCGACGACATCGTAGCGGTCGCAGGGAGTCGTTGGATGGAAGCGGCTCAGGACCGCTATTTGTGGCGTCGTACGGGGGAGGCCTATGTCCAGCAGTGGACGTGTATGGGCTGATGATGATGATGATGAACTGATCATGATGAAGATTATCAAATATGAAGCGCTGAAGTGCTTAGATTTGAATCAAAGATCGGATTAGTGCTTAAGCAATATCCGAATTAGTTCCAAGTTGTTTTAGATTCTACGATTCCTATTTTCGAGTATGTAGTGTCTAAAGTAATATCCTAATTCATTCCGAGTTTTACATCCGTATTTTCACGGATACGGTCGGATGCAGTGCGTAACCGCTCATAGAGAGCAAACTAATATAATTTGCAGTAAAATTTAAGCTAAAATAATAAAAATATGAACAGCAAATAATGGGCTACTGATGATGTAACCATTAGACTACTTAACTGCCAAAACCTAGTCGTTATTTTGTTTTGTTGCAAAAACAACAGTCGTTAGCGTTAACATTTTGACTTATTAGGCTTGTACACACGCAATATTTGATTCTAGCATTTTAGACAAATACGGGTGAAACTTTCACGTATGTAGATATGGATTCTTGATGATGATGCCCTCCTAGCTGAATTGCGGAGACTAGCCAGGTGCGCAGAACAAATTATAGTGCACAAGTGAGCACGCAAACACAGCCGCACTCACTATTCCTTCAGTCTCATAATCCGATGGGACGGCAGACCGACACGACCAGGGAGAAGTTAAGTTAAATGGACACCTATCAATATTGTTAGACTTTCAACTCTGTTCTATTCAAAAACAGTTGTATTCGTTTTTATTCAACTCTGTTCTATTCAAAAACGGTTGTATTCGGTTGTATTATTTTGTATTATTATGGTTGTATTATTAGTTATTGCTATGACAATTAAGTCTTTTTTAATCGTGTTTATGGTTATGCAATGCCTCCAGCATTCCTACACAAGATTTGATCATAAGCTACTGTTAAATTCTATTTATCTACTTAAATGACTAGTCCAGAAAAATTCTACATCTCAAGCAGACTTTTACTTACTACGCCACGTATGTAATTATTTTTAAATTGTATTTGTATCTAAAAATAATTACACAATTTAAACTTTATCTAGTAATATAACTTTTAACAAAAAACAACATGTTCTGTTAAAACAAAATATACATAAATGCTACAAAATGGCGTCGGTCTCAGCATATGTTGTGTTAACAGCCCGGTATCTATTATTAGGTATTATATTCTAGAAATTACAAGTGTTAAGAAACAACGACGATGGGCAGGCCGTAGCAAGTGGCCGCACAATTTGTCCGTCTGCTCCAACCCTTAGCTATAACAATAGACCCAGTTTCTCTTACTTACCTAATTAGAGGGCAGAGAAGTTCCGGGTACGCCTAAGGCGGTACACGGTAACCGTAATGTTACCTACGTACTTATACACCTTATTAATTCATAACAGGAACCTACAAAACAAAGGTATATCTATAGATGTATCCTTTCTGTTTATTTTGCGGTGAAAGAGAACATTATGATAATGTGTTTAAAAAAAATAGCAATATAGCTAGTAAAAGGCAAAAATACTTTCTATTGACATTTTTTAGACGACCAAGAGTCTTTAGCATGAGTTGTGCATAGATTACGAAAACTATAAAAGTTTTAGGTCCCTCCCAATCCCCTGCCGGATAGAGAGGAATTACTTTACGTAGCACAGCGATCCAATAGTTTCATGTGAACCCTTCTTTGTTTTGTGACTTTTGCGACTTCATTGCTATTGCTATTACGATGTGGTTGTCGAATGATTTGAAATGAAATGAATATTTATTGCATAGAAACACAGACAAAATAATACCAAACACAATAAATATTCTAAATTTAACTAAAAGTTGAGTAATATAAATCTATATGTATGCCTAGCCTTAAATAGAAGCCTGTGTTATAGACATCTATGCCATTTCTCATTACATTGACCCTGATTTTATAAGGATATAATTAAATATTAAGATTTTTGAGATTCATTGCATTTAAGCTAACTTTGGCTATTATTAGTTATTAATATTTGTGTAAACCCATACCAGCCAATTATGTACGATAGAACCGCTGATAACTCTATGAGCTAGATCGGTTTAGCAGCTCCTAATCTTTAAAAAACCAATTAATCCGTGTTTTCATGTAAGTATTCGACGAAAGCTTTTAAATCAAACTTCATAGGGTGAATTCACATAGCGCATCCGTTTTGACAGGACCGTTTTTAGGGATTCTTTGCTATACTGGAAACAATCGTTTACTGGATCCGGTATACTGTCAGGTGTGTGAACTCACTCCTACAACTACATAAATACATACGTCATCACAGGAAAATAAACAGATCCTGTATAACAGATTTTGTGTGAATGAGCCCTAACGGATATTTTGTTTCCGAAACGAGGCCATCCAAACCCATTCACATGTTTTTGCGTGAAACCGGGGAGCTACAAAAGTCGTGACAAACAGACTCACTTTCACGATCTAACCTAGCTATTATTGCTATTATTATGCATTGAACTAACTCTGCCTAATGTTTGAAGAAAAATATTTTAAAACTCTGTGCAGACTATTTGTGATGAGTTGATGACAGGGCACAGGCTACATTTTAAAATGCACATAAAGCGCGTGCAAAGTCACGGCGCTCCTAAAATTTAAATACATGCAGCAAAATCTTTATATGTTTTATATATTTTTATTATCGATATTAGTTAGTACTGTAATAATCTTCAAACCTCAGTGGTCGATGGCAAAACAACGTTTGCCGGATCAGCTAGTTATTAAGTAAATTTTAATGAAGGGAAATAAATGCTGTACACAATCCGGTTTGTAACGTAAACATTTATTCAGTGATTCAAATGTCTGTAATTACCTGAAAACTGGGTCGAGCTAGTTTGGAGCTTTTGTAAATTTATATAAAATCCGGAAGTCTTTACGACATGAAATTCTAGAGCTCATAACTCAGCTGTATTTAGTTTCTAGCAACATGCTATATTAAATATTTTCACTTGCTTCTTACAGTTTAGTATACTAATATCCGCAAAAGCATTGCTTATTCTCACTCTGTCTTCTTCTATTGACATAAGTCAGAGTGAGAAACAACACTGCTTAGCAGCTGTTTTAAGTTAGCAGACCATTATGAATAAGGGGGTAAGAATCGTATGATGTTAAATAACAACTGTAGATAAAGAATCTGTAGAATGTTTTTTTTGTACACAACAGAAATATAAGAAAAGAAAATCAGAGTTTTTCGTAATAATGCCTGAGCATGGCTAATTTAATTCGTTGTGTTAAGAAATATGTACAATAGCAATATCTAACCTATAAATTTTGTAAATAAAATTATTAATGAACGAACATAAAAAGTAAAGATTTCAGAAAAAAAAATGCCTTCGTATCCTATAATGCTACACTCTTTTTAAGTTTGAGGAACAAATACAAATCCCTCGGGATACAATTTTTATGGGACTATCTTGAGATCATTTTCTATATAAAATATGGAAAGAATTTTCAAAATCGGTACATGGTTGACGGCTAAATTGACTAACATATATAAAAAACATACACACAAACATAGATCTTTTGGTTTTCGTCGATACGCAAAACGTAATTACATTTCGAATATTGGAACTTTTTAAACCATTTCTGAAATTAATTTAGAGCATCCCGCTTTTACGTATCTGATTTCGTAACTGCCACATCAGCGTTTCTACCAAGGTAATAGCTTTATGAATTTTCCTCAGCTTTTAGCCGAATACCTTGCCGTAACGAGCGAAATTAAATTATTGTGTCCGCGGAGCTCGCAGGTGGGCAAAAATTGAAATGCCTGCATTTCCCTTCCCTCCCCATCTCAACATTTTTTATTAACCGCAAGTTTCAGAACAATATCGCTTCTCGACTTTTCGTGACAGCGAAATACGAGGGCGAAAAATTGGATGTCGCGAACAGCGAGCGAAGTAACACTTTTTAATATGGGGTTGAATAAAGTGTTTAAATTTTTATTGAATTGGGGTAACATTCGACTGTTTTCCGGTCGGGCGAGCGGAACCTTTTCCGTCGGTCCAAATCCTATAAACACACTTAAAAAGCCACAAAGGTACGCAATAACGTTATGTTACCTTACGGTAAACCGAAAACAATTCATTTCTGGGAGTCGCCCCCCTCCCGTCACGTAGTCCCCCCTATCACTCGAGGAGCCGCGAAATGCTAGCCGATCCGTAAAAAGCAATTCTACCCGCGCCGTTTGCCTTTTTCACCGTACATTTAATGTGAGTGAACCAATGTTATAGTTATTCTGGCTTTAAAACATTGCTTATTGATACTTTGCAAGCCATTCATCAGGTTAGTTTCTAGTAAAGACGAGCTCTGTGATCGACCACTTCTTGTTGTAGTTAAGAAACCCAGTTCATTTAAAAAAAACGTCGCCTTTTACTTGATATTTTGATAAAAAAGTGATCTAAGAGTATTTCTTGTAATCTTACTTTCGTCCTTATAGACCTTATTTTCGAGACAAATCATAAAATATCTCCTCGTAACTGGAATTTTATCGATCAGTTTATGAGCTAATGAGCTGAAATGTTATAGTAATTATAACAAACCCATGTTCAGGTTGTTAGGCTACATACACATTACAGTGAATGGGGAAAAATTCTTTGAACAAAAATGGAGGTGAATTTTTCGAACACACTTATTCTTTTCCAGTAAAAGTCTGTAAGATTAAATTTGGAGATCAAAAACCTTAATATGGTCGTTGTTTTATTTTCTTTTACATCAGATTTTATTTAAGGAGTTTGTTTTTATGCTTATACCATTAGTTACATCTTTAAATTAGCTTGGTTAAAAATTATAGGTACTTTAGAGATTGAAGATGTTATAATTAGGTAATAAATGCTAAGTTTATTACCATACCACCATCACACTTGAGCACAATAAATTGAGCATCCAAATGAGAACGTAGTACATTTAATTTTCTAAATGGCAAAGTCTTACACTACCTTATTAAAGAAAAACAAATGCAAAAACTCGGATATTTTTCTTTTATTTCAGTGGCCGGCAAGCGGCAACGCGACAAAAATGCCACCGCTAAAGAAAATTACATTACAATCATTTCGTATGAGTTACTGCACAAATGGATCCACGCTCATTTCAACGATATAGCATTTATATTGATGAACGTAAAATAATATGTATTGATACAAATGAGAAATTTTAACTGTGTTTTCGACGCATGAAATTAAATTTTGCGCTAATTATTAAGGGACCAAGGAGTCTCAGCTCCTCCATTAATAATACTCCTGGGTTTCCCATGCATCCCTAAAGCTCTCAGTTATGCCTACTTTCTGTGGGCATTCAGAAAAAAGTGCCATCATTAAACGAGAGAGCTTTTTCTTGTATCATTATTTTTATGATTATGCCATTTGCAAGAAGTGAGTTGAGTCACAGATTAAAATAAATAGTTTTATTTAGGAGTTCTGTTATGATAATGGTCGGTATTTGGTGATACGAGTATTACGCCTTTTTCTCTGGTTTTTGTTTTTGTTTGTGTTTGCATAAATTATTTATTCTTTCAGTCAGTACATTTTTATGTTTTTATTTGCAATCCTCGACATACCTCGGCTGGAAACTTGTTATAAATTGCACAATTTTTATTACATAGCTATGTTTAACTTTCTGAACAAGAAATATGCAAAGCCACGTTTTCCTTAAGGTGTGCTAAAGGGCAGAGCTCCGACAGGGCCAAAGTTTACTTACCTGAACATCGCTTTAAAATGAAATAGGTATTACCATATCTTAATGTACCAACCTGATTTCAACTTTATATTAATGTACCTAAGGCTGGAAATTAAAAACGAACATGGAAAAATGTTATCTTGTACTAGGGTAGGAAACTGAAATTGATAATGAAGAAAATTTTGACAATCGATGTGGCGCGGCGGACCTTAGTCCGCCAACATCGCAGGAGGTTGCGGTTTCAATTCCCGCCTTAGGAAAAATGTTTGAAATTAAAATTTGAAAATATTTGATGCGGGTGTTGTTTCTATGTATAGTAAAAATTATGTATTTATTTAATATATTGCATTAAGTTCAACAGTTATCTTGTGCCCATAACACAAGCTCTGCTTAGCCTGTGGGGTAGATGATGCTGGGGATTGTCCAGCATTATTTGTTTAATATTATTATTTGATGTAGGATTATATTTATTATTTATAGAGCATTTTAGATTTTATCATATATTTGGCAAAGTATGTATTAACATTATTATTTCAATTTAAACAGACTGATCCAATTACCAAATTAATCTACCATCAATTGTGTAAATAGTAAAATAATTGAAATAAGTGTTTTTTATAGAACTTCCGCAAAAAGAATTCGTACAGTAAATCAGATAAAGATCAACAACATTATTTTTGTATATGATATGTATTTATATTAAATAAAACGTTTTAGATGCAAAACAACACATAAATATAGATATCTTAATACTTCAAAACAAAAAAAATACATAAAGCTGGATTTAAATGAACCCCAAATCTTTACCCAGTATTTTTATTCGCAGGAACAAGCACGATATTCACCACCGTAAAGTAGGAAAAAGTCCTCTCATTTATTTCCCTCTCGGCGATAAGACCGCATCCATTGTGCTCCTGCCGTCACCTGTCAGAATTCACAACATATGCCGAAACGAGTATAAATTGATTTAATTTCCATCCAAGCCAAAGAAAATACGGCGGAAACTGATCTGCAATGTTACACGACCGGAATTATTTATGTGCAGTGTTAGTTGTAAAACTTTGACCTGGTTTAAATGAGTTTAATTCAAACAGTTCAGATGAGGAGAACTTTCTCGAGAGCAGACCTATCAAGATAAGGAGTACGAAGTACGGGAACTTTGGCAGAACAAAGAAAATGTAAATTTTTAGAGCCTATTTTCTAAACCGCTACAGCAAACTTCACTTGATCGGTGGAAAGAAAAGGTCATTAACGACAGGGCTAACGTCATCCTAAATAGTTTTTTGCTTGTTCACACATTCTTTTGCTGAACGCTGTATATTGTGGCATTAAATCTTTTGAAATTTAGGTTATCCTTTATACTTAAAGGATAACCTAAATTTTTTTTTTCCTTTGCTGAAATGATAACATTCTCAATTTTAATATGGATAGATAAAATCAAGTCTCTACGTATCCTATCCTAGCACCATGTATGCCAAACTATTTTAACTTCTTTAGAGCGATATACCGAATAATGTGTATAGTATTTATTTCTAACGTGTATGATATTCAACTCGCGACCGCACGTCTCTTGAGTGGACATCGCCGGAGCCGTCACGGCATTTGTCAGTTATTTCCTGTCCGATACAATAGTGGAATAAGGTTTGAAATAGGAATGTTTCCTTGGGAAAAGTACCCGCTTTTGTGTATTTGATTGTTTTGGTGAGTAGATTTTAAAAATATAATCATTATATATAGTTCTCCTGTCATATAAGGTTTGATTTTAAACCTTTGATTGGGAGGCATTTGCTCTGCAGTGGGATGATAATGGCTGATATAAACTTAATAATATTATAAGAGGGCACGTTACAGCTATATAAAATACGAATAGGATTTACATTCATAGAAGCGGGACAGTACATACCTTTTTGGAAAGGCATAGGGGCAAAAATAATTATTGTTTATTACAAGAAAACTATAGAACGAATCAAAACATAAGTTATTTCAATAGAACGCAGGGTTCCGAAAATTTCGACCAAATTATGTGAAACAGTGCTCTTTTTAATGTGATTTCGTATGTCGCCAATGTGGGAATTACTTTTTGAAAAAACGCCAAAAAATTATTATATATTATATATATTTGACTTGTCCAAATGCTTATTTTGTAAGCCTAAAAAAATTAAGTTATTGAAATCTGAAATTCTTTATGTACATATTTATTTAATCAGAAAATTTAGTTCTTCTAAACATATCCTGGCAGTCCTTTATTTACCTTTTTAATTACCTTTGAATCGTAATTGTACCTTCAGTAGTTTTGGGTCCGGCATCGCGTGACAACTGCGTCTCCGTAGATACGGAACGATACCTATAAAATATTTTTATTACCTTGCTAGTGGCCAATCGTAACCATTAGGAAGGGGCGAGTTTATCTAACCCAGTGGCAAGTACCACTTTAATTGAAGATACGTTGGGTAGTTAAATATTTTATGCAAACGGTTTTAGTAAAGCTAATTCTGATTCTTAAATATGTTTTTGTGAGTTTTAGCTGTGTTTGGTTTACTACTGAAGTACTTAATATTTTTACCCCAGCAGCATACATTCATCCACTGCTGCTGCAAGTGTTGTGCCTCCCCCATACGAGATGGGTGTAGCCATACTACTAGAGTTTTGTTCCGGCCCTTGTTAGGGGCACGGAGGGAGGCCTCGAGGCTATGCCTCGAAAGTAAAGTGGGTCATTGTAATTTTTTAAAATATATTTCTACGGTATTATGAACTTCGATTACTTTATAGAAATAAGAATATCTAAAGTACATTGTCACTGTTGCAATATTCCTGACTGGCACAAATAAATCCTTCGTCTTTGAGCCGGAATAAAGAAACCTATAAAATATTGAAACAAGGCGTCAATAGTGTGCAGACTTTCCTGCAGACCTAAGGCTGCCTTTGGCTAGTTATCTATATAAATATATAAAAATGAACCCCTATTTTTCCTGGTCACGCTATAACTTGAGAACGGCTTTACTGTTTTCATTCATCTTTTTTTATGTTTTCTAATAATTCTTAGAATGTTCTTACATTAAAAAAAATTGTTAATTGCGCAGAATCTTAGAAAATTTAAGAAAACTTAACGACTACCTTTATAATTAACTTTTTTAATGTAACCTTAGCCCGAGCGTTATATTCTCTTTGCTAAGCACGTCTGAAATAACTGTCAGTTGTTTGACAGTTTGAATTGAATGACAAGACAACGTCTGTCGGGTCACCTAGTACATCCTACTAATATTAAATGTCAAAGTTTGTATGGATGTATAGATATTTGTTACTCTTTCACGCAAAAACTACTGAACCGACTAAGCTAAATTTGGTATGGGTATAGTTTGGGACCTGGAATAACATATATTATCCTATTTTTTATCCCGATAAAATGCGGACGAAGTCGCGGGCAGCAGCTAGTTCAATATAATTTCTTCATTAGATTTACACCGTTGAGCACTTTCTCATAGTGCAATTAGCATAGTGCAATTAGTTGAAAGACTTTTGTCTTTCTACTTCTTTTGTGCCTGGAACCCCTACATCTGTATGCTAGCTTTTGTCAGTTGGCATTTTATGCGAAAATACCCTCATTTTGCTTTCATTTGAACCCCTGTACAATCTTACAGGCGCGCAACTTCTGTAACATATTACATGTATATTTAATACATGTCGTACACAACGCAACGGTAGCTGGGATCGTATAAATCTTTTACAGCTTTCCCGGTTGTAACGTTGAATTCTTCTGACGGACAGTTGTAACATTTTGTTATCTTAAAATAGCATTTTGAATGTTTTAGTAGCTACAGGGGGAATATCTTTTAGGTCGTGGAACGAAGGGAATGTTAGGTTTGCCAGAAAACTAAGCGAAAGGAGAGATGAAGGCTGATAGATGTTTATAAAGGAAAACACATGTAGTGCAGAAGAAAACCCGATACTCAATTGGGGGACAAGGATGTTGATAAATAAGAACAATAAAAATAGATGTTTGATCGACTTCCAAAAAGGAGGAAGTTCTAAGTTCGGCTGGTGTATGTTTTTTTTATACGTTGATGGATTTATCCGTCCGTAATAATGGACTGATTTTAACAATTCTTTTGCTAGAATAATCCCAAGGTAGTTTTTATTCCCAAGGGATAAGTAATTATCCCGCAAAAGTTAAAAATAACGTAAAGAGATTCCAAGTCGGTTTTTCGTTTTTCTTATCAATCAAATTATGTACCTATACCAAGCCTTTTGCAGGGTTTCTCGAAATTTATTATTTTGCGGTCTTTCACCCTCCGTAGAAAGCTCGAGAGGAGTTGTATACATCAAATGACGCTTTTCGGGAATAATTAAAGTCTCAAATACGATTTCCCAGGACCGGACAGTTTCATACCTACTGCGTTCAGGATGAATAGAGCAATCAATAAGCCTCCGATTGCCACAGGAACTTAGCCGTATCTGGTTCTAAATAGATATGTTGCTTGTGTACAACCGAACACAGAGACTCTATACTCCGATTCAAAAACATGGATATTTTCAAGCGACGTTTGAAACAATTTTTGGTTTTGAAAGCTTTCATTCATTATTTAATAGATATCTCGTTCGTTTTCGAATTCAAAGTGAAATTTTTTTTTTTGCAATACATGAGAGATTATGCGTTGTTGTTCTTTTATGAATTGTTTTGTTTTACTCAAAATATTCGAAAATTGCTTGTACAGTGCGCCTAAGTGCGCATACCTAATCAATGACAGCATAAAATAACAAACACGCTTTCTTATATGCAAGTACCTACTTAGGGTAAAATAGTGTCACTTCTAATAAAACCAAAGTTCCGAACACAACAATCAAGTTTGAATATGCTAGTTAAGCAGCCTAGAAAATAAGCTTCATTTTGAATCAACCAATACTTGATTGCGATGTTCAGAAATTAGTACGGTACGTATCATACAAATTTGAAATAAGTACAGGCTATTATTTGAAGGATTTATATAAAAGAAGAAGATGAAGTTGAGAAATAGTAAATAAGATACACTGGATAGAACTAATAGACAATTTAAAAGGTAGTGCCTTTTAGATTGTCTATTAGTTCTATCTAAGGGACAATCTAATGGATAATCTTATAGATAGATGGATGAAATTACGGCTATAGAAAACGGGACCTGTGAAAATTTCACTTGTCTAAGTACTTATTTTGTAAGCATAAAGATATAAAGTTATTGAAATCTGAAATCTTTGAAACAAAATTATAAGATATTACCTTATTAAAGTTTGTTACGAGTTATTTTCATTTAGCCGGTTGATTCTTTGAAACAAAATTTTATCAAAATAAGTATGGGATCAAAGTGGAATGACAAGTCTAAAAGTAGTTGAAAGAGCATATTGAAATACAGGTTCAGCTGCTTGTACAAAAAAGAATACAGATTATTAAAAATTTGCGAATGAATTCAAAATATTACGTAGAGTCCATGTTATAAAACGTTAATCCAAACGTAATTTTGTCTGTATATTTTCACGGTGTGACAAAAGCTGCCTTGCCTGAAATTTACCTAGGAGGACATTACCACTACTTTTTCATACCGAAATGGCTAAACGGATAATATATTAATGAAATTTAGCATGGTATTCCGGAGAAGGACATAAATACTTTTTATGATAGAAAAAGACACGCGAGAGCGCGGGTAAAAGCTAGTTTTAAATAAAAATATTTTTATATTTTTCATGAAAAATAAACATGAGTTCACCAATACCCAGACTCAGTATTTCGCAATCGACTGTACAACCTATCACTAACTCTATACACAGTTTAACAGAACAGTAATTATCGTTTAGGCGGCAATAACTAGAGCAAGATGGCGTATACTGTAAATTATTATTGCAAGTGTTTTGGGATACGCTCTGTTGGAGCCTCTATGGCATGTGGAATGTCAGGACGGGATGGCACTTGGATAGTTTGCATGCTTTATGAGGTATCTCATGTTATGGGGTAAGGGTTTCTGTGTCAGGTCACTGGAGATTTTAAAATGGTCTAAATAATTAACGGATTTGGTGAAACCTTCATTAAAATAGAGATATTTATAAAAGTTTCTTTTTTACTCGTGAATTACGTATTGAAATTTATTTTCTTTGTAACTTGAAATAAAATAGATCAATTTACAAAACTTTTTACGAACAAGAATCTAAAAATTTAGTTTATGTTTATACCTAACCTAGTTGGTTCGATTTGAAACAACATAAATTCAGTTTCTGATCTCAGCTAGAATAGTTATCTATTTATTTTAACAATTACTATTACCACTTAAATTTACAATGTAGGTATTTACATAATTTATCAATATGTGATGCTAAGTGCACCAAACTCTTACAGGCCGACACAGCATAGACTTAACTACAAGCACTCTTATACAAAGCAACGGGGATTGTAAAGGACAATAGGGACAATATATATCATATGTTAATTATATTCAATTACATTAGCAAATGCTGCTCGTAATAACGTCTGAAAATGCTTTAATGACTCAACGCCTAAAACATAATGTACTCTTCAAAGCACCGGTCTATTAGCGAGAGCATAGACGTGATGAGCAGATCATATTAAATTGCGGGCACGCTATAAAACCGGCAGTGTTCATTCGTTGTAAACAAAGTTTTCAACAGTAATTATATAAAACCCTGTGGTGAGATGACGTGTGCTGGATGAGGGTAGACATTAATCATTGCCAAGGAGCGTTATCTCGTGTACACCCGACAACTAGGGCAGGGAAGTGGACATGGACGTGCGATAAATGGAAGGATCAGAGTGGACGAGTCAGTCTCAGCCACCAGACGTGGGTTGTAGCCACCAATTTTTGGAGTAAACTTTTTCTGAACAGTGAACAAAACTCGACTGTCACGTTTGAAGCGGTTACGCTTAGTCAAGTTTAATCGACTGCAGTCATCGTTAGCTGTCATCAATCGCGTTTACTGACTAACAACGAACGAATTTATATGGGCTTAATTTTAATTTTTTTTTATTCTAATTTAGATTTTAATATGATTTCCATTTTATTTTCTCATTGATTTTTGTAATGTTTGGTGTATGTACTACTTAATTATGGACAATTACGTCTGAATAAATAAACTTTTTATTTATTTATAATATTTATAAAAGCTCAGAACCTCTTTTATCCAATGAGTGAGCGTATCCACCACCAGTTACGGGTGACCACTAACGGGTCAAGCGTGCAAAAGTCAAGCAAAATTGGATAAAACACAATAATCATCTCTGCCCCATCTCATATCACGTAAATTCGAAAGGCGCTTTTGTGTGCATGAATATATAGCGAGCCGTATTTTGTCAAAAGACTGCTGCCCGATAATTATGCCACAAAATGGGATGCAATTTTCTGTCGTAGTTCCCATGAAAGCTAACAAAAACTTCAATTCTCTGTTTCCGTCCTTACAAACTTGTAAGCTTTCAGGACATCCCTCGCCGTACACCCAACAACATAAGTTATACGTTCTGTCAAACACGAGGAGGCACTGTCGTCTTGCCTAAGGACCGGGTTTATTTAAGTTATTTAACGTGTTTTGAGTTCATTATTCTCTAGGGTATGGCACTGAAATGTTTCAACACTATTTTGCGACTGTTTAATGTTTTGGTTTGATTATCTTGCTTTTGACATTGCGTAACAATGAATTCATTTGGGAGTGTGGTCTGTATGCTAAATTGTAATGTTGATGAGAAGATACCTATCATTTAGATAAAAACTGATAAACAAACTCTGCGAGTAGCATATTTGCTACAATCTAAGAAAAACAACGGCGCGCCGAAAAAATGACATGATACTTTTTGCTGGGGTTTAACGATACTGCTGTCGTTAAATCAAGGGGTATCGCCATGAATATGCAAATACAGCGTTCGTGCTAACGATTAATGCGATACGCAGCCTCTAAATGCTGGAATAATATACCACCACCAATAAGAAACCTTCGAAATAAATTTAATTTCAGGAAAAAACTCAAGGCATTTCTTGTTGAAGAACAGAGAAAACTTGGCAACGTAAATGTCAATAGCTCGATTATCTAGCAATCTTAAAACTACCTTCTCTGGGCTTCAAAAGCGCTTCAATACCTTGTTATTGCAGATGGGTAAACTAGTTACCAACTGAACCTCAATCTTATAGGCATATCACTGCGCCATATTTTCAATTCCTTTGCATCATACCTGCTGTTTGTTTATTTATTTATTTATTTCTTCTTTGTCTTATTCAATGTTATAATTTAAGAAGTTACTTACCTTCCTCTTATTAAGTATATTTACTTTTGTTTACTTATATAATTATTAGTACCATTATTTACAGAGTTTTACTACGACTATTTAATATTGTTTTTGTTATATAAATATTGTTTTGTTATATAAAGTAAGCTTGTCGCCGGCTAGACGTCCGTAACGCCAACATAAAGGTTTTTGGCTGAAAAACAGCGCTGAGCGGCAACAGTTCAGCACATGCTGAGCCAACACCTATTTCGGCACAGGGTCATGGGGCAAAACTCGAACTAACGCCAATCAATTTTGTAACCTAGGATAAGAACTTCCGTGATCTATGTTTCTGTTTGTTTTTTATGTATTTAATGTGTGTGTCGAAATAAATGATATTCTATTCTATTCTATTCTATTCTAATGCCGATTTGCTGTGCCAGATAAAAGATTCGATGACTTTTACTATAGTTAACTTGGTTACACCATCAATAAATCTGAGAAAGAGAGTTTTATTAAAGCGAGGTGAAGACGATACTTTCTTCCAACAAGATAGATAAATAGATAGAAAATTATTTATGGTACACTTAACTGAGAAACAATTACAAATTGAAATAATTATGATATGAGTGACAATTGACGGTATTATCGCTCAAGAGTGGTATCTGCTAGATAACATGGATTATTATCCTAAATTATTACCAATTTCGAAATAAACGTACGGCCATAATGAACGTGTCCCATTTTCGTGCATCATCAAAGGTTATGATGAAAAAGTTTAATTTGTAGATACTATAAATATGCATGAGTTTGAGATCCTGATAGCACCACCATCTTCTTGCTATAAAATTAAATAAAATTCATTTATTAAATCAGACAACATATAAAGTCCATTTTTTGTTTGTGAGATATCTTAAAATATATGTAAATACATGGAAAGCACAATACATTAAATTTAAAGGAAGGTTTAGGACCTTTACTAGAGTCTCGATCAAACTGTCTGAAATGAGGCTTTCTACTTGATCAGGAAATTAACCTTACTGGAAAGCCTTCCTATTTCAGTAATCGGGTAGGCATTTTCGTGCTTTGCAGACTTTTCATATAATTTTCTGTAATATATTTTCTACTTCTTACGTGTCCTATATGGGCAGGGCTGATGGTGATGACAAAATGTGTTAAGCCGTGCTAAATTATTACCATCTTACCAGTTCAGAGATTCGAAGCATAGGTAAAACAATTTGTAGGCAATGTACAGGGGCAACTATGCCATGGCAATGTTGCTTGCATGACTATTTGAATTGGTACCTATCGATTTCTCAACAAGGGTAGTTGAGGAGGTCGTGAAAGGCAGGAATCTACCACATAATGGCCGTGACAGTAATGGAAAATTTCATGGTGCATCCCGTCATGAACTTAATTTAACTTAGTTGTGTAAAAAGACTCGAAAGAAAACAAGCCAGCCAAAAAGCTTGGGACGCAATACGGTTGAGTTATAGCTAACAAGACAACGATGCTCTACAAGATGTTACAGAATATGTGTATACATACATAGTCGAAAATTGTTTCTGAACTGTGTTCCCGGTAGGATGGATCAAGCATGGATCAACTTTTGATCTTTATAACATTTCTTTTTTTTTTTTTAATTGGACATAAAGTCTTTATTGACAAAGAAAATAACAATCAAATAATATAAAGAAATGAAACTAGTATTGTATTTAGAAATGAAACTAGTATTGTATTTACTATTGAAACAATTGAGCTAACTGCAGACTGTTGCAAATAATCTACAGATAGCTTAACTGGTCCATATCAATACCAGTCGGAAGCATCCCCAAGACGCTGGCTGCATTGCCCCGCTGTATGGCAATGCTAATGCGCTGCGCCAGATACTCACCAGCTCTCGGGTCACGCTTCGCTTCGACCAGGCGCTCAGATAATTTTTTGAAAACCCGGAGAGCCTCGGTACCCCACGGACTTAGGGTCTCGACTACAAGGGGAGCAAATGCGTAGGCTCTGTCGAGACCTGCATATTTGCGCCTGTTGAGATCCTCAGCCAAATCTGCCGCCGAACCAGCCCTCACGGATGTCCTTGAAAGATGGGAAGGCGCAAGTGTGTCGACACATGTAGCGTCCCACACAATAGGCCTTCCCAGCTCCCAAGGGACTAAAGTCACGGGCCTCTTACCATCGTCACGCAACAGACCATTCGGTTCGAGAATAGCTGGTACGTTAGCGGTGACCAAGGCCCGTCGGATGATGTCGTTAAAGGTGGCATGGCGAGATATCCAACCGGCAGCCCTAGTACACGATAATCCGTGATGACCAAGCTGTTCGACAACAGTACCGCACTGGCATTGATGAGGCGCGCAACACCTTGCACCCAACCGAAGACATGTTGCTATACGGGAAGTTACGGGATCCAATAGAGTGTCAGTATTATATGAAGGAAGTGCTTGCAACCAATGTCCTGACTCCCATTTAGAAACGGCCAGGAGACGGGCACGATCTGCAGAGCTGGAGCACGTTTGTAACAAACAATTCCGTGTCAACTCACACATAGGCCGGTCCCATTGCCGTTGGGACAAAAGAGATTTTGGGGGAGCAGTATCAGGACAAGCACTATGCCAGGCCATTCGAGCCTCGTCTAAAAACGAAATTTTGAATGAATTTCCAGGTGAGACCAAAGACGTCTTTAAATTTTTTTCCACTAAAGAACTAGTGCTGTAGAGAGAAGACAAGAACGCTGGCAGGGCGACACTTGAAATTTTGCGGATACCTAAGCCTCCCAATTTGACAGGCAGGGAGGCCTGCGACCATGCCTTAACATCGAAACATATTCAAAACCGATGATAAAGTATTCTTTATTATGTTGTCTAAGCCTTCTAAGAGCTCGCTGTGTTTCCACAGTTGACAACATCTCAAAGAATATGTAAATTTAGGTACAAACAAGCAAAACCGAATAATTGTAAAAGCCATATGGCTATTAATTTTGAGATGTCTGTCAGAGGTTTTGTTGAAATTTTGAATTTTCTCATCTACCAATGACTGAAAAGACTCATCAAAAATTGGTGAACCAAGGAGGCGAAGTGAATATTTATCTACAACTGTAATGTTGGGAGCCAAACTATTGAATTTTATTATGATATTGTTTTTGTCTACACAAGAGTCCGAAATAAAAAGCTCGCACTTTGAAAAATTTAGGTCTAAACCTATTTGCCGAAATTCATCAGTGATGATTTTTAGATCATTAAAAACTGTGTCCACGTCTCCCCCTATCGTTCCGTTCATATTTTTATGTATAAAAGGTTACATTTATTTCAATAAATAAAATGAATAAATAAATATGCTGGATAATCCACATCTAGCTCCAAGCTAAGCAGAATAGTCACTAGGTTTTCTTATTTGATTGAACCTTTCTTATTGACGTATCAATAAGTGTTCACAACACTTACATAGTTCTCCTGTGTTTTTATAGTACGTCTGTTTGCTTTACTCAACATATTATTATTATTTTTGATGAGATGAAAATTTATTCAGGAAATATTAATGTGCTGGACAACATCTCCATCAATAGCTGATAAACTTTGGTTTTTATAATAGAGTTTTAAATCGAACATTATTTGAAGCACAGAATAGAAAATAAGTATTTGTCTCCAAATATGCCACAGATTACGATATAGTTGTCACAACCGGCTCGCACTATACATACCTACTTACGTACATATAGATTCAACTCTCGAATAAATGGAAATGAAAAACAAGGATAGAATAAAAGTTCGAGAAAGAGAAAAGAGATAGGTATAACTTCCGCAAAAGCTTAGAAATGTAAGAAAAGAATATTTGATAGAACGTATAGTGACTAAGCGAGACAGGGCTAGTTGCTAGAAAGTTTTCAAGGCCACGATAGAAGTATAAAAGCCGAGCTAGGCCGCCGGTTGATATATTCACTCCATTACCCTCTTGTAGCATCTGGCGACAGCCCAAGCCGAGGCTCGCACCTAAGTGGTAGCCCTTGTGCGTGTCGCCCCAACCTAACTTTACCGGCGAGACGCCCTCTGCGCCTGCCGAAAGTCCGGTAACGCTGTCATGGCCATCTGCGGTCAACAGCATTATAATCCTTCCGACAAAAAAAAAGGTTGATACATATATTCAGTTTTTCGATACGAAAAAGTAAACAGTAAATAGTAAACGAATAGTAAAACCAATCCAGTACTGCAGTAATAGAATAAAGAAGCTCTTCCCACAGAACAATCTTTCAATTCGACTTCATTCTTCTAACCAGCAATAGAAAGTATGCACCCGCTCAATTCATAGGCCCTCCTAGTGGGTTCGCACAATTAATCACTACATATTATAGAACAATGTCCTCCACCGCTGTCTGTCTTCGCGATAAACTCAAAAAATACCGAACGGATTTTTGGGCATGCAGTTTTCACCAATCGATAGAGTAATTCACGAGGAAGGTTTAAGTATATAATTTGTCAAGGTTCTGTGTAAAATGGTTGAAATATAACGATAATTGTTGGTATTCTCGGAAAAAGTCAAGCCGCCTAGACGCTATCATCGAAAACGCTGCCTTATCCCTTTGAGATATGCTCTACTCGTAGTAATCCTGCGAAGCCGGGGCGGATTGCTAGTTGTTAAATAAATAGATACTGCTACAATGCAAATACCAATGTCTGGGCAGTTCAAGTGTAGAATAATAAATTGACCAATCCATAACATCGGACATCAGACAACAAGCAGTTGGATGATCTGTAAACAGGGCCGACGCGTGACGAGAATCACTCTAGCAAGACATCTTTGGGAATTGCCAATTAGTCACTATGTCGTCGTGGCTACGAAGATCTACAACGTATTTGTACGTAAACTTGACAATTAGATGCGGGCTGACCGGTTGATAGTTGATTTTACTAGCGTTGAAACTTTGGATGGATATACAGAGATACAATCAGCAACGAATTCGTGTAAAAATAGCTTCAACCCGCGGCTTTTCTTATGTGGTAGAATGACGAGTGACAGGAATCACTCTAATAAGACATCTTTGTGATTTGCCGATGAATCACTACATTTCTATTATTTGATTGTAATTATCTTTGTCACTACGTCGTGGCTACAAATATCTAGGTGTACCTACTTGTAAGTAAAGTTAAAATTGAGAGCGACAATGGGTCCAATAAAATTAGTAAAGGTACTCTCATAAGAATTACGAAAATTCACATAAATGAGAACTTAGGGGTAATAATTTCATTTGGATGATGAGCGTACTACAAATATGTAGATACTTAAGTAACTAGGCAGGTCCTATTTATCATGTTTAAAAGGAGAAGCGGGCAGAAAAGCCCGTGATCACCGCTACATGGTATTGCTCCATTCGAATCTGATCCACTGAACTAAATTTTTTTTTCAACAATGGATTTTAGGTATAATAGAGCATTATAACGATAAATAGCTTTAAAGGTTAAATGTTTAAATTAACATTATATACGGTATTAACCCAATAAACGGAGTGAAATGGTTATAATATTCAGATTGTTCCATTTTACTTATAGTGACACACTTCTCCCACAATACAATTCTTTTGTTTGGGGACGAGAGTTAAACGCTCAGAACAGAGAAAGATCGGTGGTGAATATTTTGGTGTCGAGAGTCGAATTCTTGTATTTATTTGTTGTAGAAGAATGGAAGAATAGACGTGATTGAGACTAAAATATGGATTAATAAATATGTAGATTGATGCGCTGATTTAACTACACTTGCCACTTAGTTAATAAATAGTAGCACAAAAAAAATGTCAATGATCGTAATGATTATTATGTTATAATTAAAAATCACGTGTCACAGTGTTTGTATCAAAACTCTTCCGAAACGGCTTTACCGATTTCTGCGAAATTTTTTGTGTATATTTGGGACGTCTGAATAGGATGGTAACTATTTTTTTATACCCCTAAGTGAAAAGGGTGGCACAACCCAAAATGTTTATGTTTTTATTTTTTGGCCAATATTTCATTTTATTTTTATGATTTGGCTTAAAAAATACGTATAACCCTCAATTTTCACTTTTCTAACATCAACCCCCATAGTACTGTAATAATCTTCAACCCTCAGTGGTCGATGGCATAGTAACGTTTGCTGGGTCAACTAGTATAATTATAACAGATTTGACGACCTGGCTCGTCAAGCCTAAGCTCGTCAATAAGATAGAGGTACATATGTATGTATGTATATACGGAACGAAGGCTGCTTGATCTTAGGTCAATAAGCATGTGGACAGACCGAAGATCAAGTAGATCAAGCAGATCAAGTACCGGAACAGACCAATAACTCTGCTAGAACCCTATGTAGAATTACACTCGTTGGTTACATCACACGTAGTAGATTGCAGCTGATCGAATCATAGCTATTCCTGATTGAATAATACTCGTGCAATTGTAGCCGATCGGGCAATAACAGTCGATTGCATCCTTGGCACACAAAATATCCGACTATTGACTATCCAGAAAGTTCACTCTGATCAAAGAAGATGGACGTATTGTGTGAAAGAGGCCATGGTTCAGGTAGTAAAGGCTGATAGAGGAGAGTGGAAGAAAAGGTATTTAAGATATTTAAGGTTTTGAAGGTATTTAAGGTTTTTTTAACGTATATTTTTCTAATGTAAACCGATTCCAAAATATGTATGCCTGATGCAGATGGACCTAAGACCTTCTTGATCCTATCACCACATCTTCAATAAATTTAGGTAGTCAATTAGTACCAACTTAGTGGTTTCATGAATTGGTGCACCCAAATTGACAATGCTGAGCGGTTAAGAAAAGGAGATGATGTCATCAACTTAGGTACGTGAGCTTACCAATTGTTTTTTCCCACCACGTTCATAATCTTCATCACGCTTTATAGCCGTTACTTCATGTCTTCATATACATATGTTTGCGTCCATAGATCAAACAAATGTCTGCTCAGAATTAAATAAATACAGAAACAAATCTCGGTGGAACATTGCTATGTTTGCTAACGATTAAGATCTCGTCGCATCCACTCAAACTAATCCTTCTGGGTTTACTCATGGCCAAACCGTGCTTGATTTGTTACGAAAACCTCCAAAGTGACAGTGTAGACACGCTCGCTTACACTCTCGCTTGCTAATATAATTATTCATTATCCACTTGTTTGAGATATTATCTCGGTTCTTGCAGATTGTTTATGCAGATTGCGGGTTCATTTGTATCGTATGTGTTTTATGGGTCTTATTCGTCTTGGCGCGGCGAGCGTATGTCCAGCTGAGCCGTAGGAGGTTGCGGGTTCGATTCCCGCCTCGAAATAAATAGTTGTACGATCTGCAAATATTTGTTCCCGTATTCTGGGTATTTCCTATGTGTAATAGAAATATATATCTAAGTAATATATTGTATTAAGTATGTCAGTTATCTAGTATCCATAACAGAAGCTCTGATAAGCGTGGTCTTGATAATGTTGTGTGAATTTTCCAGTATTATTTATTTATTAATTTTATAATTTTAAAATATGGATTTAATTGTCTGAAATAAAAACACGTTCATTCATTGGTAGGAATCTGATTAAGCTTGCAGTGGAACATTATCTATTGTAATTTGCTTTTAAATGTCAAATACATTGAGTTGTTCAATTATTTTTCTCTCTTTCATTTCCTTTTCTTTGCTTCAATTGTCATTATTTTATTCCTCTTGTTAATTATTTACCCAGTTAATTATTTTTAACATAATATCATTTAGTCCCAGTTTGTATTCTGGGTATAAGATAGCTGTTATACGACAAAACAAATTTTGAGAAATCTAAGCGAGGGAGGTGTGTTGGACAGCTTATTGAAGCTGATCATCAGAGAATCTCTCTCCAAAAATAATTTTGTGTGCTGGAAACTTGTTCTATAATACAATATCTCTTTCTGCCAGAACTTTACCCACAAGTGGGATACGCTTTCCAATGGAGTATCAGAATCACGCCGTCGAACTGTCCATAGCCTATATCAACAATAATGAACCTCAAAACCTTGTAAAATCTTACGGCAGTGTAGTTTTTAGTGGTAACTGCTCCAGCAACATACCTGAAACAAAAAGGTTGAACTCATTAGGTTTGGTTACTTGTTGGCCGAGTTTGGCCGCGTCGTTTGGGTGAGGCCTATGTTCAGCAGTGGACGTGTACGGGCTGATGATGACAGGCTCTCAAATCTGTTAATCTAGTCAAAGCGCATTATGCGGTGACTCAGTCAAAATGTGGATTGTATAAGAAAACAATCCTATTTTTTCGTTTTAAAAAACGGAATCGTATAGTAAATTGAATGTTTAATTCCTATAACGCGCGTTTTATTTAAATCGGTTACTGTGAGAGGAATCATTTAATTTACATTTGTGGGTAGTGCAATCGCGTAATGCAAGGTTTTATCTATTCGTTTTATTTGTGCGGTATCGTATTAAAGCTTGTTCCTATGTATGTATTTATTTGTGCTCAAATAATAGTTTTTCTCTATGCTTACAATTTTGTCAAGCTAAAGATCGTAGAAGCCTACGTTCTGTAGCTTTCTCTTATAGCCCGGCTACACGCTCTAATATTTGTGCATGCACGCACAAACACAGTTTGCGCAAGCAAGATGGAGCGTGTGGCCGGGCTCATCTTGTTTCCGCAAACTGGTTTGACCCCGGCCCACACGCTCTGCAGGCTCAGCTGGCCATGCAATTTCTTCATGGCATTTTATTGAATTGGTTTAACGTCAAACGGTGACGCTACTGTGTTCCCAGATGATGAAACGGACAAGATGAACAAGAAGGTCTTGGGTTGGCCTACATAACCCTTTGAACCGTACATTTCATCGAATATTTCTCTATGGCAGAAAACTCATCAAACATTAAGCCTAATTGATGTGTCTGTATTTCCGAGCTTTATTTTTAACAGAATTAGTAAATTTGGCCAGATGAATGACAAATCAAGTATTTACTGCATTAGAATATGGATATCAAAGTTACTAGTTAGTGGTAGTATTATAATGATAATTATGTGATTAAGTTTACAGGCATTAAGATTGTAAGATTACATAAACTGTTTTAATGATATATTTTTTCAAGAAGAAGTAATTGGTCAAGCTTATCCGCAAGTTTTCGTCAGTACAGCCCAAAAGCGTAAGAAAAGAGTGCCACTATCTAGTTTTAAAATAACAACTAAAAATATTCCTTGCATTTTGTTAAACAAGCAGCAATGGCATCTACAACAGAGAAACAGTAAAAGATCTCGTTTCGAACCCCTGTACCAAAAGGGTCGGTCCTTGAGCACTGCCTAATAATTAAAATATACAGAGAACAATGATACGTTTCGCCTTGCTCAATGTTTATAGACGACCTACGGGAACCCTTTGTGTTCCAATTTGCAAGGGGCCCGAGGACTTTGCACGGAGGGTACGGTACCCAAACACAGGAACTCAAGTGGTGGCCTTAGTAACCAAACAGCTGCTTAAACCATTATTGTCTCTATAAGCAAAGTAAAGTATAAAACTGTATAAAAAGAACCTTTAACTTCCTAAATGTAACAAAACGTGTCAATTATGAGACAAAAAATATATAAAGAGAAAATTGAATTATTTACCTGGAATAAAATATATAGCTTCTGTTTGTCCCGGAAAAATGTGTGCCAAGATCTACTAAGTATAATAAATCTACTAAGGGTGTCTTTTTGTTACTTATGCTAGTGCGTCTGGAGCTTACAGCCAGTACGCTGATCATCTCTTCGATTCAGCAAGCGAAAGGTCTATTTGACAAGAGATTTGATCATTTATTTGTTAATCAGCGTACGAATAACCGGTTTACAGCCCAGCTGTTTCGTTCTAGATATTTCTTTTTCACACCAATAAAAGTGTAGTAGTGGTTCGATTTCCTTTATTTTCCCTCTTTAGTCGTTTTGCACTAGCCCAGGCGGTCAGGAGCTGGCTTCAAAGCCGTAGGTATAGACTGCTACGGACTCGTTTTTCCGTATCATCATAATAAACAAAAGAATAAAGCAGAAAAGTAGTTTCCCGGGCCAACATTACGGCATATTATTGCCAAATAAATCGCAATAAAGAAAGCCCAAAATGACCGCAACTCTCTAACGTAAGTGACGGTACAATGATCCCGTACGGAATAGTTCCCGGTTCAAATTTCATCTCCCGGGCGATGAGAAATAGCAGTTATGCTGAAAGTTTCCGGAATTGGGCCAACTAGTAAAATCTGAGCGGAGCCGCGGGCTGGAGCTAGTTCCTAATTTATTTTGGGAAACTTTGAGTACTCTCTGCAACCCATCAATTTGGATGTATGATTGGAGAGTTCGTAGACACTTTCACATGCTCTGCCTTTTACAGCTGTACTATATTATACAGTTGTACTATATTATTATTATACATTAAGACATTGAAATGCCGACGCTGCGGCGTCACAGATTTACATCAAACATCATAACATTGACACGGCGTCACCGATTTTTATCAAACCTATAGCTAAGAACACTCTTGATCGAATCGAAAGTGAAATTGAAACAGAAATATCGTAATCGGTTATCCGGTTTGGTGCCTACAAAACAACAAACGTTTAACTTAACACCCCTCTGTTTGCGTCGTGGGTTGAAAATACTGTAGGTATGTACCTACCTATAATAACCTAAGTATTCATTCATCGCATGTACCTGGATTACGGTGCATTCCACGTGATTCAGTGCCAAAGGGGTTACGTGTTCAAATCCCGAGTGTAGACAAATATTTGCATACATGGGTGACAAGTACGTAGTATTTGTTTGGGCATGTACTTCGTGTTGACACCCAACTGTTTTGTCGGGATGCTACTTGTAACACTTGATATCACTTTGGTGAAATGGGGTGAATCACCGCTATAACTTGACAACTAGGTACCTTCGCTTTGGAACAAACTGACTGCTGCAGTATTTCCGGCCAATTACAAACTGGGGCTCTTCAAAACAAGAGTGAAAAGATTAACTTCGTACATCGTGGGCCACATCGTCACCACAATCGCACCAGATTGTGGTCAAACGACGATTGATTGATACAATCTAGCACATTCTTTTTACTGCTTCAAGGCTTAGCTAGCTTGTGCCAGTGACTTTATCAACAGTATCACATTATAAACACCCGACGCGACGAAACGTCGTCGCTCGGGTGCTTACAGTGTTATTATGGTCATAGAAAATTTATACAATTAGATTCAACTCAACACGCATCGCGTTCCGTCGGGTAGAGTGGCGTTTTAATTCAACAGTGTGTCGAGCCCTTAAGAATCCTTTATTGTTTTAACTGTGTACACTTGGTTAAGGACAAACTGTTCAACAATTTATAAGTACATAGTTCAGGGCTTAGAAATTTAGTTCCAAAGTATTTTAATCTTTATCTCAATAATATCAAGTTCTTAAAGATCACTGCTCGTAGGTGGCCTTACGACCCTTTCCAGCCTACAAGCGATAGGTACAATATTTTTTAATCCAAATGTCAATGTTTGTATGGATGGATGTATGGATATTTGTTACTCTTTCACGCAAAAACTACTGAACCGATTAGGCTGACTTTTGGTATGGGTATAGTTTGGGACCTGGAATAACCAAAAAGGATACTTTTTATCCCGATAAAATGCGAGCGAAGGCGCAGGCAGCAGCTTGTAATGGTGATAAAGTAGGTTTGTAACGCTAAATAGATGAAATTTGTAAGTTCAAAATACTTTAAAACTTATACTGCTCCTCTTCTTGACTCGGCCAACAACATGTGGATGGGATATTTTGACCTCAGTATTCATTTATTCACACATTGCAAAGCCGGTCGTTGTACTGATTCAATTCAGGCTTGGTCCGAAATATTGTATCCTAGCTGCTGCCCGCGCCTTCGCCCGCTTTTTATCGGGATAAAAAATAGCCTTTATGTTAATCCAGGTCCCAACCCATACCAAATGTCAGCCTAATCGGTTCAGAAGTTTTTGCCCGAAAGAGTAACAAATATCCATACATCCATCCATACAAACTTTGACATTTATAATATTATATTATTATTATAGTAGGACTTGTGAAAATTAAAACAATACATAATCTCGACCCGACAGATATAATGTCCAGTGCAAGAAACGAAAAATATGTAGATTAAAAGATACGATATCACGAACCAGATGGTTTAATGTTTACGTACCTCTAATATGATGGTTGGATGGTTTAATGTTTACGTATACACTAATTAAACCATCATAAGTGACTAACCAAAATGTAACTGCACCTTAAAAATCAGTGTAGTAAGAAGCAGAATCCTAAAAAAAGTCTAATAACCTCGCCAAAATGATTCTCCGACTCATAGCCCCCGTTCCCTAGCAAATCCAAACAGTACCAGAGTGTAATACAATTTTATCAAAAATTACCTCGGTACACTGCACGTGCTATGATCGTAAAGGTGTCTGCCTCCACCTGCCCCCTTTACCCCCATTCCCCCCCTGTGAGTGACCTTACATTACACGGTAGAGAGGGGAAGCATTCAGTTTGTAAAGACCGGTGTTTTAGAAAAATGCTTTTTTTCTGAAAACGTGGTGGCGCGCGAATGAAATAACCTCTTTTTAGTTCTGTTCCAAACTGCCTTTCGCGAACTTGGCTTTGAACTGGGCTTCCTGAGAAATCATAATAATACGGTCTAATACCTAATACCGGGTTCTGTTCCCGCCTCTGAACAAATGTTTATACGATTTGGAGAGATTCGTTCTGCGTGTTTTTATTTATAACTAGCTGATCCGACAGACGTCCTGTTATTCAAGTCAAACAATTGACAGTTATTTCAAACTTCCTTAGCAAAGAGTATATAACGCTGGGGCTAAGGTTACATTAAAAAAGTTTGTAATAAAGGTAGTCGTTAAGTTTTCTTAAAGTTTCTCTTAAGTTTCTGTGCAATTGTTTTTACGTACGAAGTATTAGAAAACATTTTAAAAAAACTAGAATGAAATTGGTAAAGCCGTTCTCATGTAATAGCTGTTTCAGGAGAAATAGGGGTTCATTTTTATATAGATACTAGCTGCTGCCTGCAGCTTCGCACACGCTTTTCATGTACCCTGTGTCCGTCCTCGGGATACCATCTACCTCCTTGCCAAATTTCATTAAGATCCGTTCAGCCGTTTAGGCGTGAAGAGGACAAAGATAGACAGAGTTACTTTCAAAATTTTCAAATACATAATGGTAGTAGGATAAACAATATCTATCATTTTCTCTACAGCCATTTTGTCAGAGATCTCAGAAATCTCATAGTAGTCTACCTACTCTACTTACTTTCTTTAATGCCCCACAAAAACAGTTCGGGTTCCGTTTCATTTAGAACGGTACCCTAAAAATATCCACTTCAGGCAGCCTTGTGCTCACCACACGACTAGGTGGGTATACCTAATGTAAGTAAGCAATGTTTTGTGTTTCTAACGTTGCGCTTTTGTGCGGCTGGACTAACCCTCAGAGCATCCCTACCGCGGCGAGACTGTTAGAATATTTAACAGATTTTAATAACAAACCATGTTTACTGGCAACCGAATTCTCGTAAATCAAGTTTATTTGGTTAATCTCTAGCCTCTGAGACAAGCGCCGTTATGTTCATTATTTATGGCAAAGATTCTGTTTTAATTTTAGAATCTGTATCTGTGTTTTGTTTTTTCTTTTATTATGCCCAGTCAACGAAAACGTATATGCCTTTTAACCGCTAAAAATAGGGGGCACGTTCTCAAAATAACGAGTATATTTTTTTAAGAATATTCCTTTCAGGTAATTCAGTATCGGTTTCAGATTATTCCGATGGGAATTATTGATGACTAGCTGACCCGACAGACGTTGTCCAGTCATTCCATTCAAACTTACTATCAAACAACTGGCAGTTATTTAAAGCGTGCTTAGCAAAGAGTATTATAACGCTGGGGCTAAGGTTACATTAAAAAAGTTAATTATAAAGGTAGTCGTTAAATATTCTCATTTTTTTTTAATTTAATAACCTTCTAAGTAGTATTGGAAAACATAAAAAAAGATGAATGTAATCGTTAATGCCGTTCTCAAGTTAAAGCGTGACCAGGAGAAATAGGGGTTAATTTTGATATATGTATATATAGATTTGGTGATACTAATAAATAATTCGAATTAAACATACGAATTGTGTAGGTCCCATTGGTTTAAATAAGTTCTTGGTTACAATAAGAACCATGCCTAGTTTTGACTCTCACCACCTTAATAGAATGTCTCTTTAAAGACGACATACTTGAGTACAAATTCAGTTTGCCAAAGTGCCCTTTGGCAAAGCAACGTAATAAAGTGCTTACATCTTAGGCTGACTATGCTTCAAACATGTTCAAACTAAGCTAATATCACTTTATGGGGTACATGTTCATAATGCACTCACTGACTTAGGTATTTGATATTGCTTCTTGGTTGTGAGTTTTCTCCTTCAGACAATGTAAGAAATCGAAATTCCCTAAGTTTTAACTAAGTAAGCCAATTCCTATAAGACCGCAGAACTGTATTAGGATTGCAAACATAAATACTCAATGGTATTTATCAATCTCGATGAATAACAGAGGTATAAGATATACATACATCCAATAAAACGAGAACATAAGTCAATGCACTATTAAGCTCAAACTTGTCTTCACTAAAGCAATCCCAGTCAAAACTAAACCACTTTAAACAACAGATCGAACGCCATAAACAGCAAAGTTTAAGCTCTTAACACGAATCGTAGTAATGCGAACTGCCGTGATTCATAGGAATTCCCAAATGGGAGTTGAAAAAAAAAAGTAAAACAAACGAGTAATTAACAGCGAGGCAGTCAACTAAGCCGGGCATTGTGGACGAAACGGACGACGAAATAAAATAGTGACAGGGACGTAGCCAAAATGCTGAAGTGCCATTCAGTCAAAGGGCAATGGGGCAGTGGGACAAAGTAGTAGTCCATATTCATGGCACAGGAAAGATTCGCCCCACTTCCAAATATCCGTATTCCGGAAATAACATTCAAGTTTTGTATATTAACTATGTAGAAAATGACCTGAATTTTGTATCAATAACTGTTTTATTCTGATTTTCAGAAGTAGGGATATTTGGCAAAGAAGCACGTACAGGTGATAATCAGGACTTAATCTTAAATATTCTAAACTATTTTTTTAGCAAGAGTTATAACAAAAGTAGCTTCTGCCCGCAGCTCTACCATGCTTTTTCCGAAAATAAAACCTCATTTTATAAATCAGATTCTGTTTAACATTCACGCCCAATCTTTAGTAGTTTTAGAGTTTTTAAGCAACAAACAGCTTCACAAACTTTTGCTTTTAAGTATAATTAAAAGAACTGGTGATTATCATACCCGAGGATAAAAAAAATGCTCAGACCCGAAAAATAACTAAGGTTTTTTCACTGCTTAACTCAAGCTTAGTTATTGAATTAAACAAAATAAGCAAGCAGTTACGAACAATAAAAATCGAGAGTTTTTTTTTTTAAAGTAAGCTTGTTAGCGGTTTTTTATTCACTTTATTCCCCTTTTCGCCACTTGCATTATGCTTTAGGCACCTGGCCCTGTAAAATCAAACCTTCAGACGACACTGATCAGGCTCAGGCACAGTCAGGCTATTGTTCGTGACCGAGCCGACGCGAAAGTTCGCGGACAATATTGCAATACAAACGAGACCGTAAAATAAATAAGCATTCTCCAACATAAATCACAAGTTAGCGATGTTTGGGATATAAATAATAAACCGTTGGTCGTAGGGCACAGCTTCATTTGAATTTTTATTAGGTACGACAACCGGAAGAAATGCTTAGGTTGATATAGTACGCGCAAATCTTTATGAGCTCTGTGAAGTTGGCTTCAACGGCTGCGCACTGAACCGTAAATAAGGTGTTGAGGGGAAAGAACGGGGTGAGAGGGGATCTGTCTGTCAAACCAGGGTTGCCGGCGTATTCTGGCGTATTTTTATTTTGTCTAGCACATTTTGTTCATAAAATTATTTTCCAATTCAATATTTATAGAAAACATCTTATACTCAATGATGGATTATTTTAAACCTAAAATGTTCGAATAAATTTAACTTTTTATGTAAGGCAATTAACCCAAGTTTGAAAATAAAATAATTACTTTGTAGTAAATTTATTTCACTCGATGGACCAATGACATTGTAGCGGTCGCAGGGAGTTGATGGATGGAGGCGGATCGGGACCGCTATTTGTAGCGTCGTATCCCCATACGACGCCACAAATAGAGGCCTATGTCCAGCAGTGGACGTGTATGGGCTGATATGATGATGATAATGATGAAATGTATTTATAATCTAGTGAGTAATACCGTCGAATGAATTCTTTTGAGTACAATGACGCAGCAAAGTCTTTGATGGTTGTTCGGTGTTCGTTTCGTTGATTTGATACTTTGTTCTTGCGATTTTGTATTGTATTCCCTGATATTAGCTGTTTCTCTTAAATGTTAAATAGGCCTCGCGTGCGGTTTAACGTACTGCGTCGTGAAACATGGAAAATGGTGTTCGATGACAGAAGTTATATGAGAAAAGAAGACAATGAAGGTCTTAATTCAACCTCAAACTGGTACTTCAGCGGACTGCAGCTGCAACAGGTGTGTCTATTAGCGCCATCAAAAGGATTTCTAGCCCAAGCCCGGGTGGGTCGCTAGTTGGTAAATGTCACTTTTCTATTTGATTGTACTTGCGCAGTTTTGCTTCCGTGCCTAAGTTCACAGAGCTCATTAAGTTTTGCGATCACTCTACTTGAATAAGGCTTGAAAAATGGAAGAACTGCTGTACTTTCTATGGTCATGCCAGTATCGAAGTAATCGGGAAAATCAAATAATGTTTCAAGTGCTAATAATCGGAAGAAAGAAACAAGAAACCCTTTAAAGAACTTCCTCTCCGAAGGCTACTTTAAGTACCTACTCACGGAGCTATTGGCTATCAATCCCATTTTACGACTTCGATTTTTCGAACGGACTAATTGAAAAGAGATAGTGCCCAGTAACTCTGATTTAGCACTGTTCACGTTCATTTTACGATTGCGACGACATTTTTTGGTGCAATCTGCAAACTTCGATCGTACATCGGTACGGTACAGTTTTATTTTATTTTCTTTTGACTCAGTGATAAGTATTACGTTTGAAAGGGTACCATTACGTCTGCATACTGAGGATAGTATTTATGAGTCGGTAGGAATACCTCGGGGGAGTTCTTTGCCCAGCAGTAAAACGAAATAGGTTAATACCTTAATAAAACGATACTTAGGAATTGCCCCATACAAAGAATGTAAATCTTCTCAGCCTTTCCATTCATAAGCAATTCGCATATTCCTTCAATGACTACGGGAAACGAAACGTGATTTCAATTTTTGCGAACATTCGTCATAACTGGGAAAGGGGCATTTTGAACCACTTGATCCGCATTTGACGCGGGAACTCCAACGTACCGGCTAAACTGTTGGTACTCTGAATTTTTTTGAGCCTTTGATGAGGCCGAATCCAAGACGATTGCCTTGTTAGATTGTTGCGATTTCCTTTCATAAATACAAAACAATCTCAAAACATGGATAATGATGAATTCGAAAGTTATTTCTTATAATAAAGTATCCCGCATTGTTCTCTCGACTGGAATTGTAAATTTTAATTAAAACTATAGCTTTGCATGGAGCTAAGAACAAATGTTAACTAAGCAAAGTTAACGGCGCAAAATAAAGTTTTATGGGTGAAGTTCCTGCGTGGCGAACAATAAATGAACAATGTATAAATTTGCGATTGTTGCCGCATTATGCCATAGTGAAGCCAAAGACAAATAATTCTCATTGTTCAATAATTTGTACATAGAGACAGGTATTTTTAATTTCTTAGAGGATATCTAGATGAACACGTTGAAAATCGAGTTTTAGAATTCGTTGCGGACTTCATACTGTCGTCAATCAATTAGGTGTGCGTTGAATTTTATTCAGTATTCAGGCATTGTAGGTAATTCAAATCAACTTTAATCGACTAATTACTGAAAACTGAATAGTAAAACAACTTGCACGTACGTATGTAGTATGTGTACTATGAGAGCCAAATTGTGTCATAGAAATTTAAGCTTATTAAAGCTTCATAAGTTATGTATGTATGTGAGTTAACTCGCAATATACATCACACACTTCGTGAAAGCGAGACAGAGGAGTTAAGTTGATTAACTCTGTCATGGGAAATTGGGCGGACTTTTGACAGACTCATTCAGCATTAGAGTTGAAATTCATTTGTACAATTTTGTCGTGCAGACTGCCTGTCGAACCTTTGTCATTTTAATCAGGCTTCCGATCTTTCAAAATAATATTATTGAAATATGTTCAATTTCCTACGCGCTGCAGGACCACGAAAGACTATAATTTTCTGTAGGCTGTACTATGTTGAAGTACCTACACAAAACAAATTATTATATTTCGTATTTCGTTTTCATTAGGTTGACGACCTCTGTGGCGCAGCGAGCGAAGGTCCTGCTGCGCCTGCGACGTAGGAGGTTGCGGGTTCGATTCCCAACTTGGGAAAATGTTTGTACGATCTGTAGATATATGCTTGACAACATCTAAACGCTCTCGACTAAGTTGCCTATGCATGGCAAGCTTGCTGCAAGCTATCACCACGTGGACATCTACTGGTCAGCCCAATTTGAGGCGGCTGAGCTTTACGTGTGCGTTAGCCTTTGTTCTATTTTAAATGCTTGACAGAATTATCGTTATTCAATATTGTTTTCCTCGTACAAGATGTGAAGTTTGACACCATTAGTGCGTTCAGTGTGAACAAATGCTGATTTTATTTGCATCACTGCTCTGCTCGGAAATTAACGAGCAATGCTCGTTAATTTCCTTCTATTCTTTATGGCGGAAGTTACGAGGCGAACCAATTTCGTCCCATTGTTGGCGCGCGATCATTCAACGTTGTTTTACTACGTTGTAACAGCGCTTAGCCGTTTTTGAAACTATTTTACATTTGAAACTAGTTACAAGATAAATACTGGTTTGTACACGGCATCATCTGGATTCTGGGACCCATACACGCGTGTTTGTACCTGCGTAAACTTAGCACTCTCGCTGCCCGTCACGGACAATTTGTTTGGTGCCTACTATACCAGATGACTGATGATACACTTAGTACATAAATACACCCAGACGTTAAAATTATTAAATAATCTCGCCGCTGGAATCGAACCCGTGACATTCTACTTCGCATGGGGGCGACTCTCAAGGTGCCACTGAGGTCCTATTTATATCTTTTTCATGGTAAAATCTATCTCCTTGAGTTTCCTGCCGCTCCAGCAGTTACTTAGTTAAAGGTAATAAACTAAGAAAAATCCATACATCCCGAGCTATTTTGCGTTTTTTGATATTAGTAATGAGCACGTTATAGAGAGAATATAATTAAACAATAGATATTTTAGCCCGTTCGTAGAAAGGATTATAGATAATATTAGTTTATTTCTACTTAGCTCCACCATGTGGCTCAACCCCTGTGGTATAGGGGGAAAGATATTTGTGATCGGAGCAAGTATTTCATTAATTTGAGTGATCTTGAGTAATGGAATGTGCTATCATACGGATATTTGATAAGAACCGCGTTTATAAACTCAGGCACAGCAAGTACAAGTTGAACTTGATTAAAAGGAGTCACAGTTGATTTTTATGGAGATTACTCTAAAATTCCCTGAAGAACTGACGTATGCTCTGGATGGAAAGTGTGCCTAATGTAAGGCACAATTTATTAACTTATTCAGGCATCAAATTATTAACTTATTCGAGTTTTTGTATCGTTAGAAATTCTACATGTCAATAATATAAATAAAAAGTGAAGTCGCAGCAGTAAAGCAAGCAAATCACTCGCACTGTCACTTTGCAAAAATTGCTATACGGAAAAGAACTCCCGAAACTTTTTATAAGCAATTACAGGATTCTAATATTGCTCATATTTTTGGGTAATAAAAATACCTCCCGTCAAATCTGTGCGACGATTATTCATTCGAAATGCCATTGGTACGCTTTTGCCGGGCTCTCCCCTAATACGTAATCGTGCCATGCAAATTTAGGCCCATTGAATTATAGCCAATCTATATTATCGAGTTTCGATTTATTTACGGCTTTGTACTTTACCTACAGATTTCGCTGAGAAATGGTACACGCTTCAACGATGTAGAAAATGGGATTAATTAATTGGCTTTTTCTTGACTAATATTATTCGGGATACGTACCAAAATTAAATACTATTAATCCCCAAAATAATAAGTAATGAATACTCTGTTCCGCTATAAGCGATAAGGCCGCGAATTCCATTGTTGTTCTCTAGACGAAGGTAAAATTTATCAAGACCTCTGTTTTATAAGGAGTTGGAATAAAAGTACGATATTAATTTATTGTAATCTATTTCTTACTCCGATACCGACCCTGATCTATCCAGCCACATGCCTCCTCGTATTCCTATAGTTAGGCAAGGTAGGTATAACGCAATAACACAACATTTTAGGCACGAGTCCTTTGCTTAATTTAATTGGAATTCCGATTGCAGGTGGATATTAAAAGGGCTGCCAGTTTAGATTACGGTAGGGTGGGGAGAAGTCACGTTTAAGTATAGAAAATAATTTAACAAATGAGCTATTATTTTTGCTTGAAAAATGTCTTGAGGCGAAACTCTCGCCTACAGAAAAAAATAAAGAAGTACTCGTATAACAGAGCTAGATAGATGTTGATAAAAGTAGGTCTCATTAGGATCCGTTCACCTGTTAAGTTACGAATTGGTAACAGTCAGACGGCCAGAGAAAGAGTTCCTTTAGTTTTTAATCATTTAATAACGTTAGTGAAAACGAAATGAAGTTGTACACTTGGTAGTAAAGCTTGTTTCGAGTTGTGGGCTTATTGGTTGTTTCGATTCTCGTTTTATATGGGAAAAAATGTAGAGACACAAAAAGTACAGGCAGTATACAATAACACAGGTTTGTGAGTCAATGTGAGGGCTTTGAGCGCTTTGGTATTGCTAAATAAATCTTTGATCAATATGTCCTCTTAACGTCAAAATAGGTTACTTTAGTAACTACAAAATAGATATTCTAAAAATTCGAGGGAGTTGATAAATGGAGGATGGAAAACGTATGAATTGAGGGTACAGTCAGAACTGTAGGTTCTTTTGGGAGAGGGAGGGTGAAAACCCTCGCGAAAACAAATAAACGTTACCGGCGAGCGAAGCGAGACAGGAATAAATTATGTGTTTTGCTAGTTCTGGTGTAATTGATGGTAGGTAACGTGATCTTAAATGGGTCATTTTGTAAATGTTTTGCGTTTGGGCGCAACAGGTTTTTTGTGCCATAAGCAAAGTTGTGCACTCCAAGCTAATTACTAGGTGTAGGTATAGTGCCTAGCTAGTCGCCTGGATGAAGCTGTTTACGAATTTTGAACTTAAGCCACGGCTGCAGTTCAAAATTCGTATTAAATTCGTTCAGTAGTAACTGAAACACTAGCTCTGCTTGGAAGCAATCAATCTAATTAAAATCCTGCAGATTAATGCTGTAATTTTTGAGATCGATCCTAATTCAGGAATAAGGATGTCTGTACCCCAGCTCTTCAAAAAGCTCCGTTAAATTAACTTAAAATGTAATAAATTCTGTACAGAGTTATTGGACGGTCTCTACTAACTAATTGCCTTTCATTGAATGCTTTTGAGACTCCAAGTTATTGATATTTTGTTTTTATGGTTCCGTACCCAAAGGGTGAAAACGGGAACCTATTTTTAAGCGGAGGCTTAAAAATAGGTTCCCGTTTTCAACGTCTGTCCGCCTTCAACAGACTGTATCTCATGAACCGTATAAGGCGGACAGTTGAAATTTTCACAGAATAATAATATTAATTAATTAATCTTTTGTGTAATTAACAACAACTAATAATAATAAAATAAATATTAAAATTGAAGCGGGCTCCGATACATAAACTTGTTTTTTTATAGTCTGTTTGCTCTTTTTTTGTCAAGGCTGTATCTTTGGAACCATAATAAGTAGACAGTTGAAATTTGTATGTAACTATTGTCTTTCAACAAATGTAAAAATAAATAAATTATTAAGGGGTCCAACATCCATGCCAAGTTGAGTATCAATGACCGCAATTAAGTAACTTCGGGCGCGGTCAGTGCTTGGGTGACCACATGATGTTGGCTTTTTGCTTTTTTTCTATTAAAAGTATAGTTTTTTAGGGTTTCTTTTGCAAATTAGTATTACTCAGTTCCAAATAAGGTAATCCAATAAGGCAATACAGGTCGTTCACCTCTTCCACGAAATCGCTAAATAGGTCAGGTAAATTATCGCTATTCTGAGACTTTCGATACATACCTCAACCGATATCAGTATCGATAGAGTATCGTGGTATAAGCTTATTAGGAAGCAAAATACAAACAACATAAAGAAACTTTCTATATAGGAAATAATTACTGATTCTTTGCGTTTTCAATTAATTCATGCATTGGATTTTCTTAAATAACAGAATAATTTAGACCCGTGATATATTTTTTTAATAATTTTAGAATTTAAATTATGATTAAAATTACCAAATTACCTTAAGATGACTCAAGAAATATATGAATTGTGAGTAAAATAAGAATTTAAATATTGAAAACGTTTATAAATACAAAATAACAAAGTTGTATAATTTAATGCGTTTATAATAAGTTTCCAACGAATTGGAAATCCTTATTGATGCAAAATTTTAAGTTGTGCCCCATTTCGTTTTCGTTGGTCAACGATCAGTATTGTCAGCTATCTGGCACTGAGTATACGTACGATGCTACGGAACCCTCCGTATGTGAGTCGATTCGCACTTGGTCGGTATTATTTTCTTTTTGAAATTGATATTTGAAAAGTTTACGAAGCTCTGTAGAGTAGTTATTTAGTAGTTAATTTTATACACGTATCAATTCAAGTAAGTTATAATAAGAGTTTTCAAAAGTTTTCCCATTTAAATATATAAGTACATAAAATACAAATATGTATTTGAACTCAAAACTAACATAAGTCACATACGAAGGCCGTAGGTATTTTTTATAAGTCTAATTTTATTTACTGTACCTATTCCTATTACCAAATCAAAATCTGTACACACGTCTGTTCAGACAAATTTCAGCCTTATATTCAACGAGCATACAGATTGTGGTAAAATAATTCAGTTGATTTTGCATCGCTTCGCGTGTTTTCAGACGTCGAGACGTTCAACCCGGGAACCGAATGTCATGTCACGTCAAGCTGACTGTCAAGCCTACTGTCAAGTTGTCACGCTACCAGCACCAGCGGTCCAATATTTTAGAACTACCTTCGTATAAAATTCATGGTTTTCCTCCATGTGAATATTGTAAATGTTTTATGTTTTGTGTTGTAAAGGTTTTTACCGGTCTTTTTATGCTTGGCAGGATATTCTTGGTTTTGTTTTTTGATGTTTGAAATAATTTATGTTTGCTTTCTTGTCTGTTACGACTCCTCAACGGAAATCAACGTTTTTTCTCATGTTTAGTATGCCAATATAGTGGCTTTTATAAATACTGGAATAAAAGAGCACATTTTAAACAAAGAACGCTCGGACGCTAAGCTGCATAAGTAAGTAATAAATACCTTTTCAAAGCACTTCATAAAAAGCGGAGTCCAAACTGCACATTTCATCTAAGTGCTACATTGAAATGCCATAAAACCAGCCACAGGCATGGATATTACATTTTTATCTTTATTACCAAATCCCTAGAGCATTTATTTGAAAGTCGTAATGTATGAAAGTTCTCGATCATACTTCCTCGAGGTACTTGTTCGATAGACTGGATGGAAAAGGCTTTTAGAAAATTATATCTTTGAATCCAAATTCATCATTTTGTTGTCAATGTAAGGTTTTACACATAATAGCTATGATTTTTCAACTGACTATACTAGTCAGTAGCTTTGTGCTACTTTTCTGTTAGAAATCTTAAAATGGGACGAATGCGGAATGAAATCAACACTAAATTCGATTTTCCGGTTTAGGACTACTTTAGGCCGAAGCCAATGGGACGAACATGGCATAACTCGAGTTTTTAGGGTTTCCTGCCAAGTGCCAATAGATTGACGATCCCTGTGGCACAGTGGGCGAAGCTTCGCCTGCGAAGCAGGTGGTTGTGGTTCGATTTCCGCCTTGAGACAAATGTTTGTACAATCTGCAGACATTTGTTCCGGGTGTTATGGGTATTTTTGCTATGATTTATAAATATCTATTTATTCACTGTATTGTATGAATGTAAATGAATTATCTAGTACCCTTAAAACAAATTCTGCTTAGTTTGAAGCTAGATGTTGCTATATGAATTGTCCAGCATTATTTAGTTACCAAGCTAAGTCTGTTCTACCCATCCGTCCCTAGGTCTATCTCCAGTTATAGGGTCTCATAGGCACTAAGGCGCAGAACCCTAGGTATCATCTGGTTTTACTTTCTGGTAAAACGCATGCTAATAGATTTTCATGTCACGTGCGGTAACTTCGTACTATAAAATTATTTTATAGGTAAAGCGATTGGGTATTTCCTAATTTGCATTTTGAATACTATCAAATTGTCATGCAACGATTACGATGGTCGTGCGTGTTATTTCACGATAAAATGCTGGTTTCCAATTTGAGAGCGTATAGTTATCGTAGAGTTATTGCCGTCAAAATAATTTGTAGGTGGTAAAAAGTTATGTTTATGAATTTATTATGTATGTAAGCGGGTCAACTACTAACCTCGTTTGTGTTGGAAGAACACTAACTTGTGTTATTTCATATTTCATTTATTTTGCTTACATGTACATAGATTTACACAGTTTAGATCTAGGTAATATAAGTATAGCTTATGTCAATAGGTACATGCAAGAGAGTTCTTGTCTAATTAAGTGATTAAAATAGACAGTAAACATAATAAAACAATTCTAAATTCATGCAATGTACATGTAATACAATATAAAAATTATAATGTCAACGAATTATGAATGTCATGTAAATATAATTGGTCATACATATATCTATTTTTATAAATAGGTACCTAATTAAGCCTGGAAGAGATCGCTTCTAAGCGATAAGGCCGCCCATTGTGCATGTGTGAGGCCACACATGTTTTATGTAATGTCTATATTTAATGTTTTCTTCGTGGTGTACAATAAAGATTTTTTTTTTGTAATTAATCGCAAGTAGAACCGTACACTTCTAAAGTTGTATCTAATCTGAGGATTGTATCATTCTGCACAAATCCTGTCGGGTTTAGAGAGTGTTTAAATGTAAAAACTAGAATAAGTTTTTTATATATAAATAAATACAAATTACAACGCTTCATCCTATAACGAGGGACATCATCAGGTGAATGTGGTTCTTAGTTAATCCGCATTCGTTCATAATGAATTCGTCAAACTACGGTAGTTTTTAGGGTTCTGTACCCTGATGGTGAAAAAGGGTCCAATTACTAAGCCTTCGTTATCTATCCGTCCGTCTGTCCGTCCATCAGCCATTATCTCATGAACCGTAAATGATAGACAGTTAAAATTTTCATTGAATGTGTATTTCTCTTGCCACTACAACAACAAACAATAATAAAATATAATTTTAATATATATTAATAAATAAAATAAAATAAAGAGCTTTATTTTTCCTTACCAGCTTACTAGTATATAAATGGTGGATAACATTAAACTTAAAGTGGGTATCTTATAATGTAAAAATAAATAAATTTTTACATATTCGTTGCAGTTTTTGTCCGGTAAGTACTTCGGCGGTGAAAGCCTCCTCCAAGCTTTTCCGTTCTCTCCTGTCCCGTGCTATTCTGGTCTAGGTCCCCGCTACTTCCCTGATGTCATCACACCACCTCTTTGTTGGTCGACCTCGTATGCGCTTGGCGTCTCGGGGGATCCAATTTGTGGCTATTTGTGCCCATCTGTTTGGGGGAAGCCGCTGTATATGGCCTGCCCATTGCCATTTGAGCTTTAGGATATTCTGTACCACATCTTTTGCTTTGGTTTTCTTTCTGATGGTTACATTTATGATCTTATGTTTTAATTGTATTCCCATAAAGGTTCTCTACATGCCTCTTTGACAGACTCCTATTTTTTCAAGCTGTACCTTTGTTATTGGCCAGGTTTGGCAAGCATAATTATGTGAGGGAAAGTGCTAGGCATATGTTCATTGCTCTAGATTTCAGAGCGATAGGTAAAGTAGTCTTAAATATTTCCTTCATTCCCCAGTACTTATTCCATGTGCAATTAATTCTTCGGGTTATTTCCTTTTCTGTACTGTGTTTAAAATATACTGTGTTGCCCAGGTAGGTGTAGTCTTCTACATACTCTAGACTTATCGAGTTTATCACAATTGGTATTCTGTTATTGTTGGTCATGACTTTGATTTTCTCTTTGTTCATTTCTAGACCTGCTGTGTTGCTTTGGATTCTCATTTGGATCTCATTAATATATAAAAAACTTTAATATACAAGCTTTTATATGATCCAGGACCAAAGTGCTTGGGAAGACAAATCCAACGAACCCAAACTCGACGTGGTTAAGTCGTTTCGTTTAGGAGTTCTTATAGCCACCATCGATTCCCATCATCAGACCCGCTCGATGGTACCATAACATTGCATTGTCACTGAATTTACATAAGTATGCCAAATTTCAGCTCAATCGGTTGTGAGTAACTGGTCTCAAATTGAGTTGCAAGATTCCACCCGAACAAATATAGTTACATTACAAGTTAAATAAAACCTTGTAAAATAGTAATCCAGCATGGACAAAAGTAGAACAAAAATAGCTAAAAACTTCAAGTTTTTTATATGGGAGGCCCCTTTTATTTTAATAATAATTGAGTACTGATCACCGAAGTTAAGCAAAGTCGGGCGCAATCAGTGCTTACTTACGTAGTTATCTACGATAGTACGGAACCCTCTGTGTGCGAGTTGACTCTCATTCGACCAGTTTTATTATAGTTTTATGAATCCCTGATATCCTAGCCTATTGGGATAGGATATCAGGGTTTCAATGTTTGGAGCATTCAAGTCTCTTTCACAACTTTATTTTGATACGGGAACAGAAGAGTACTTGCTATATGATAGTGCACTCATAGAAATATCCTAGATATCCGGTGGGCAGGTCCCGGGCTAAAATTTTGCAAAGAAGTAATTCTAGTATTGGCTACGTTTTATCCCATAAATCAGTTCCCATGGGATAAATAAAATTTTTAACTATTTCCATAGAAACAACGCGTGCGAAACCGCGGGTAGAAACTAGTCTGTAATACGAGTAAAGTTATGTAAAACAAGGTACTGTTTATTTCGGAAGTACTATAAAGCTTAGCTTGATACGAGCACCGGAAATTGCGTTATGCACGGCACAATGTCTCCGTCGGATTACTGTCAATTCAGCACGTCATTTCCGTTTCTCGAAAACATCCGGTAATTGTTCTAATACTCTGAAACGTTTGAACATCGAACGAATCACCTGTAAAGTGGCAAGGGATAATTGATTTTGTGCTTATTTTATTACTTCAGTGATTAAGGAATGTGTTCTTGAAAAAGATAAATTTATCCAATAACATTTTAATATAATTGATGTTGTTGATCCAAGTTTTAGTTATTATACGTTAAATTTATTTGATAAAGCTGCTGATATTCATTTTGAAATGTTTGTCGTAGTCCAGGGAAGCTTTAAACGAGAAAATACGGAAAAATTGCGAGGAAGATAGTAAAAACAACAATTTAATTTTCCCATATACCATTTTTCGTATGCAACACCATCTCTGGCTCTAAGGTAGAACGAAGTTCAGCCGGGTCAGTTAGATTGTTAATAAAAGGCAACCTAATAAAAAAAATCTAGTCATTTGCATAAACTCAGTCAACAAAAAACATCAGTAGATACTTTATAATTAAAAATATGAGATTTTCTAGACAATATAAACTTACTATAATAGTCTCGAGTTTTATATACTAGACAAAAGATTAATGGGTCTTTCTTATAATCCCGATAAGAAAGAAAGGAAGGGAAATTAGGACTTTGCCCTATAGTGGGGTACCTACTCCCGATCTCTAATAATAAAATAACGTTACACAATCATCTAGCCCCACAGTATGCAGATGTGTTATTCATACTTAATATCATAAATTCGAAAGAAATTAAATTATTTATTGAACAATAAATAGTAACTCATTGATTTGTTGATTCATTGAAAGTTACGTGTTATCACTTTCTAAATCTACTCAGAATCATCTAGCCCCACAGTATGCAGATGTGTTATTCATACTTAATATCATAAATTCGAAAGAAATTAAATTATTTATTGAACAATAAATAGTAACTCATTGATTTGTTGATTCATTGAAAGTTACGTGTTATCACTTTCTAAATCTACTCAGAATCATCTAGCCCCACAGTATGCAGATGTGTTATTTACTTAACATAAATTCGAAAGAAATTAAATTATTTATTGAACAAGAAATAGTAACTCACTGGTTAACTCGTGATAATTTAAAGTTACGTGTTATCACTTTCTAAATCTACTCAGAATCATCTAGCCCCACAGTATGCAGATGTGTTATTCATACTTAATATCATAAATTCGAAAGAAATTAAATTATTTATTGAACAATAAATAGTAACTCATTGGTCAACTAGTGATAATTTAAAGTTACGTGTTATGTACAGTATGCAGATGTGTTATTCATACCTAATGTCATAAATTCGAAAGAAATCAAATGAAAATACTTTTGAAAAATAAATAGTAACTCATTGGTTAACTCTTGTTAATAAATTTGCGTGTTATCAGTTTCTAGAACATATTTCTGTTGCATGTTGCTTTTTGAAATTAGGCTAAGATATAGACGATATTCCGGGTAAAGATAACCTACGCGTGCAAAGCTGAGGGCGGAAGCTAGTTCGTAATAATATGAATTCTGAGGGACACACATCATCCATAAACAGTGATAAGGCATAACTTGTAAACGCTAGACACGTCTTATCATCGTTATAGTTTACTAAAGTTTCCTAAGTTTGTTCTTACTCGCTATAGCTTCTGTGCTGGGTTTCGCAAGTATAATAATAAACTGGCCAAGTGAGTTGACATGCACACGAAGGGTTCTGTACATAACTATTTTGCAGTAGATACCCGAAACAGACTTTGAATAAAAAAGCAAATATGACGTGGTCACCCAGCCAACCACTAACCGGGCTTAACTTCGACGTCGTTGCTTAACTTCGGTACTCAACTTGGACCCTTTATTTATTAAGTTTATCTTATTTTTATAATTTTTTGGTAAAGAGGATATTATTCTACACATCCTAATAATTTTTCTACCTATTAGTGTTAAAGAGATACAAGCCTTGACATAAGTAGAACTAAAATACCCAAAAAAAATCATGGGAGCTCCCTTTATTTTTAATATTTATTTTATTTTAATTATTTGTTGATAAATCCGTAATCGAAAAAACATTCTGTAAAAATTTAACTGTCTTTTACTGTTCATGTTGTTTGTATATTTGTTATGTTACATTAGATACATCCCGCTAACAGATGGACGGAAAGACAGACAGACAGCGGAAGCTTAGTGATAAATCGCGTTTTCACCCTTCTGATACGGAACCCTAAAAAGTAGCTTGTGTCACGTAGCCCTGAAATCTGCACCATTGAACCTACTAACTAAAAGTTTTGTGCTAGTCTACAAAAGTATTTAAGACCGGGGACGATTAAGTGTTTATGTATGGAAGGTTATATGAAATGTACATAAAGTCCATAATGTACCTCAAAGAAACGAAAATGCTGAGACATTTTGTTATAAGAGGTATAAAACTTGTCTGCGTGTTGGCTGTGTTTAAGCTACATTTGGTATTTCTTTGTCTCTTATTTTGCAAGGAAAATTAATCTAAAGCACACAACACGAGCCGAGTGGAAAAACGGTTGGGAGTCGGAGTTTTTATGTTGATTTTATTATTGCTAGTTTGCATGTTTTAAATCCATATTTTAGATTTGAAAGTAGTACTGTCTGTCGTTCTTTTATCTTTTCACGCCTAAACGACCAAACGGATCCTAATGAAATTTAACATAGAAAGAGAGAAAGCATGAAAGAAAATTAATTTATTGACACACTAACAGCAAATGCAAGCAAACACTTAAATATGTACATATATAGGTTTTCAGATTAATTAATAGGCCCCACCTCAGCTTAATGTTGCTCAAGAAAAGTTGAGCTACTCAATATAGAGATAGATGGTACCACAGGTTACTTTATCACGGAAAAACACACGCGAATCCGCTGACAGCAGCTAGTTAATAATATTTGCGAAAACAGGAATCATATTAAGCGTTGTTTGACGACGAAAATCAAATTAGGTGCACATCTATGTTAATCAAGCCCGGCTCCAAATTGGCAATTATTGCAAAATGGCTACAAATATTTATCGACCATCACCAAACTTGCTGCTATTGGTACTACTTACTATACTCAGTTCTAGAATACAAGATATTTTATGTAAACGAGACATTTATGTATGAAATCTTTACAAAAACTGAGCAACAATAAGGCTAGCCACACAATAAGCCTCGCTTATTGTTACGAGCCAAGCGAGATGCTTAGTGACAGACAACAGCAAGGTAACTACTATTAAAAACAAAAACTTCATCTACTCATAGTTACAGACGAGTACCCAAACAGGTGCACATTCGAGTTCTAAAACGGAAGGGAGTCGAATGAAATGATAAGGGCCGGGTGCGTGGTGGTGAGTCGACACGGCGCGGCGGCGGCGGCGGCGGAGAGGTCGAAAATATTTAAAATTATTGAAGGTATCCTTAAGTTATCTCTTAACTAGTTGAATTGAAAACTATATTTATCCAGCAAATAAAAAAAAATCCGAGCGTCCCCATTACCCAATTTTTGACAAAAATGCGTTTCGTTAAATTCATATAATTCGAAAGTAACTCTATCTGTTTTCTTGTTGTCGTTAGTAGTTAGTCGTTATTTATACTGTCACAAAATTACAAGCAGACAGATAAACAGATCTTAATGAAATTTGGCAGGGAGATAGACGGTATTCCAGGGACGGACATAGGCTTCTTTTTATCCCGGTAAAAAGCGTGCGAAGCCACGGGCAAGAGTATTTTTATGTTTTAATGTGTTCTCCCATTTAGGAAATGGACGTTTTTGTGTCTAGCTAGTGCCAACAAAGACAACATTATTGATAAACTCTAAAACGCATCAGTGTATAACTGCTAATCTAATCTCTAGTTTCCATTACACTGCGACTTCATACTCAGCCGGTGCCAACCGGTTTTAAGCAGGAAGCTCAAACATTATAGCTTTAATTTTCGACACAGTTCGCATACCAGTGCGCTGGAAACTTTGGCTGGTGAACTTTCATGAAATAAACTACGAACAGCTAGGTATCAAAATTTAGGAAGTTCATGCAATAAAAATCTGTTGATTGCAATTTCGACTCGCGCATTGATTTTTCGCTCTACAATTTGCCTTTTGTACTAACTTTAGTACCTAATATATTTTTTTATATTAGAGAACGTTTATTGTCGTAAGAATTATATTATGTATTTAACATTAAACTCCTTTCAGTCATTATAAAGTCGTCAACAAAACCTACGATGTCCGAGCGAACCGAAAAGTATCTTTCTCTTTCTTTAACCTATACCGCCGAAGGTGCATGTCACTTTCCATCAGGTGAGATTGTGGCCTAATGAAGGTCTAGCGAGTATAAAAAAAGTCACGAAGAAACTTGAAGAAACATATTGACTATGAAAGATTTATTGAAATTTTTATAACAATTTTTTTCATTTCAAAAATATGTTTCTACCGTCAATGATGACGAATATATTTTTTTCCTATTTAATATCCTAAATTATACGAAAAAAATTAATAGTTTTACGAACAAAATTTTTGGAGGAATCCTTATTTTTATGTTCCACTAGCTGCTGCCCGCGCCTTCGCCCGCGGATTATCAGGTTAAAGAAATTGCGTATAATTATAGGCAAATATTATAATGTTATTCCAGGTCCCTAACTACACCCATACCGAATTTTAGCTCAATCAGTTCAATAGTTTTTGCGTGGAAGAGGCACAAACATCCATACATCCATACTCACAAACCTTGACATTTATAATTAAAATTAGTAGGATTTTTATTAACATCTTGGAGAGTGAACTAGCTGTACAATAATGACTATGGGAGTGCGATGGAGTTCCACTTGGCAGGAATTCAGAGCTGCCGTGCTAATAAATGGGCAGCCGTGCTACCTAATTGTGCTTCTAGTCAAGTATCATAAAATTGTACTATTTACTATAATAGTACTTACTACTAACTCTTATTAGAGCACATAAGGTGCAGAAATAAGTGTAAATAGTATAAATAAGAGAAGCGCAGTCGGAATCAGTGTTCTATGTTCAAAAAACTAACTTCTAGAAATAGCAATCAAGTATTGATAGGTAAAATAATGTAACCGACGACATCGTAGCGTTCGTAGGGATCCGATGGATGGCGGCGGCTCAGGGCCCGTACTCTTAAGACCGAAATCGAAGTTTCTGATTCTTTTTCGTGCAAACGCTAATCTTATGTAATGGACATAAGAGTTGGTTTTGCACGAACACGAAAAAGAAACTTCGATTTTCCTTTTCCGAGTAGGCCCCCAGCACAGCTATTCTAACTCGATCGAAAAGGTACCGTGACTCGAAATCTAGCACAAATCCGCGCGAAATTCAAATTTGTTAGCCGTTTTTATTGTTTTCTGCGTTCTACAAGCAATATCAATAGCAGAAAAGTAGTTTACCGTAAATCGTAAAACATTTTCTATGAATCTATGTTTTAACTAATTTCGATTCGACTTGTCTTTTGGAGTAATTAATAATTTATGAGTTGTGTTACTAAAAATCAACATCATTACCAAAAGCCCCATTAATCGTACTTCATTGGAACATGGATTCATAGAAAATGGTCAGCGATTTATGAAAAACTACTTTTTAGGTAGTTTAATTCCTTGTAGAACGCAGAAAATAATAAAAACCGCTAAAATATTTGAATTTCGCGCGGATTTGTGTCAGATTTCGAGTCATGGAAACTTTTCAATCGAGTTAGAATAGCCGTGCAGGACCGCTTGACTACACTTTTACGATTTGTGACGTACACGTCCCAAGCCTGGGCTGATATAATGATGATAAATATGATAATGTAACCAAGAAATAAAAAAGGCACCTATTAAATTGAGCACGCGTGGGCTTTGCGCGTCATCTGTTATGGATTTGAATTAAGCATAATATTAAGCACATTTATTGTGAACTATTGAAAACTGACTTATCTAAGTGTGTCCAGAACTTCTACGGCGAATAAATGAGTATTAGTACTCCTGCCTATCCTTCAAGAAAAACCTCGCACGTGTAGGGCAATGTGACTATTACTCGAAAAATAACACTTAACAGGGCAAAGGTTTCTGCGTCGCTTCTTTACTTTAGTCTACATACCGAGGTGACCAAAATCAAAATATCACTTTATTTCCATGTCACTGTTTAATTTTTAGAATTTGACCTTTTCTAAGTGTACATTTGTTGTATTAACGGAAATAAATAATTTTTGACTTTTATAGTTCTATAATCGAAAAATAAAAAAACGTGTTTTTATTTAATTCTTATCAATCTGAATAAAAAAAAAAAATGAACAATCTAATTTCTTGAGTAATAGAGGGTTAAAGTAATAGAGGGTTAAATGTAAACCTTGGATAACAAAAAGCCTATTTTTATTCCGGAAAAACACGTGCCGCCTGCAGTGATTTGTTCTCTATAATACGTAGAGTGAGCATGAAAGCATTACTACAATGCTCTCGTGCTCACTCCACGTAATAAAAACAAGCCTCTGCTCGGAAACGCGAATACCCGCGTTTAATACCTCGAGGTTCACAATTTTTTTCATTTAACTTTTTAAAAAGGAATTAAGTTGTATCATCGTCCTAATTTAGCAGGTATACCTAAATCTAAATACCTACTAATATTATAAAAGTCATAATTTGTGAGAATGGATGTATGGATGTTTGTTCCTCTTTCACGCAAAAACTACTGAATTGATTGGGCTAAAAGTTGGTATGAGTATAGTTTAGGACCTGAAAAAACATATAGGTTACTTTTCATCACCATAAAACGCGGGCGAAGGCGCGGGAAGCAGCTAGTCTATTTATAAATCTGTTCCGAGTAAGTTTTCCAAATTAAGTACCTAATCTCACTGACTTTAAAAATTCCAACGCAATATAACGATGTAATCTTTATGGATTTTAAACGAAGTTTTACGTAATTTTCTAGGTGGACGCAAATGACATCTTAAATGCAATCGAGGTTCACTTGACTCGTAATTTTCATAGGGCATCTTGGAGGCTGGTTAGGGCCTGTTTAGGCACGGGGATAATGCACTATACACTCCCATGCGAGATGTCAGTGCTGATCTCAGTTCCCCCACTTAGAATTACGGTATATCGCGCAATTTCTAAATTATATTATTATAATATTCCTAATATTATTGTACATTCAGAGAGCCCTTGGTAGTCTAACGGTTGTGCAATACCGAAAAAGTTTTCGTTTCCTTCCAGCTACATTTGGCGCCTTGAAGAGCCTTTACCGGATAGAGAGGATCTACTTTTAATAGTTTGACAAGCTATTGAATAGTTTTGTATTATCTCCATTATAAATTTCGAATAGTTTTGAGAGATTTCACATAGTATTTTTACGGAACATATTTATGTCTCATTCTTTTCTGTACGTGTAAACAAGATAGAAGTTATAGTCTTTTTTCGTATGTGTATTTTGCTTACTCATACTAAGGATCCAAGAGTCGTCCTTAATAGTTATTTATTGATGAGGATGGAAATTATTTAAATTCAATCAAATTACGCTGAGCTAAAGAGGTTGAAATCAGATTCATCAAACACCGTTATAAAATTGAATATGCGTTCCAAACTCTTTAAATCTTTAGCTATCCAAAGAGTTTCTTATTAAGCTCTGCTTGCTTTGAGACTAGAAAATGCTGTGTGAAATTAAAACAAAATAACACACAATACACAAAAATATATAACCAATTATTAAGATAGAACTTTCAAAAGCACAGTCCACTAACACAACCAAGGTGCTAAAATTAACTGTTAAACTATTTTTTTTTATGGATCTGCATTTGGCCACTATCTCACCTGATGGAAAATGACGATGTGGCCGACGGTGTACCACGAAGGTCTAGGTAGAAGATAACTATTCACTCTTGTCTTGAAGAGACCCAGATTGTAATTGGCAGGAAAAACAGAAGCAAGCAACGAGTAGTCAAGTTAGTTAGGCAGTCCTTATTACGGTTTTACTCTACCTAATAATAATTACTAAGGAGGTTTACATAGTTTATAGAATATTGCTGTGAATTTCGTCGTGATTATAGCTGCCTCGGTGTTTAAGCTTGACGAACTTTGTATGGTATGGCGGTTTGTGTGGGGGTGCTAAAGGCTGATAAGCCTGTGAATTCGCTCAGAATTTGCTCAGCTTAAGCAACTATACGGTTGAAATATACTCATATAACATGCAGTAAAGACTGGGTCTACTGAACAAAGCGGGTAACAAAGGAGAAATATTTGAAAACTTTTCGCGCATCTATAGTAATTATGTATCGCGGATTTAAGAAACTCTATAAATATTATGTGTCTGACTAACCAGGACACCAACATTTCGTGACATGTGGTCAAACAGTTTATGCTCGTGAGGTCTTTTTTTCCGAATGGACTAATAATGCTGTTGACCGCAGATGGTCACGACAATGTTACGTTACCGGACTCGTGGCGGGCGCAGAGGGCGCTCGGGAGGTCTTCTGTTCCCAGAACTACTAGAACACCGACAATAAACTACATGTAATTTTGTATTTTAAACTATACATTTATTGATATTATTGTTACGGAATAATTGTAAAAATGTTCGTTTTGTTACTTAAAACATTGTTATGAGTATGTTAATTATTGCAATAGTATTTATTGTATAGACTAATCCGTGACTATCGTTTTAAATTATTCGTTCGAGCAGATGATTCAGAATCAGAATCAGAATCAATAACTTTATTTCTTTAGGCTTACAAAATAAGCACTTAGACAAGTCAAATTGTATACTATAAACATAGTTATTATTATCAAATAAGAAATAAGATTCTTAGCGCTGTCTTCACGCTAGACCTTTTTGGAAAACATATATGTACGTACATACGATATCAATAAAATTCACAACTGAATTTAGTTAGTGCAAAAATAGACCCACACGTTTGTTACATTCACAGGACAAAAAACAAAAAAGCATGCAAAAGTTTTTTAAACACTGCAACAATGTCCGGCAAATATTCCTATTTTAGCGCGCACTCGCCTTTAATTTATCATTTAGAACCGAAGGAGTTGTTTTTAAATAGTTTATATTTTTAAAATCCCACTTGTTTCAATTTACTTTAAAGTAGCATTGCTTGTATCATGGTTCAATAAATAGAGCTGAAAGACAAATTCCTCGGTGGCGTATAGAAAGGCGCGGAATCCAATATAGCTCCGAGATGTAATCTTGTTCACAAGCTTTGACCAAGTATCAGTTAATTTTCTAGCCCAATAAGTAGGATACGTGACATGTTACTTATATTGGAAGGAAATGCAGTAGAGAATACGCAGTCTCCCTTGGAGCCATAGTGAGATGTTCCAATGCTCTACTAAGTTACGTATCAATCTAGTGCGTATTATCTCCATTGCGACTACGCGACGTAGCAAGCTAAGATTGTTAGTATGAGACATAAATCTAGCAAATTATTCTAATAGACTAAACGGTGCAGTGCAGGTGTATAGATAGTATCTGTAAAATTGTTTGTGGAGTTACTTTGTTTTAGAAAAAGGTCATTAAGCTAAAATAAAACATACTTATGGACAAGCTCTAAACGTAGAATTCCGTGAAATATTTTTATTTGCTGTATTTTGAGGATGCTTAAAAAACTTCGTCTACAACGATAACGAAAACAGCGTTTGGAAAAAGTTAAATATTATCTTCCTATCCAAAAATTGCAATAACCCAGTTTAGTCTATTGTTTTTTTTAATTTTGTGGGTCGTGCTAAGGGAAAATGGATTTTCTTTGAAGATATGAGTTTCTCGTTTTGCATCTGGTTTGGATGATAGCAAATTAAATAAGTAAAACGCAAAAGCTAGGGGTCGTGCTATTCTCGCTCACCACTCTACACCATCTAACAACTTTATCGAATTACCTTCAATAAAGGCATTTTCTATGATGATGCGAAGTGCAGGGTCCTTGCATTTGCCCTCCGCTTTATTATTCAATCACGACCACTCAACGTTCCTAATGCAATATGGAAGCGGACCTTTGAATAGAAATATAAAGGCACCTAAAGACATATCGAAATGCAGGGGAAAATTGAAGTACTCATTTTCGTAGGATTTCTGCCCATGGCTACTTGTTGCTCTCAGCACTATCAGTGTTGGTATGGCAGTAATAGTGGGCTCTGCACATCAAGTCAACCGACACTGACCACCCAATGACTGGTGCGATATTTCAGTGTATAAATATTGTATTCCGCCAACAGCATTTTGTAAATTTGTCGGCGAGCCAGCGTCCTTGGTGCGTTCTAAATGATTTCCTTTTAAATTTTACAAAAAAAATCTCCTTCGGAAATTTTACTTTGAGCCTCGTAGCGGTTTTCTATGCATGTGCTATTTCAGCGAATGCGTGAAGCGTACTACTAATATAGTTATTATCTTACTTTATCACCCTTTATTAGTTTCAAAGTTTCATTATTTGAGGTGGTAAATTTAAACTTTTCATTTAAATTACACATGCACTTGAAAAAGGCCAGGGAGTATCAATTTATATAAAAAAAAATATTTAAAAACTCAGCCTAAATAAAGGTAGCCACAAAAGCCCATGTCATTCCCAGAATATAAGCTTCTTTTTAAATGTACAAACATAAATCCGAATTAAAAACGAAAGAGGGACCAAATAAATAATGTTTGCCCGTTTTTCAGTGGTCTTAAGTCTCCGTTTCTTTATACGATGTTTTTATTTCGCATATTTAAAATACTGGTAATTATGAATACGGAGAACCCAAGTTGCGTCCTTAATTTAGTATTTGGTCTTTTCAAAGTAAATCCGGATTGACTGCGAGTTTCAGACATCTGTCTAAACACGTGTAAATAGATAAAAAAACTGAAATTTTTACACGACTCTCGAAAAGGAGTATTATGTTTTCTTTGTTCATGTATTTAAGTGAGTTTCTTTACCTTTAAATAACTAACCGTATTTGGGTGTATGGGGTATCGTTAGAATCCTTACATCATCATGAGTAACAACAGCTTTTTTTGCATAAACATTTATGTTCTTTTAATTTTTGTACTCACATGAGATTGTATCTTTGTACACCAGTTTATTCAATCATGCATTTGAATAAACCATGTGTGCCTCGCTGTTGATTTTTCCCATGATTAATTAATATGGGAGTGGAAATAAGTATTTGTTTCCTTAATCATGTTAAAATACGTAAAATTGTTGATGGCAAGCATTTGCCAATTAGCTAATGAACTGTTGAATCAATCGCTTTAGGGTATTTCCGATAATTTGCAAACTGTAATTTGTGGCCAATTTCGATTTACTGAACAATAAACTTATCATTACAGTTCATCATCATCATCAGCCCGTATACCTCCACTGCCGAAAATAAACCTCCCCCAAACGACCCCACGAATAACGGTCCCGAACCGCCTCCATCCAACGACTCCCTGCGACCGCTAAGATGTCGTCAGTCCATCGAGTGGGAGGTCTTCGCACACTTCGTTTCGCATTGCATCGCGGTCGCCACTCGAGAACCTTTACTCCCCAACGGAGTAACCCCAAATAATCCATTAGGCGCCAAATAATGATTTTGAAATATGAAAAATATATACAAGCTTGCGTTATGGGTAATGCTGATATATAATATATAACATAGATAAATATTTTCTATTATAGATAGAAAACACCCAAAACACCCGGAAGAAATGTCAGCAGATCGTACAAACATTTGCCTCGAGGCGAGAATCGAACCCGCAAACTCCTGCGTTAGAGGTGGATTCTATGTACATATGTATATGCATGTATTAAGTATATCTGTTTGGATTCTTCAGCATCAAAAAATCTAAGTAATGTGGCCGGCAGTGGTGGATCCTCCCTCTATAACTATCGCAGGTACCTGAAACATAGGCGTTTATCCTTAGCAATGTCCCATCTGGTGCTGACTTCCGCTGCTATAAATTCCTCGCAGTCCTTCGTCTTATGTCCCGGTTCCCGGCACACAGGGCATAACCTTCTACCTATAAGTGGTTTCTCTGGCTACTGGGATCAGGCTGTGTTCACTATTTGAGGACGCTTCTGTGAAGTGGTGGCTTAGTTCGACGATGTTGCTTCAGGCGGTGCATAGGGTGCACACATAACTCAGCTTCTCTTTTCATGAACTTCTCGAATCTATTGTTAAGAAGCCCTGTGATAGGTATCAAACAGACTGACAGACAGACCTGCTCTCTATCACCACGGGTTTTCCGTATGAGTTATAGGCCGGCTACACGCTCACACATTTGTGCATGTATGTAGATTGCACAAACACAGTTTGTGCAAGCAAGACGAGCCGGCCACACGCTCCATCTTGCTTGCGCAAACTGGTTTGAGCCCGACCACACGCTCCATCTTGCTTGCGCAAACTGTGTTTGTGCCATCATGCATGCACAAATGTTTGAGCGTGTAGCCGGGTATTAGCCTCACTTCGGACCGGACACAAATCAATATTTCTAGAACATATTCGGCACGCACTCGTTTATTATAAAACTCAGCTTGATTTTGTACAGTCGCCAACCAAATATTATTGAGAGTAAATGAAATCAGAATCAATAACTTTATTTGTTTAGGCTTACAAAATAAGCACTTAGACAAGTCAAATTTTATACTATAAACATAGTTATTATTATCAAATAAGAAATAAGGTGTTATTGATATTCTCTTCACTTCAATTTTTTGTCCATAAATGGAAGAAGTAAAAAAGAAACTACTAGCACATTTATAATATCACCTATGTGTCTAGTACACATGATTATTTTGCTAAAAATTTAAAAAGATTATTTTGTAAAGTTTATAGTATACTAGCTGTGCCCGCCACTTCGTCCGCGTGGAATAGTGACAGTGTGATTTTCATACAAACTTTAATCCCCTATTCCCTTAGATATTTTAATCCCTTGCGGGTAAAATTTGTAAAAGTTGAAACTTTAAATGAATTTTTTATTTATATCAAATTAACAGCCTAAAAAATAATTTCCATGCTTTTAGCTTTAAAACTGACAATACGTCTACACAACCTTTCAACCCCTTACAACCCTTTTTTGCATTAAAAAGTAATCTATGTCCTTTCCCAGGCTCTGAAATATCTGTGTACCAAATTTCATTTAAATCGTTTCAATAGTTTTGATGTGAAAACGTGACAGGTAGACAGACAGAGTTACTTTCGCATTAAAAATATTAGTTAGGATTACTCAATTTAATAATACTATATAGCCTCGGACTCCCACGTCACCAAGTCGTCATGTCAATGCCATGTCACATGAATTCCCAACTTTGTAGAACCGGTAAGAATTGGTGAGCTGGATCTACCGCTAGTAGGTCACCTTACAATACAGGCTACATTATAGGAAATTGGTAACAGAAATAAGAATATTGCCGCCTCGACGACGTTGGGTACAGTTGTGGAAAAAATCTTCTACACACACAAAATATCAATACAATAAAATACATAACTGTATTGTACACCACAAAGTTAAATAAAAAGCAAAGACATTAACATGAAGGCCGCCCATTATACTTCATAATGGGCGGCCTTATCGCTTGGAAGTGATTTCTTCCAGGCAACCTTTGGAAGGATAGAATATATTAGATTTGAGAAAAAAAATCTAATCAGTACAGCCGTTTGACAGTTAAATACGTGTACCACAGAGCACGCAATTACATAAAATTTTAGAGTACATTATTGAAGTTGAAGGAACGAATTTAAAATAATTTACGCATTCGATGACAATGTGACGTAATTTTTCTCTATTCTACCCTAGACAACAATCCCCGTGCTAGGGGGGCAGCTAGTTAGATAATAGATGTAGGTATAGAATGAAGAGACACGGATATGGACATGGGAAAGTGAGCTGTTGCATGACCAAGACCGATGGATAAATGGAATCTAAGCGGGTTATCTACGAACCTAGTTTGTGTTGGAAGAACACTAACGTTAACGCGCTTACATTTATAATTAATACATCAAACTACGAAAGTTTTATTTAAAAAAATATAATTAAAAACTAAAACCCGACTACATAAAAGTCTTAAACAAGCGTTCACCTATTGTCCTTATCATTTTCTTTTGATACTTAGGTAGTCGGAGGCCTTTGTTACTAATTGTACCGTAGGTATATGGGGTGGGTGTAGAGAATACAATCCCGAGCATGTTTTTCAATCCCGGGCTTACGGGATTTTTGAAGCCTTTTCCCGGGATCCCGGGCCTATCCCGGGATTAGACTATGTGGTTTCTAATTGGGCTAAAATAAAAAAACATGAGAAATTAAACAGAAATGTCTTTAATGTCTTTGCACAACACAAATCAGAATAATAATAAGAAAAGAAAAAACACAAACCAAAAAATACTATACTTTTGCAAGAAATTAAAAAACAGCACAAAATAACTATTTAGAATTTCGAAAATATAATCGCAGAAATATCACAGCATCCAATGTTTGACTTCCGAGCCTGCTTCGTAGTTTATTGCCAACATAAGCAGAAGCTGAAAACGCTCGTTCAGCTTCTACGCTGGTTGGAGGAATAGACAATAGATACTTATATGCTGTTTCTAAGTGATATCCACGAACTCCTCCATTTTCGAACAGGCTCATAATGTCAATTGGGGTTGGGAGGTTTCTGACCTTAGCTCATCATCTGTTTGTGATCCTGACCTTGCTTCTTCTTCCGTGTAATCTCGACTATTAACAATACTCTTTATTTGCTTCCTCACTAAAGCCTGAGTCGGAACTGGAAATAAGTCGTGCCATTCCAAATCCGATAATAACTGATTTTCAACATCCATTCATGTATTTTGTAAAAAATTTAACACGCCAGTTAAATCATCACTTCGTCGTTGCTTTATACGTTCAGGATGTTTTATTTTTTTTGGCAAGTGCTGAGTTTTTGCTAGACAGTTGTTTTATAAGAAATTTCAAAGCGGCATCAGCTGTGCATAAATTAGCATCTCGCCGACAGATTGCTTCTACTGTCAATTTAATTGGGGTCAGCACATCAACAATTTTATTTACCAATTCAAAATCAACATCTTCTTAGCGAATTGGATGATTGAGATCTATAAGAGCTTTTTGAATGCATGCTTTTAAAAGATAAAATCGCTCCAGCATTGTTAAAAGACTATTCCACCTGGTTTTACAGTCCAAAAGAAGTGACAACTCTTTTCCATGTTCAATTTTCAAATATTTTTGTAGTACTGTTTCATTTTTCAATGGAGATCTTTTGAAACACTACAACTTTGCGGATTTTCTTTATCAGCTCGTTAATATTTTCATATTGTGTTAACTCTGGTACGTGTTCTGGCGCAAGATCATTTTGTCACATTACGATTAAACCTGATTCTGGACAGTCTAAGTTTTCTAAATTGTGTTCATCATCGCTGTCGTCCATATAATCAACAGTCACAGCTGGTTCATTTATAGTATCATATGCGGTAGGGCTATCTTGCAAATTATTATGTTTTTCATAAAGCACATCACAGACCGCCAAATTGATACCATGTGCGAGACACAGTTGTTGTTCAGTGCAAACAAGCCGCCCCACGCTCTTGCAATATACGAAGACAATTTTCAGCTGTCATACTATCGTAAATAGAAACAAGTCCTAAATTCCAAAAATTTTTATATGAATGAACGTTGACCGCCATGTATCGTTTATTGGAAGTTGAAGTCCACTCGTCGAAAGAAAGACTAAATCTTTCACCTGCACTTGTCAAATATTTTAATTCTGCAGTTACTCGCTTTCTAATTTTTTCACTGTAATTCATAACACGTTTTCGAACAGTGACGGCTGACTTTGGTAAATCCGTGTATTTTGCTAAGAGCAATTTTCTCAAATGATCTGAGGTTATGAATACGCTGAATGGAAATCCATCTAATGCAATCATGCTTGCCAAAATATCATCCAGGCTATCGTTGGCACTTTTAGTAAAATAATTAAATAACTTTCGCTTGGCTGGCGGCGGTGCTGTGTTCAGATTTTCAGAATCTTGACTTGTTGAAGCTGATATAACCTTGATGTTATGTTTTGATAACAAATGTCTATGTAATCCCTTAGTTGATCCACCCAAAGTCTTGAGGATGGCTGGGCATCGCTTACATTTAGCACTATTCCCGTCCTTAGTTGCTTACTTAGTTGCGAGTAATAACTCCACACTGACGTCGTATCACTGTCTTTTTTATGTTTAACAAAGTCTCCCGCCATTTGAAATACTTAATTTCAGATAATTGACTTTTAAATTTTAATGACGTAGCCTACGTAACCCGTCGTCACTGACGTAGCCTACGTAACCCGTCACTGACAGAATAATAAATGAAAAAAATAAAACCTGATTTGCATATTTATACTTTCGTACAGGGAATACCCAACGGGAAATACCCGCAACAATATTATGATATGAGATGATCGGGTGATTCCCCTGTTGGTTCGTTGGGGAATTACCTTAAGAGTATTGTATTAAAGTATTCCGAGTGGGGAAGTCCCTTCTAAGTTCTACGACAAACATATTATTAGGACTGTATCTGTGTAGTAAATAGTGGGTACCTACGTATTTTACGAGTTGCTTTTTGTCGTAATGTATTAAAATAACCTGGGCAAGGTTATTTTCAAGGCGCAACGGACTACGGAATACAAACTAGACTTGTTTGTGGCAATCCCGAAAATCCCGAGATTAGCCATGTACAGTCCCGGGATTTTCGGGGCCAGAAAACGGTCGGGAGCCCGGGATTGTATTCTCTAGGTGAGTGCCTCCGACTACCTAAGTAGTAAAAAGAAAATGATAAGGACAAATAGGTGAACGGTTTTTTAAGACTTTTATGTAGTCGGGTTTTGGTTTTTAACTATTATTTTTTTTATACCTTTTTGCTAATAGTTTGAGAATCGTTAATCTGACAAAAGTTTAAAAAACGGTTTTGGAAAGTACAAAGACCTTTGCAACGATACTACACACGAGCATATTTACTAACATTGAAATTTTCGACCGTTTCTTCGACCCCCGCTATCTCGTTAGACCCCCATTTTTATCTGACGTCACATAACCTATAACCATCGGGCTATTAAGCCGAATCATATGACACCTCGTTTGTTGAAATCGGACCAGTAGTTTCAGCGCTACGAGGGAATATAAAAATCGGCTACATACATACATAAATATAAACATACATACATAGGGTGTCAAAATCATAACCCTCTCGTAGTTGGGTAAAAAACACATGGTTGGTCTTCGATGTAAAATTCAGGTGTTATTTTGTGACTAAGCTGTTTAACACCCACATCTCTGAGGCACCTTTAATACTTACGCAAACGGAGGAAGTTATTTTAAAACAAACATTGAGGAACGTAAAATCATTGCCATACAAGTATAGCATGCAGCCAGCGTCTTGAGGACGTTTCCGACTGGTATTGATATGGATTATTTACCTCTAGGTTGTTTGCAACAATCTGCAGTCAGCTCAATTGGTTCAATCGTAAATACTAGTTCTAATTTGTTTTTATTACATATTTGATATTGATTTTGTTTTTTAATAAATATATATTTTAACAAACATTGAGGAATAAAATATAGTTGATGTTAACAAATCAATTTATTTCCACGACAGTACACAGGCCAGACTGGGTTCTTGAATATATAACATTAGATATGTAGGAAGGTATGTGCGGGCATTATGGGAATATGTTTGTAGATGCCAGGATATTCGCTCCAAACCATAACGGGATTTTTATGAGTTGAAGTGAATTTGATTTAGAAACGGAGCATTTGAGTTAGATATTTAGACTTTTTGCATCGATTGAGTCATTCCGTGATCGTCCCACTCTGGCTTCGGCTCAGAGTAGTCCGAAAATGCATTCCGCATTCGTCCCATTTTAAGATGTATAACCTAATAAAAATGTGCCAAAGTCAGTACTTTGGCACATTTGCAGTGCAACCACATGCTTCTAGTGTAGCAGTAGTCTTGATTTACCATTATTGTTTTCGTCGATCTAGGTACACGCCACATTATTTGTGTTATTATAAACTTACAATGAAATTACTATAGTGAAAATTTTCTCTACATGTTATTGTTCAACAAAGAATATATTTGTGAAAATCAAAGTTATGATTATCCCTAAAGCCGGGTATTGACATGATAATTGTTACGCCGCCCATGTGCTTAAATCATTCTCGTTGCTCGTTGCCAGCGCCTTCGTTCTCGGTACTGGGGGCCTACTCGGAAAAGGAAAATCGAAGTTTTTTTTTCGTTTTCGCGCAAAACCACCTCTTATGTGCTTGTATAAGATTAGCGTTTGCACGAAAAATAATCAGAAACTTCGATTTCGTTTTTACGAGTACGGGCCCTGACTCTACACTAACGCTCGTTGTGTAACACATTACATTACGCCCTGTAACGCCCCGGTCAGTACCCTCTTTTAAGGTTAGTTGTACGTACGCAAGTGACATACATATATTACCTACTTACTATACTTTGCTACCTTTCGAAGAGAACAAAATACTGTTCATTGTTCACGCAAGCTAGGCTTTTCAAACACTAGAAAACCCTTATTGCATGAGGATTAGTACTCAGCTTCGCATTTGTGCACGTTCAAATATCACGATGTTCATACGTCCAATACGTCTGTCCTTTGTAAGCCGTATGAAAAGGCCGTTGAATGCAATTTTTAATATCCCTGTGCCATTGCGAGGAGAAATGTTTCATGCTACCATGCGCTATATAGGTATGAAGAAGTTGTAACTTTCTGCACGATCAAATAACGTTATTACCTAAGGGTATTAAGTAAAATAGGTGGTAATGGTTCGATGCTTAGTTGTTATTGAGTTAGATGCTACTATTGAATGGGTGGAACTTCCTTAGATTCCCTGACCATCCTCAGTGATGCAAACTCCAAGGGTGTACCGCTGCCCGTCGCAGCGTGACGAACATGCACACATCCAGCACTCTAGTCAAGATATTATTGTTTTGGAATTTATCACATCCTACTAATATAGTTGGGGACCTAGAATAAGAAGGCACGGGCAGCAGCTAGTTAAATTATAAATGCGAAAGTCTTATGATTGGATGTTTGTTAACTCTTAAAGCCAAAACTGTCGGATCGGATTGAAATTTTGCGTTCAAGTAAGTATATAGGCTAAGAATAAAACATAGGCTTATTTTGTCCCATAAATCAGTTCCCATGGGAAAAAAATAAACTTTAAACGTTCCCATAGAAACCAAGCGTGCGAAGCCGCAGGCAGAAACAAGTTCAGTTCAGTTTTTCCGGTGAATTACAATCTGGGTCTCTTCAACACAAGAGTGAACAGGTGTCTTCTAGATACAACATCGGCCACATCATCACTTTCCATCAGGTGAGATTGTGGTCAAACGAAGGTCTATATACTATAAAAAATATAGTTAAAAACTAAAACCCGACTATATAAAAGTCTTAAACAAGCGTTCACCTATTGTCCATAGCATTTTCTTTTGATACTTAGGTAGTCGGAGGCACCCACCCCATATACCTAGACTGCCCCCGATAGTTAAAAAGGCGCATGTAACAACAAGCGTGCCTTTTTTTCCTGATTCCGGCAATATATATAACTCAATTTCGGAAAAAATGTTAGATGCGCCTTTTTAACTATCGGGGGCAGTAGGGTAGATTAGTGACAAAGGCCTCCGACTACCTAAGTATCAAAAGAAAATGCTATGGACAATAAATAGGTGAACGCTTGTTTAAGACTTTTATGTAGTCGGGTTTTAGTTTTTAACTATATTTTTTTTTACCATACATATATCGATACAATATATGTATATCGAGAAATTTTTTGATTTGCCCATCCCTAGATGACCCGTTGCCATGGTAACAAATAAACAAGAGGTCTCCATGGCAACGGGTGTGTCATCCTTCACTCATCACATCAAACTAAATTAGACTCAAACTGTAACTAGATGTCGTCTCTTGCAAAATTTTATCGCGCTATTGAAGTGTTTCAGTTGTAATTTTGACCCAGTAGCATCTCTTAAGACCCTCAATTTTGTCGGACACCATATAGCCTATAACCATCGGGGTAATGAGACGAATCAATCGATACCTCACTTGTTGAAATCGAAGTAGTAGTTTCAGCGCTACGTGGGAACAAAGAAATCGGCTACATACATACATATGTACATACATAGGGTGCTAAAATCATAACCCTCCTGTAGTCGGGTAATAAAAAGTGTACCTACTTGTTTCTGCCTGCAGCTTCGCTATAAAAATTTGAGATTGAATTCGAAAAACATGGTAGGGGATTTAATTTTCCCTCTTATTCTATTTTTACCGATGGCTATCCCCTACTTAAAAAAAAAATAATTAATATAAAAGTACCAAAACTAATGTAATATTACGAGACCAGGAACCTGTCAGGGTGGTCAATTATCGATGAAAGCAACTGTACCATACAATAAAATAAATATGTGCACAATACAAGTCAGGGTTGCCTGTAAGAAATCGCTCTCAGCGATAAGGCCGCCTTTTGTACTGTTCATTTTTGTTTAGATATAAGATCTTTAATTAATGCATTTGTTTTCTAGTACAATAAAGTGTTCATTCATTCAATACAATAAAAAAAACTAGGTTCTGTAATAAAATAAAGAAATCATTCGTGAATCAAAACATTATTCAATCAATTTACCGAAAGGGTATCGGGGTGAAATCACGCAGATAAGCGGAGTTGAGGGGTTGGAGGGAACCCTAGTTACTTAAAATCGCATGTATAATTTGATACGAGATTCTTGTGAATTGTAGACACAATCCGGCTTTTTTATCCGTCCGAAATATCAGTCTAACTAGCAAAATTATAAAAGCCAAAGTGGTGTACCTAATGCCTAGGTCACTTTATTGACAAAGAAAATAACAATCAAATACGATTAATATAAAAAAATTAAACTAGTATTTACAATTGAAATAATTGAGCTAACTGCAGACTGTTGCAAACAATCTACACCTATCCTGGACTATATCAATACCAGTCGGAAGCGTCCCCAAGACGCTGGCTGCATTGCCCCGCTGCTGTATGGCAATGCTAATTCGCTGCGCCAGATACTCACCGTTCTCGGGTCACTCGTCGCTTCGACCAGGCGCTCAGATATTTTTTTGTAACCCGGAGAGCCTCGCTACCCCATAGAATACGTTCGTTACAATGGACTCCAATATCACTAAACAGATCAAGATACAATCTGATTATTAGGTAATGTATTATTAGAATTTTTTATGTGAAATTTAATTAATTTTTCTATTGTTTAGATTTTTGTAATTATTGATTTTGTACTTATTTATAGACAATCTACATATAGCTCAACTGGTCCATATCAATACCAGTCAGAAGCGTCCGCAAGATTGTGGCTGCATTGCCTCGCTGTATGGCAATGCTAATGCAAATAATGATTGTTTGCAACAGTCTGCAGTTAGCTCAGTTGTTTCAATTGTAAATACTAGTTTAATTTGTTTATATTATTTGATTGTTATTTTCTTGGTCAATAAATCTTATTTATTATATCTATATGTATATTCCAATTTATTGTTCCAAATAAAGAAATAATTTATTGATTTATTGTTTCCGAATAAAGAAATTGAAACAAGACCACACATTAACGTGCTTAGACCTTCTAAAAGGCACAGGTAAATTTAGAACATAATACGACTGAAATAGAAGGCAAACTTTTAACCGACTTTGAAAAATTAATGTTGGATTGGTATGTAGGTATGTTTTTTTGACTTTTTTGTTTGTGATTAGACAATAATCGCGAGTGGTCCTGATTAATAACGGGTTACGATTCGACTTACAAAACTAAAAAAAACTTCTCATTTTTTTTCCTAAGCAGTCACTAGTAATCCGGAAAAGTACAAAGCTGTGGAAAAAGCTACTACACACACTAATTTATAAAGAACCAGACAACCAGTGATGTACATAATAAATAAATAAATAGCTAAATAAAAAATACATAAATAAATAACTAATGTTGGACAATCCACACAGCATCATCTAGCCCCAAGCTAAGCATAGCTTGTGTTATAGGTACTAGATCACTGATATACAATACATAATACAATATACCTATGTATTACCTGCAAAGATATTTTTTATTATACATAGAAAATACCCAGAATATCCGAAACAAATATTTGCAGACCGTACAATCATTTACCCAAGGCGGGAATCGAACCCGTAACCTCCTGCGTCGCAGGAAAAATAGAAGTAGGTACACTAGGTACAAAGGCAATAACTGGACGACTTACGGGTAGACTGTAGCGAGCCGACTGTATAGCAAGTGTCTTGTTAGGGATAAGCACCTACCTGAGATAAGGAATGAACGTGTGTGCACTCGTATGAACTTGACCAGAGAATGAAGAAATAAAGATACGTAGCTATGACTGATGTTGCGCGGCGGGCGCAGAAAGCTGCGGGTTCGTGTCCCGCGTTGGGTAGGTTTGTACTTCGTACGATCTGCAAATATTTGCAGATCTGGGTATTTTCTGTGTTAATAAAAAATATCTATTTATCTATCTATGTAAGTAATGTATTATTTTATTGTTATTTTCTTTGTCAATAAAGTAATGTACCTATTGTATTAAGTGTAATACCTCTTCGATGGTATTATTCATAGTTTTAATGGATTATTCCGCTAATCCCCCGAAGCCGTCCCCCACGTGGGGGATTTGCGGATTTTTTTTCCTATATGTATGATGTTTGTGTTCTATAAATAAATAAATAAAGTGTATAAGTCATCTAGTACCTACCCCTAACACAAGTTCTGCTTAGTTTAAGGCTACATGGTGCTATGTGTATTGTGCGGCATTTTTTTTACTCCTATATATTCCTATTCATCATCAGCCCGTATACGTCCACTGCTGAACATAGGCCTCCCCCAAACGACGCCACGAATATAGGATAAATGCCTATATATCCTAGGAAATACACTTCGTTGGGTGTAAATTTTCCACAATAAGATATCTCTACTTTTTTATCCCTGCTTTCCAGGCAGAACACCTGCTAGAGAGTAAATAAGTAGCGAAGATTGCTAGCAAGAACTATATATGTATATGTAATATAGGTAAATGGCCAAAGTCGGGGGAAGCAACGGGGCTATCAACCAGTAAGTACTATTATAGGTAAATTATTGGTTGATGTTCATGAAGATAGTCTTTATCTTATTATTATTGCTATACTAACATAATAAAAAGGTAAAGTTTGGATGTAGGAGGTAATCTTCAGAACTACTGAGGAGATTGTGATAACTCTTTCACGAAAAGATAGTTATATTATCTTTATTTGACAAAAGAGTGTTTCTCTTTTGTCAAATAACTGCAGCAATTTATTGACCGCAGGTTGGGGTGAACGTGGAATTTTACATGTGGGGCAAAACTCTGCAGGGCGAACGTGGAACAAGTCGTTCTTACAGCTTAGACTAGAAAAATAAATAAATAATAAAATATATAAAATAATTTTATTGCAAAATATCTTACGACAAAAGAGTAAGTAAAAAGTAAAAAGATTTTTATTTGCCAGAACAGATGAGTAATGTACAGCAAATTAACCTTAAATAAAAAGAAAAACTGACAAAATCGGACTCCACTCAGCATGTGCTATGGTAGAGCAGATCATACCATGGCGCTGATCTTCCGTGGAGACCGTGGTGCTCAAGGTAGTTATACACACTTACAACAAAGAACAAAAATAATATGCAATTTAAATAACAAAAACTGAAACCATGAAAATAATATCACTTATATAAGTACATATATGTGTATTATAATATAAATTATGGAATATAAAAAATAAATAATAATATAATATAGATAATAAAATCATTCGTAAAAAACAAAATTATTCGTAATAAAATTATTCGTAACTTATAAATAAAATAAATTTAATAACCAGTAAATATACTTTGTACGTTTTCTAAATGGCCGCTCTATCCTGTCCGGCTTTTTTACATCCTACAATATTCAGAAAAATCACAATACCGATAACATCTCTGGCAACCCTACCCGAACCTCATTCACGTGTGGCCGCCTCTAAGCACGGTGTCACGTACTCGATAACGGCGGCAATAGAATTGGTTTTATCGCGTTTTTGTGATTGATATTCCTTGGTTCCTTTAGGTAAGTACTAGTAAACTGTATGTATTTGTTATGGCTGATCGTTTCGGGTTGGCGCGTTTTTTTTTTTGTTTTTAATTTATTCTGCGTTCTACATTGCAAACTAGCGGAAAAGTAATTTACCGCAAATGATTAAGCATTTTCGTTTAATTTATGAAAAAAATAACGATTCATTGCTACTTTTTTGGAGCAATCCAAAAAAATATTTTCCATAATGCTCCTAGAATACATACAATAGAATCGAAGTTGGTTTTTTAATGGGTTCATAGAAAATAGTTAACGATTTGCGGCAAATTATTTGTCCGTCACTTTTATTCGTCGTGGAAAGAAGAAAAAAATTTTAACCGCAAAAAAGTGGAATCTCCCGACAAGTGAAAACACGAGACGATGAACCTTAAGTTCAAATAGATCGAGAGCTTTTTGTGAGGGCTTTTATAAGGACTGCAATCGAACAATGACTAGCAGATTTTATTTATTTATACATACATCATCATCATCATCACGGTTGTCTGGTAGAGATCGCTCTCGAGCGATAAGGCCGCCACTTGTAACTTAGTTTTAAAATTGTCTTTTTTGTATTTCTGTTTCTTACCAATAAGTGTGCAATAAAGAATTTTCTATCTATCTATCTATCATCATCATCAGCCCATACACGTCCACTGTTGGACATAGGCCTCCCCCGTACGACGCCACAAATAGCGGTCCTGAGCCGCCTCTATCCATCGACTCCCTGCGACCGCTACGATGTCGTCGGTCCATCGAGTGGATGGTCTCCCATGTAGCGGGCGATTTGCCATAATCACCACGCTTGGCAGGCGGATTGGTGATCGCAGTGTTGGTGTTTAAAAATACTCAGAAGGAAGCTGCTGCCCTTCCTCTGGTAGGTTCCCTTAGTCGGCTTTTACGAAATCCACGGGTTGAGTTGGAGGGGTCGATATTCGTACGCCGCGACCCCACGGCTTCCGCGACCCCACGGCTTTTACATACATACATGATAAAAATTTGTAAAATGTACAATTGCACAAGCATAAATTTCGGTAATACTATTTGAAATATTTTTTTTAAGTGGCGATACTTATTTCTTTTCCGCTAAAACTGTCACAAACCCCTCGCAATTCGAATGAAAGATAACATCAAATATCACAAAATAAACAGAAACCGAACCTTTTAATGTCACCAACATAATAATTAACAAAAGGATCTGACGATATCTCCTGCGGCGACGCTTGCAGGGCCGTGTCAAAGCAGACGTAAAAGCTTTGTGAATAAAATTAAAAGCGCGCAAATGACCGGAAGCTGTTCCATGACAGTTTGCCGATACGTAATAACAGTAAGTAGGAAGTGAGCGTAAGTTCAACAGACACTCTTTGTACGCGACAGTATATGGTGTATTGGCTGTTTGCCCCCTTTTGCACAGCGGACACGTTATTGGAAAAGTTAAATGAGTTATACTCGTAGCATCGTTTTAAATAACCCTCTGCAATAACGTTACGTATCGTGTCTATTAATGGAACATTGAGGTCTAAAAGAGACCTAAATACAAACTAATAAGTCTGTCTGAAGAGACTTGGAAGAGCGTATTTCAAACTTAGCGAATAATAGATAGTTAGAAAATACTTTTTTGCACACTTAAAACTAAGAAACGATTTACAAATGAACCATTAACAATATAAGTAAATAATGGGGGCCTTATTGCTCAAGAGCGATCTCTGCCAGACAACCTGGTATGGATAGGATTATTGGATATATGTACATGGTGTAAAATTTGAGTGCATCTAATATGGTAGTACTTAAAAAATAAATAAATATTACATACCTACTACAATTACAAAAATAATGAGTACATAATAATTTCAGCGTGTTTTAAATGTTTTTTGTGTCCTGTCATTAGGTTACTATTTGTTTCCAGCTCGATCTATAATATGATATTTAAGAATGTAAATTTTTTGTATATTTTTAATAATTATAACTTTCAACATGATAGTGGTTGTTGTTTTTTTATCATTTTTAATATTGACTTTACTTATTTTATTAAATAGGGCATCTATGCTCCTGAGTATTTACATGATGGGGGAATGAATCCCTAAAAAAAGGGTCTGCAAAATCTTAATTCCTGAACAACCAATCAGTAATTGTTAGGTCAATAAAACCAGTTGTAGTAATGTGTGATAAAAGATTATACTATCCTAACCCTAATCCCTTTTTGGAATATAAATTTAAAAAATATTTTTATTGAATATTAACGTAATTTTTTTATTAATTAATTTAAATTTATATTAATTATATTTTTTTCTCAAAAATTCATATATTTTTTTCACATTAATAGAATAACTAGAATATTCCGTTTTTAAACAGCTAATGCATGGTCATCTAGCTTCACAAGTGGGTTGCTTGCCAACGTCCTGTCAACAGCATACTGCCTATAACATGTCTTTGGGAACTACCTACTCAGAGCTGTTATCTATGATAGTGCCCATGCCAATACTAGCGCTATTCTGACAAAAACTTGGACCTCTCATGTTCTTTACATGATTTACTCGGTTTATCAAAGAGTTTTATGATAACTAAAGACCTAACAATATTATAATTTTGAAAGTAACTCCTTCCATCTGTCTGTCTGATACCTTTTTACGCCTAAACGACTGAACGGGTCATAATGAAATTTGGCAGGAAGGTAGATGGTATCCCGTGGACGGACATAGGGTAAATGAAAAGCGCGTGCGAAGCCGCGGGCAGCAACTAGTAACCTATGAAGTGTTTGATTCTGTCAAATGATTTTTTTTTTTTATCAATGATCCTTTGTTATTGCTATTTTTGTAATAAGAAGAACAGGATTCTTTTTTGAAATTGCTTCTTGTTATAGCGGTTTCAATATTAAATTTTCTGTTCCCGTCTTTCAAAGAGAATCGCCGTCGGGAACCTCTTCAATAATGTCAATAAGCGTTTAAGGCTTACGTCTCGCCAATAAAGTATTTGTCTGACAACCTGTCTGACCTTAGCCTCGTTCCGCCCCATCTTTGATTCTCATTTGAGATATTGGATATTGACAATTGAGACAAAAGATTTGTAAATATAATTCAAAATATTGCGGTACTTACTTTGACACTTGTGTGTTAGGTTTAAATCTAGCATTCTAAATCGGTAAAAGGCTTGTACATCTTTCCGATGCTTTTCAGCGTAGGAAATTGCATTCTAGCGGACACCTTCAATCTCCACGCTGTATGTAACTTCATCAGCAATTCAGGCTTGGCTTCGCCTAAATCAAATTCCAATAGCTGGACCATCTGTATGCAGATAGTTAAAAATTCATACACAGTGCACGGTGCCCTGGCGAATGGAGTGACCTCTTTCCTGTGTTTTTTTTTTTCACTTTGACCTCTTTGCTATAGGATGCCAGAATGGCTTCATCAAGCAGTCTAATCGATTTCGTGGTTTAGGACATTGTACGGAATAGCTATTATATTCTATCCTACTCCTACTAACCCATACCGATAATATAAAAGCGAAAGTAATTCTGTCTTTCTGATACTTTTTCACGCCTAAACTGTTGAACGGTTCTCAATGAAATTAAGGCAGGGAGGTGGATGGTATCACGGCGACGGACAAAGGGTACTTTTTATCGCGAAAAAGAGCTTGTGAAACCGCGGACAGCTGCTAGTATTCTATTAGCGAAAGATTGTGGCGTTGTGATATGTTTAAGGACTGAAACCGCTGGACGGATCGAGCTGAAAATTTTCAGAGTTCAAGAATTGGAGTGCTTCTCCTTTCAACCCATAATTTTTCTACCCCATATTACTTTTCCCCGTTCAACCCAAAACTTATACTCAGTTCTACCCAATCCAAAAACCTAAGTCACAGTGTAATCTAAATAGCTCGGACACCGCAAAATTTATAAAAAATCTATCTTGATGAAATTATTACTCTTAGTAACTTAATTTTTGTTCTTAATAAAATGCGTGTTAACTTTGGGCAAAAGTTAGTCTATTATAGTTTAAATGTCAATAGACTCAATAATACGGAACCCTACAACGGTAAATACTATCTACTCGGCGAGCTACTATTAAAGATAGTAGCTCGCCGAGTAGAGCTCGGCAGCTACTGGACGTTTTTTTTTGTACAATCCCTTATGGTGTTTCCTATGTGAAAAGTTTGTGTGAATATTATTAGATAGACGGAATTAACGACAAGTGTGACATGTGTACCTACGGTGGAAATAAATACAATACAATACAGTTATCCTCTTTGGGCACAACTGGCCCGTTCTTGATTATTGATTCGGGCGAGTAGTTCACCAAGCATTTTAGAAAAAGGCCAACTCGCCCGCAGTACACTTTTTGAGCGGGCCAGCCCCTACCTAACCCATAGAATATTATATAGAATTATTTTAGAAGCCACTTATTTCGTTGCTCTAGTTGCGTTTTGTACTCTACAAGGTTCTCAGAACTCTTAATGAAAAGTAATCAAAAGTCAGCACCGAGCAGGGACTAATTGGTCAGAGTAACTAACTAGCAAACCTCAACCGTAGTTGGTTATCAAAAAATATAAAAGTAGGTTAAGTGTTTATAAAAATTATTTCAATGAGAGCCGTGTAATAGTAGTTTGCTGAATTTCGAGTGAAAGATAAAAGAGGGCTCCGTTCAAAGGAATGCATACTCGATTTTACAGGTTGGAGCTACTTTCAAAGAAAATTTTCTACATTTCACGATGAATGTAGCAGCTATGAGTAGCTTGAATGCAGAAATGGTAATTTAGAACTCGACTGCAAGGTAAATCATGTAAACGAACCCATTGTTTCTCGAACGCCGCAACTCGAATATTCTAATAATTCATGCCAGTAGGTGATATGGGGCAGAGGGATTTGGAATTTTGATTAGCCAGCTGTATTGTAGCACTATGCCCAAATTTTTGGTTACATTTTATCAAGTTTAGTTCTAAAATTCCATTCTATAGAATAGATCTTGAGCTACACACGCTGTCATCTGTGAACTTCTCAAAACATTTTATGAGAATAATATTGTAAAACTAAGGCTTGCAAATAACCTCAATATAAGTTTTAACTTTCTAGTTCCCACTCCATTACACGGCTTTCTAACCAAAAACCAATATGGAGTTTAGACTGCACGGTGCAAAGCCGAATTTTAACGGTGTCGGAGTCGGTACTGTTTGTAGAAGGTTTTCCTAAATCGATTAGCCACAAGCTACATATATGTATATGTATATGCAAAAGTCTACCAAACAGTTGGTGCTCAATTTAATGCAATAATGTAATAATTTTATTGTTTATTGTTTTTTGGACAGAGAAATCGACGAACGTACAAAAAAACATACCTAAACTCGAACCGAACGTAGAACCTCCTGTTTTTGTTGAAGTTGGTTAAAACATAAAACAGGGCGTGTGCTCATAGGAAAAAAGAGAAAATGTATAAGTAGACGTGAAATAAAATAGCATTTTTCATGACTGACTGACAGCTGACGTCTGGAGTCGTGCAAATACAAGCGTGATAAATAAATAAAAAAATTATATTGGACAATCCACACAGCATCATGTAGACTCATTCTAAGCAAAGCTTGTGTTATGGGTACTAGATGACTGAATATTAACTTTCATTAACTTTTCAGAAAGTACGTGTAAAAAGGTGTTCCTCTTCTATAAATATAAATTAACCAAGCTTTATCTGTGATGCAGTGATGTGTTGCTAATCCTAACGTAATCGGTTACACCTTTTAGACGTTTCCGAACGTCCATTAAAAGCTTTGGCGGATTAACAACTACCTAAAACTACAGCACGTACGTTTCGTTTTTGCACTCAAACGTATTACGTATGAGCTTACTTAACGTTTGCGTTTAGTTTTCAGATGTGTCACATAGGACAGTATTATTCGGTGTTTACAGTTTTTATTCCTACCTGATTCTTTTACCTACAATTCAGTTAATTCTTTGATTAAACGTTAAATAAAAACAAAGTGATGTGCGAAATAAAAGCTTATTAGATCTTTAAAGTGGGCTTTAGTAGGATCAACTGTTTCGTGTATTCAAGATCAAAAAGGTAATTTGTAGAAGCTACGAATAATCTTTTTAATCTTGCTAAAATATAGCATCTCTTTACCTTTGTAGACAGATACGAGTAATTTACTTTAGCTAGAATAAAAAGATGTCTACAATTTGAAAAGGAATTCAGTGAGCATGACTTTGAACTGACTATTTAGACTCAAGAAATACGTTGGTTATAAAACTTAACAACCGTTTTTCTAAATAGTATAGAGGTGTATCAATCAAATATCAAAATATCAAAACAAACAAATATCATACATATATCTATACTTATAATAAAACTGTAACAGGTCCAATTCTGTACATTGAAGATATTTTGAATTTTTTTTTGGAGGGCTCTCTATTATCGATACTGATGCCAAAAATGATTTTTTTTCCATCATGTCTGTCTGTCTGTCTGTATATTGGCCGCGCATAGCTCCGAAACTACTGAACTTATTGAAATGAAACTTGACAGGATTTGAGTTCATACAACGAGAAAGGTCATGTAATACTTTTTATCCTGGAATTCGTTAGGGTTCCCTTGGGAGTGGGGATAGAAGTGACATTTTTCGGCCTAAATTGGCCTTAAATAGCGCAAAAACTGCTGAATGGATTCGAATGATACTTAGCATGATTTGAGTTCATACTACGAGGAAGGAAATAAAATACGAGTCCATACTCCATACCCCAAAGCCAACAAAATGATTACAAAATTTTTATTAGTGCCGATAAACGACCTACTGGACAGCATCCGGTTGGTACAAAGCTCTCGCTACCAATGATGTTGCCGTCGTCCTGGTAGATCAGCACTGTGACAGGCGGGACATTGTGCTGCGTACCCGGGATGACCGCTTGCAATGCATTTGCGAAACGCACCAGGCATTTGATGCTCTTCAGTCTCTACTCGCTTATATACCTACTGTCGTGGCGAAGACGGATACAACTTTGATCTTCGACATGTGAATCCGAAAACTGACGAGACTGGGTACTAAAAAAGTTTCCGTAATGCAATTCTACGCCTAGATACATTTTACCAATAAGAGAAGGTCGCATTCCTCACCTGCAAAGGTTTCGAGGTTTGTTCAACCGTTTTCTGGTGAACACTTACGCCAAAATTAAAACGGAGTGTTTGGTATACATCAGTATAAAACAAATGAGAGAAGACTGCGCGCTGATAATTATGTAGATCTGCAAGACGCCATGAACCAACATACAAATAATTGTGAAGATTTAGGACGACTGGTGATTCTTCCTTCCAGTTTTAGAACTGGACAATAGATGTGTAGTGCCCTATTCTCCAGTAGGTAAGGTACTATCAGAAGCTTTTGAAATGCATAATATACCTAGGTAAATGTGGAGCTGTGTGACGTCCAGTCAATAAAATCTAGGTACCTATATTTAAATCTATACTATACTACATTAATAAAAATAATAAAGGTTTGTGAGGTTGTAGGGAGTAATCTCTGTACCTACAAAGCCAATTTTGAAAAAATTTTCACCTATTGAAAACCACGTTATTTGCGAGTGTGTAGACTATATATATTAACAACTAAAAATGTTTACCGCTCAACGAAGTGGGCACGGGTCAGCTAGTATATGATATATCATATAAAATAATATATCATATAAAACTACGCACCTACACCTGATAACTTGGGTGGGTGGAAACACCTATCCAATTTGCGCTGCCTATCGTTTTTTTTTGTTTGGCGGAGTGCAAATATCGAAATCGATCACACGGTCAATTTGAGCTAGATTTGTTTACGAACAAATTCGACTATGACAGCACCGGTACCTCTACCTACCTACGTGTCAATGTTGCGGTTAAAAGCAGATGTTTTGTGAGTGGTTGAGGAATTTTTTGTGGAAATATTTACGGTATTGGTATATGTGTATCAGTGGTGTACTAAGATACCAATCCGATGGAACGGCAGACCGTCACGACTGTAAAAGCTATCGCATAAGTACATGCAGTAGGTACATTCTAAGTCGATCATTTTATGTAAATTAGCTTAGCTTATATTAAGGATGGGAGTTATTGGATATTTTAGCTACCGGTTATTAGTTGGGTATTTTGTTTCAATACCGCTAGAACCAACTGGTACCCAATAACGTTACAATACTCTATACCTGTCCTGATTTCTACCCAATATATTTCTAACCGATTTGGTTAGAAATACCAAATACTTGTTGCAGCTACATAACTTAACGGGTGAACGGTCCGCTAGTACCTGTACGTAGATGATAGTTAGCTAAGTATAGATATTGAAACGTTGGGTAGTTATGGTTCACGGTCGGTTAGGCGCGATGCTGGCTTTGCACAGTTATTCCCTAGCGGTATGCGGATTTTGCAATTGCGTTAGATATTTTAGGACCATGCTAACAGGTACTGAGTTAGTTATTGAATACCGGACTCATCTCTAGCTTATATTGACCTCGTTTATCAATCCAATGTGGTAACAATAAATTTAGTTTTCTACCATCACGCAACGGGTTCGATTATTTTAATCTCTTCGGAGTTTTGACCACCCTCAGCTTTCTAGCATCCCTTAGCGTTTAACCCAGCTTAGCATATATGTAGATAGAAGCCCTATCAACGACAAAGAGTGACAATGGCTAGAGACTAGGCCGAAAATATACGTAGATGTGTGTTGTAAAACGAACTCTGCAAAATGCTGCGAGTATAGTATAAATAGATTTTTTTATCCTGACTGTTATTAAATATAAATAATCGTAAGAATGCCGGATAATCCACACAGCATCATCTAGCCCCAAGCTAAGCAGAGCTTGTGTTAGGGTTACTAGATGACTGATAAACATAATACAAATACATACATAGATATATACAATACTTTTTTAAATACATAGAAAATACCCAAAACACTCAGAACAAATATTTGCAGATTGTACAAACATTTGTCCCAAGGCGGGAATCGAACCCGCAACCTCAACGTCGCAGGTAGAGCTTCGCCCGCTCGCCACATTGGCCGTAATTTTTTCATTAACAGTAGATTGATTATGTCCACTGTATCACTACATAATTATTAAATATACGATCAAGTTTAACAACAAAACAGAAAGTATAACAAAAGATCACACAAATTTTAGAAACTGTTTGCTTTTAAACAAACGCGAAGAATCCGCGTGTCAGCTAAAAGTGACCATATTGCTAACATATTCGCTCTCACGCGCCGTTGTTATCTCTAACTCCACACTGGGGGTGGCCCCCAACTCCCCGCAACCTGATATTGTTTATAAAGGTTCAACTTTGAGAGTAGGTACCTATACCTACCCACTGGCAAATAAAACGGCTCTTCTTTGTTATTCCTGGCACGTCTTATCAATGCACTGTGTAAAATTGAAGCAATGATACACTGGCCAAGGGAGAGAATACGCGCAGTGAAGTATTCCGTAATAAGCAGGAACGTTTTTGTTTCTTTTAACGTTTTTAAGTGTCTAAAGCGTCCATAATAAGTTCAAAATATAGTTATTTAACACGTTTTCACGTGCGTAATGTGGTAACTCGTCCACATTATAAAACGTGTTAAAGAACGTATAAGTTATATACCGTATGGTATTAAATCTGAACCTTGATATTCTTTAATGGAAATATAAGTAAGTTAGCTGTTAACCGCGGCTTTAAAACCATTATGGAAAGCTGTATTTCAGACCATGAAAAGGTTCGTACATTGTACACCTAGGCGAGAACGTGCCTAATTCCTATCGAGTGTGTCATTTGAGGCCCGAGGCGCAGCCGAGGCTCTTAAAACATACGAGGTAGGAATCGCACTTTCTGCCGAGTGATACATAGTGCTTTATACTACACCTTCGAGGAAAATAAAAAGCAGAATAAATATTTTATTTCTGGCGGTGTCATAAAACTTTCACTATCACTCGACGACATTCTGTAAAATTAATAAAATTGCCTACACCAAATTCAAAATTAGAAGAACTTCCCGTGCCAGCCTTTATCACTTGGGTTCTTTTTTCAAAATATTGTTCGGAAATCGGAAGAGGCAAGCGGACTTGGAGTAAAAACTTTTTGTCGTTTGACCTATTATGAAAATAACCATAGCTACCGGCCGATCTTTTAGGAAATAAAAAAAAAATAACACGTTAGAAATGGATTTCCATACAGTTCTCCCTCCCGCAAAAGCGCGTGAGAAATGAAATTCTATAGAGTTTTTCCTCCCGGACACGCCTGCAATGACTTACTTTCTATCTTATATTTGGAAACGGAATAGGCAACTTTCCGAGCAGGTGTAGTATAAAGTTAAATACTTTTACGTTTCTTCCTTTCAATGAGCTCTACAATACACAAACTAAAATATGACCAAACTAGCTGCTACCCGCGCCTTCGCCCGCGTTTTAGCGATCAAATCGCTTTAGTAGTTTTTGCGTGAAAGAGTAACAAATGTCCATATCTGCTATCCATACAAACTTTGACATTTATAATATTAGAAGGATTTCATTATTTTATGCTAATTAAGTTAAAGTTATGTTTACCAGAAAGTACATCGGTAGATTTTTAGATTTCCTGTTAAGTGAGTCAGACATTTTTGATTTCATACAATTTGAATGATGAGTTCAGTTTTAACAAACGTTTATTCTACTTGCCCTGTTAGTTTATGTGGTTACAAATCTTGCCACTGTATTTAGACCAGTTATCCTCAACCGATTGATCTGAATTTTGACATACCTACCTTGTTATGTAAGTTCGGCGACAATGCAATGTCATGGTTTCATCAAGCTGGTCTGATGATGGAGACCGAAGGTGGACATGGGAACATCTAATAGAAATGACGTAACGTCGCCGTCGAGTTAAGCTTCGTTGGATTTGTCTTTCCACGCACTTTGGTCGTAAATAAGAATGAAAGCTTGTTTTAAACAGTTTTTTTTTTATATTCTGTCGTTAATAGTCTTCTATAAGTATTTGTGTAGACAGAAGATTATTGACGGAAAACCATTGGTTGCTATCTTGCTAGCAACCACCCCACGCTGGGGCAGAGTCCATTTTGTGTCTTTCAGGCTTATATGTACGAGTATTTTTTTTATATTTTATATATTTTTTTATATTTATTTCGAGGATAACCAGAGGCTTATAAAATAACAGACTTACAAATTGATACGTAACAGAATTTGTTTTTGTATGTTGTATAAATTGTGTTAAGAGTGTAAGATCTGATTGCACAAATAATTTATTTAATTCTTATTCTTATTCTATGAGGTACATAACTTCAACTGAAGTGAACGTTAGTTCTTAGAGGAGTTTTAATGAGGAATGTCTTGGGAAAGCGATTATAGAATACCTTGCAGACTTAATCGAAGTTGTTCTTGTAATATCACCCAAATATTTACGACTAGCAATCAAATTGGGAAATGAAACTGAGTTTTAATGAGGCCCGGTCATTAGGCTGTAAAATTGAATCGTGAACAGTACCGATGGGTTGAATGGTCGATTGATAGCATTTGTGCCAATATTTTAGGGCTATTAAAATATTTAGCTCAGTCATTTGAGGCGCCTACTTAATAGCCCGGTTAGAAATGTGAAGATATAGGTATCAACAGGGTCTTCCAATCTTAGAAGATCGAATAAAATGGGACGCGGAGGTTCCAATCAGATCCATCTGCGGATGGACGCATTGGATAACCATGTATCTTATTGTACCTAATCCTGCTTATGATTCTTGAACAGTGGTGGATGGCATACATTTCAGTGCGGTCTCAACATTGATATAGTTGATGATCATAAAGTACTGATCGCTAACTATTCACGAAAACTTTTGCTTGATATACCGATGTTTTTGCTGAATGTAAATGCTGATATATGCTATGCAAAATCGTAACTTGAGACGTCGCAAACTTATCAAAAGACAGCAATCATAGAGCAGATAAATGAAGTTCGAACGCATTATTATTTTTAACTACCCGGAATTTAAGTAAAATAAACAATTAAATAATGATTACCGACCGATCGCTCGACTCGAATACTTATCGGGCTGTCTAATTTGCTCGCAATCACATTCGCATAAATCATAAAGTTGAAAGTTATTTTCGGTACAGTTGCGACAAAAATCGGTAGTTCCGATAGAAATTTGATAGGAATTTGATCCTTTTCTTTTTGTACATCTAGGTATTGTGTTTACGGAAATAGATCGTTTTCTATTCGTTTGAAACTTGATTCTTGTGGAAACATTCAAAAATCCTTAAAATGTGACCGGTAAGACTTTGCTACCAATGTCGGTCGCCTTGCGATGTCGAGACTGCTCCCCCTGCTATCCGGATGATGGGGATGATTAACAAATATGAGCTACAATAACCTACAATAGCATGTTGAAAAAGTAAATTCTGCCTTTAAAACTTTCTTGACAACACTTGATTACCCTTTTTCAATATAAACCCCCCACTGAATTTAAATTAGATCATAACGAATTAAAACCTTATCTCTATTTACACAGCGTCAGCAATTCATTATACTCCATAGTTTTTGTTTCTCTGTGCCTTATAGCCGGCCCAGTGGATGTGAACCCGATGTCTTTGATCAAAGGAACAGAATTGAAACACGCAGAGTAAATATGACTGTGACGTGGTTTCGAATTACTGTAGGTAGAGTGACGAGTTAAAGCTTTTTCTCGCTAGTATTATCGTCCTCGAAGAACTTCGTATAAAGGAGAGATTATCGTAGACTGCGCAAATAAAAATACTAAAGTTCTTTGGCACGGAATGAAGACCCGATGGAGCTGTTGGTCTCGTTGTCCAAGGCAGAATGGAGGGCACAGACCCGTGGTCGATCTCCAACTAGATGGTCGGACCTCATCACCTCCCTAACACAATCCACCATGACCGACTGCTCCCACGATGAGAACATTAGGGAACGATGGCGGCGCATTGCATGGGAAGCCGTACATCAGGGCCCCCCATCATAACCACGACCACTCTGCTCCTAAGTTTAGTAATTATGTTAAACAAGTTACATACTCTTTTTCACATTAGAAATCTCGGTTTTATATTATGCTTTAGTAAATATCCCACCTTGCACGGTGTGTGTCTACTAAGTCGCGTCGTCGTTACGAACCATACGGTGGGAATTAGAGGATTTTACCAACATTCTTATGGTCTATCCAGATGTTGGTCTAGATATCACAAGCGTGACAAAAAATCTATTCCAGTTTTCCCCCTTGAAGATTCCTCTCAGGGGGGATGTTTGATTACCTGTGATGTGACCTAGGTATTGTGTTGATTTTGTGCACAATATAAAGAACATTTTATAACAGAGCTCTAAAAATACTACGGCTAAATGATATTAGTGTTTCTAAACTCTTTCATTTGAAATCAAGCATTATGAAAATGAGTTCACAAGATTACAAGCTTAAATTAAAACTGTTTATCTACTGGTTATAGTAATTATCCTGCTTTCTTTGTTGTTTAATCAGGTTTCTGGCGGGAGTTTTATAACTAATAGGCTATTTAGACGCTTTCTCCGTTTATTCAGAACGTAATACAATACAATATAATACAAATACTCTTTACTGCACACCAAAATAGAGAAAAACAGAACTGGAAAACATAAACACAGAAGCAGTTACACAATGGGCGGCCTTATCGCTAAGAGCGGTTTCTTCCAGGCAACCTTTGGATGGACATGTAACTATTGTATAGGCTGTGTTACACGTATACGGTGGCGCATTATAGACGCAGAGCAAATACCTACATAAATAAATACTGATAAGTATATAAGTGTAAATAAATATTAAGTAAGTTACTTCGTAATATTATTTTACTGTGCGACTTATGTTGTTTAGGACGGATTTAATTTCTAAGAAATGTTTTTTTAGAAATTACAAGCTGAGCTGCTGTTTCGATGACAGCTCCGTAAGCTCCATCCTATATTTGGATAAAATTTGTGGACTGTAGACGGTAACGACGATGTAAGATCATTATCTACTGGCCAAGGGGGTCACGGCGTACAAATCACCCCTCCAACTTAACCCGTTGATGTTGTAAGACGGAACCTACCAGAGAAATGTCAGCAGCTTTGTTCTATGTATTATAAATAACCCCTCCACTACGATCACCAATCCACCTGCCAAGCGTGAGTGCTATGGCAAATCCCCCTTATTTGAGGGGGCCAAGTTCAGTTTAGAAGTGGTCTCATGTGTGCTGATGAGATATAAATAAATAAATAATGCTGGACAATCCTCTAGCCCCAAGCGAAGCATAGCGTGTTGTGACTGATTATAGGTACCTACCTAATATAGGGGGTAGGTACTGTATATATTTTAAATATTTGGTCAGCAGAAAAACTCTGCTAAAAACTATTTGGACTGCCATATATGTACGTTTGTATGTTTTGGGCGGCATTTATACAATATAATAATATTATATAAATAGATATTTATTATTTTTTTATTATACATAGTAAATATCTAGAACATCATACACATAACTAGAATATTTGCAGATCGTACAAACTTGTCCTAAGGCGGGAATCAAACTCGCAACCTCCTTCATCGCAGGCGGACCTACGCCCGCTGCACCACAAAGATCGTCTATGCAGCCATGATATATACTTTTTTAGAAAAAAAGAATTTCAACGTTTCCTACGCTCCCATTGTCAGAAAAGTTCGCTAAAAGTACGTATACTGGACAATGACAAAATTCAATCTGCTGATTACCAATGCTATAAGAGTCCTAGTTTTTAGAACTACGAGTATATAACTTCACGATTTACAAATAAAACAATCCATTTTCACTCCAATCTAACTCGAAAAGAGTCTGGATTCTATTAGTACTTTAAATGGTACTGACTCAGTTCCCGATTGTTCGACTAAAGGTGTGTCCAAACACAGCGCGCAAAGTGCGCGGCAGTTACGCGCGGCATTCGCGGGACGCAAACTTGCCACGTGACTAGTTTTGACCTTCTGAGTGGCAGTACTGCGCGACATATCAGAGATACGCTGCGCTCTTTATGACATATTCAAATCATAGCAGTTTCATTATCCATTTGAAGTACTTGATAAAATACGCCCATACACAATCACCACATACTTTCATCATACTTTTTACTGATACAATTTTTATATACCTACTATTATGTCTATGCTTGTTTTTTGTTTTGTGCTGCCTATGTTTCTGAACAAAATAAACCATCTATCTATCGGTACCATTGTTGGTTTACCGGTAACGCGGCCGCCGCCGCTGCGCTCAAAATGTCGCCCTGTGTTTGAACAAACCTTTAGACGAAGATTTACGTAGTGATCAAGTTACACATGTAAGTAGGTAAATTAAACTAAATGTATGTTGATTATGATGATGTGGCGGGCGAAGCGACCTGCGATGCAGGTTGCGGGTTCGATTCCGCAACGGGTCAAATGTTTGTACGATCTACAAATGGTTGTTCCGGGTGTTCTGGGTATTTTCTATGTATAACAGGTACGTATAGTACATTGTCTTTATGTAGCTCTGCTTAGCTTGGGGTTAGATTTTCCTGCGTGGATTGTTCAACATTATTTATTTACGTATACTTATTGAATACAAGTCAAGAGCTGTTGGCAAACAATTCAACTAAACATAGTTCAATAAAATATTAGATCGGGGTTATTTCCTTCGTGATAGCGTTTTTACAGAAAATGGTTTTGACTGAAAACCTGCAAAAGTTTTGCTTTTAAGCAAAAAAAAATCACCGAGCAATGGCCTTTGGTCGTGCTGCAGCATTACAGGTCGTGTCATAGATATACCTATCATTATAAGCTCATTGCTCTTGCTCAAAACCTTGACATGTTTAGATTAAAAAGTCAACCGGGTGGCACATACCACTCTGTAATGCGCTTGTGCTTAGTTCCCAACACATAGGATGTCGCTACCTGTGAGCAAAGTTTTGTAGTTTTAAACTAAGATAAATAAAAGTTGGACCACTGTGGTGGAGGGGCGCGGTACGATGCTAGCGTTCATCGTTTAGCCAGCTCGCACGGCGAAACCAAATTATAAAAGCTGAATATTTCTAAAATAATAAAAATTATCTTGATATCAGTAATCCGTACTCGCTTTTTGACGTTACTATAAGCACCTGGTAGGTACTTTTATTTTAGACAGTGCGTTGGCATCATCATATGAAGATTCAAGAAAGTCGTATTAAATCCTCATAGCATAGTATTCCAAGCCAGTGAAGGTTCGCAAAACCTTGACTATCATTCATTATGATTGATCAGGCTGCCAATTTAAACAAAATGTTCATACTTGACCATTATTTGGACGTACCATTACATGGATATCGTAAAAAAAAGCTCCAAATGTTTCTACTAATTTGATTTCTTAAAAAATATCCATGGCGAGGTTTTTTCTGTGGAAAATTATTATCGGTTGGTTCATGCATTTTCAGTGTGCGTCGATCTCACATTTACCAAGTTACCTACGCGAAAAATTGTTCGATATTGTACGGTTATTTTATGGAAGCCGCGCTTGATGCATTTTTAATGATTATCAATTGTTGGATCTCTATCTCAATTCACGTGTAAAAATATTACGATCACTGGATCAGCAGTACAGGGAAAATGTTTTATATTAACATTGGATTTTATAAAATGTTACTTTATACATCCTATATTGAAAAGTTCATATCATATCAGCTACTACTAACAATGGCTTATTCCAGTTTTGCTCCTTTATACAACGATGACGGATTATTGAGCACGCTTTTCGTTTGCGCTCTAGCTGTCCAAAGCTTAGACTTTCAGGCCCCATGGGGGAGAAAACCCTTTACGTTAGTACGACAGTTTTTGCGCATGTCCAAGTCTCCAGCAGAAACAAAGGAAACGTCAAGGCCTTAATCCGCCAGTGTGAAAAAGCTTTAGTAACAGCAAGTTTTGGTGAAAATGTTTGTAATGCTTGCCGCTCGATCTAACGCGTTTACGTTCCACTGACGGGTACTCCGAACGTCCAAAATATTTGCGTTTTTCGCACGTTACCGCGCCATTTTGTGGTATAAAAATGGTGGGTTGAAATATTGAGAAAATATTGATTTCGGCATACATGGTAGATATAATATTACCACATCTTTTTTTAGGTTGGTTTGGGATTTGTTTGAAGTAAATTAGTAAAATCCAATAATGTGCTTATCATAGGGATGCCTGCGTCCCCTGGTGGACCAGTCTTGGCTGTACATGTAGTACCTAATTAAAAATCAAACTATTAGTTAGTCTCTAAAATAACGTCGTGACCGTTTTAGTTTCATTCTGTTCGGAGTTATAACGGTTTGAAATTCGGAGTCGTAATGTTTTGAAAATTCTTTTACCTATTGAGTTTGTTTAAGGACGCATCGTTTAAACCACGTTATTTGCAAGTTTTATAGACTACTAAAAATGTTTACCGCCCAACGAAGTGGCACGGGTCAGCTAGTTTTAAATAAGAATAGTCAATAAACAATTTAAAAATTGGATTTTTATTGTTTTTTTTCTTTCTCCATAATTTGGAACGATCAAATTGATATCAAAAAACCCCAAGATGGATTTGGACCCACTTAGTAACCAGTATATTTCACATGTCTCATCTCTACACTTTTAAAATTTCACGCATATCGGTTCAACGGTTCAGTTATGCTCGAAGTGACAATTTCACCATACAGCTAAATCGCTCAAGCTGCCACTGAGGACTTAATTCGTTTCGCTCACTTTGTTCAATAATTAGAGAATAGATAGATGGTTTATTTGGTTCACAAACATAGACAGCCCAAGACAAAAGAAAACAAACATAGACATTGTAGTAGGTAGGTAGCTATCAATAAAATATACTTATCAATAACATAGGTACATATTTTTAGGTAGGTAAAACACACAAACGAATTAAAAGGAAGAAAGAAACATCAACTATTACAAAAGTACACTTATGCATAAAAACTAAATTTTTAACTTAGTTTAAGAGGAATTGGTTATCTTGGTTAAACTAGAGCATTCACATCGTTTCAAATTAAAAAAGTCTTGAAAATCCTTAAAAAGGCAACATTCGTAGATAATAATCCCACCATTTGTATTACCTATACATTACAAGATAAGTTATCGTTGGTTCTTTGATACTTTAACTGCCACTGACGTTCTTAGACTTCTTCGACGGCTTGGCACGGGCGGCGGCGGCGGCGGCGGCTTGTTACTCAGCGATGCAACACGTACCGGAGTGTCCGCGTAGCAATGAACGTGTTAATGAAGTCAGTCCATTCGACATCAATTTATCTCAAAAACAACCCCATACGAGTATGCGTTCTCTTGAACTACATTATCTATACTTTTCCAACCCAAAGTTCATCAAATAGAAACTGTTTTCTCGTAAGCACACCGAACCATGTTTATTTTAGCATGACGTAATAAAAATATCTCTAGCTTCCATGCGAAGCACCGACGGAACTCTGACAGGATACGACCGCAATGTAAAGCGCGTACCCAAAAGGTAAATGGGTCATAAAAAGTCATATCAATATTGACCGAGGGGCGTGCATCATTTCGCTATACCCGCCATATCTCTACAGACACGTTTGGATAGAAAGCTGTTTGACGCTGATTCAGCGAAGCTAAGGCATCCTAGATAATCGACTAAATCTCAGACCATGGGAAATAAGGGCAAATAATAATCAACTCGGAAATGGAATATTCTATTCGACCTGATAATTTCATGACACATATCGCACACTAAACAACATGATAACCTCTTTTTATATTTACCAGTGTTCCGTGCATAGTAATAAATGGCAAATGACATGACGAAGTGAAAAAAGCTCCATGTTATTCTTCGAACGTTGGTACGAGTGTTTATAGCCTACAATACTAATCAAAGCAGAACTCACTTAATAGGGTTTTATAATATTTGACAGAGGGGTAATTAAAATATTTCATATACTTTAGATTGCAGTAAAAACGAGAAAATTAATAAATCGATAGAAATCGAGTAAAATGGCGTCTCTTTCTGACTCCTGCGCAGTGTGGGACACGTCAGCATTGCGAACCTGCAAATGTCATGACAACTCCTTGTTTGGGGAAGCATGTCCAGTAATGGACGTATGAGTGGTTATAGGCAATGCTTTGATGATTAAGAAAAATTAAAGAGCCGAACTGATTTAGTTCTGTTGCCCATAGTGTGAAAGCTAATTAGGAAGAAAACTCTACTTTCTTATATACTCCTTGACTTATATCTGTCTGTTCTATCTATCATCAAGATAATCATACTCACTAATGAGAAATAACAATTTTGTTCGTTATGAATTTATCATCACCATTGTTTTAGTCAAAATGTTTATACCTAAGTCATTATAAAAAGAAAAACAGAGCCGAAAACGATAAATTGAATGAGAAACGTGTGACTGCAGCCTATGCCGAGACCACTAATTTATGTATCGAATTTTTATTTGGAACCCTTTTTCGAAATCTGATGTTTTGGTAAGAGCTGGATGAATGGTTCGAACGTTCCAAATGATTTGCTCAATATTTTACCCGGATAAATGACTAAGAGTAGATAAGGCAGTACCTAATATACAAAATACTGATGGTGTAAATTCATTCTTAGCCAGGTCGAAGTTCGCGTTGGTCTCCAATTATTTACTTTTAAATATTGCTGTTGATTTGGCTTTTGTATCCCTCATCTCCTTATAATGAGGCAAAAAAAATATATTGTAATACTACATTCATCGTAGCGGTCGCAGAGTCGATGGATGGAGGCGGCTCAGAACCGCTATTTGTGGCGTCGTATAGGGGAGGCCTATGTCCAGCCGTGGACGTGGCTGATATGATGATGATGATGACTACATTCATGAGAGACTACATAATTATGTGGAGTTTTTTAAAAACAATACTAATATTTATTAACAAAGAAAAATACAATGAAATGTGGAGTTTAATTTGAGTTGATTTGTCCATTCCTTCGGATTGTAAGAGTGGGGAAATAGAGAGTGCATCTGAGTTTGTGCACACTCTTGCTAACTAATATGTATATGTCCCGTACAGAACATAAAGTGCTAGAATATTTAGTCCCGGGCACATGGCTTATCTCCCCGTTAAGATCGGCAGCCGTCACTGAAATTTGGCTAGGGAGAAATCATTATCATGTATAGAGTATTTCTGGTACAAAACCTACTTTTCTCTACTTGTACACTTTCAGTCTTCAGACATGATGGTGTAAACAATTAGCGCAAGTTAGTTCAAAGCACCTTGAGGTAAGGCCAAAGTTTTAAGAGGTTTTAATGTACTTTTTACATTTTTACCGAGTTTCTAGAAGAAACTTTTTGCTTTGCTGATTGTTACCGCTTGTTTTAAACGTAGCTGGTCTTCATGAGAACGGGTTTTTTCTGTATCGTTCGTTTTAGATTTTGTCCCGGAAATGGTAAAAAGATTCCCACTAGGCTTATTGTTAGATATAAACCACCATAAACCAAGTTTTTTTTTTATTTTGGTGAATATGTTCTTTGTCTTCAGTCACAGTTGACTGAAAACAAAGAATTTCAGCTGTTGCCTAGTAAAACGACAGATTAGGTAATGTTACTTCGGTGTCATTAATAATAATAATGCTGGATAATCCACACAGCATAATCTAGCCCCAAGCTATGCAGAGCTTGTGTTATGGGCAGGTACTACTAATCAATAAAGTTCATCCAAAACGCACACTACTAGTCGTTTATGTACCTGAAAACGGTGGTAAATGGCGTTCATTGAATAAATGTCATGGCAACCGAATTGGGGTGTTTTACTAAGATCAGAACGGCCCCAAGCGAAGGTGTCGAGTCTACTCATAAAATAAATTGAAATGCTCCGTCGATCAAGAACGCGGGCGGCAGCGGTCCCAACGCTCGACAATAAATCAACTCCAAGCTTTTATATAAAAAGGAAAGAGCGGAAAGTCGTTTATTTGTTTCCAAACTATACTCGAACAGTTGCTGAGCTTCCGATACTTTAATAAAAATCTTACTGGAATTGAAATTTCACATTCTATCGTACCGGTCCCCGCGGTGGGCAAATGAGAGACGTAAAAACGGCTAACTGTAAAAGTTTTTCTGCTCAGACGTTAATGGAAGGTGTACATAGATGGGCTATTTGCGTTGGCGGCTACTTGTTTCAGTTAAGTGCCATCAGAAATGATGACGACGCGAACGCAATGAGTAATTAGCTGCTGCGTTTATAATATCCTCGGTCCATCTACATAGTCTACCTGAGAGGACCCGTGAAAATATTTCCTACCTAATCTAAGGCTTAATCATTACTAGGATTTGTTAAGTTTTTTTATATGGTTAACTCATAAATTATAATCTGATTTGTTAACAACTAAATGTAATTCAAAACTATTATTTAATTAATGTCAGTTAGAGTGTATAAGTAGAGAGACAATTAGCCACGACGACGCTTGCGTAAAAGTTAGTGGTCATTAATCAGTCTGCCCTAGCCTTAGATGATATACTAGTGTCAGAAAAGATTAAAAATTAAATGATAATTGACGAGGCTCCGTTTAATTAGTTAGATCCGGACCCGAGAAGCCAGTTTTTTGCTCTAGTAGAAGAAATTAGATGGCTGATGGCCGCGGAAGCTTTCTTCAAAACAACCGCAAAGTCAAATTAGCTCATTTGCTTTCCGGAAATTCACGCTGCGTGTGATTTTAGATAAGAACATCGGATTTTTCCCGATTCTAAATTTAGATTCCTACTCAAGTCAACAAGCCTCGGTCGAACTTGGATGAGCCTATCACATGATCAAAAGTGGCACAAGATCAAAGGGGCTCAACAAGGCTCACTTTCACGATCTTGTTAAACTTAGCTGACGCTGAATATAGAAAACCATGTACCTAATTAATTGGCGACACCCTATAGCCCATTTCCTAAGATGAATATCAGGTTCACCCTTTTTAAACTTTACAAAGACTGCAAAGAAAAATGCCCAAAGTTTTTTTTGTACCCCGTTATAATTGGCACCGCTTTGACATTAGATTAATTCCTTACCTTTCTATCTGTCGGAGTCCTGACCCCTTGTTCTTTCGTCCGTTCGAAAATAATTTATCGAGATTAAAATTTATGAAAATGAAATTTTACTTTGTGGTAATAACAGTTCGGGCTTTGTTCACGAAGTAAAAGGAAAAATGGATTGTGTAGATCTAAACATTCCGGAAGATTAAATGAGTACCTTTTAAAAGGTGCTTCGCTTTAACGGAGGAGCGAGAAATGTTGTTTTTTGAATCAAAGAATAGTATGGTTTTGTTGAGATAAAGAAATCTTTGACAATTTTGTGAAATTAACAGAATAAACTTTTTTTCTGTCTCCATATTGAAACTATTTACATTTGCGTATAGTCTCTACATTTTTTTTATTCTATGGTTGAGATGTCACTATTAATACACCATAGTGATTACCTACCAGCAATAACTCATATATTAACTGATAGACCATACAGCGGATATATAAAAAAGAAAGTAACTAGAAAATGTTTAAGTTAATTCAATTTCTCTTGCGTCGCTTCTCATTCCACCCCAAGAAGCCGTTGTTACAAGGCGCTCTATAACTGGGGCCTTATGCCTGCATCCAAGAACTTTGCCTCAAACTTTGTGGAGCACTTTGTAGTTTACCTCCAAGGTATGTTTTAATGTGCCCCTTCACTTCTGAGGTCATAAAAGCTGCTTTTGAGCCTTATGTATGACTGTCACATCTAAAACCCTCTTAAAGGAACTACATATATTTAAATATACAAAATAAAATATATATTCGTGGCCGTTACCCACCTTCCCACCACCCAAATTCCCATTGGTTTCTATTCTTTATTACCTGCTACAGTTTCAGCAACACAATTATAATCTTTGCTTTAATGCATAGGATACTAATAGGCGCCCAAAACGTATTAGCAGCGGTAGAATTGCACGAGGTTACTCTAGAAACTCAGGTACAAAATCCCGTAATGCTACAAAATGATAACTAAATGTCGAAAATTTGTAATCGCCTAATTGTAGGTACTGCAAGAATGTACAAGCACTGAAGCGAGACACATGGCTTAGCAGCCTTGCCGAACACTCTACTCTTGGCTTTAGTCAGCGATGCACACCAAGACGTTACCATTTGGATTTTGATTTTATATAAAAAACAATTAGTCCCCTTTTTCTTTATGAGGGGGCGCAAAACCCTACAAAATTCTTAACTTTGAAATTAATTCAGCTAAATAAAAAATATTTCAATTTAGACCTTATAAAAATCACCCCTTGATATACACATGACTGTGTTTTAATTGTAAAAGCCATATAAAACCGATAAAATCGAGATGATCTAGTGTAGGTACTAGTTTATCTAGAATTACGTAAGGCCGCAGACCTCAAAACAAGTATATCCGCGTACTATGAATGCGTATTCATTAGCCAAAAGAATTGCATTCGTATTCTAGTCAATATAAGAATACCTGCAGGCAATGCAGAGTCTTATAAACCACACTTCCGCGAGCTTTGAATCTTGACCTTAACTTCTATTTACATACTAGAAATAAGTAAAGTAAGAGTGTACCCTCATTCCTTTCAAAAAACAAATGAACAACCGCGTCGTTATCAAAGTAGGTACAAACATAATTTTCTGATACCTAAATCAAAATTAGAAATACATAAAAATAGTCCACACTCATTGGCGGCGGTAAATAATTCCAGACAAGATTGAAAGCCAAGAAAATAATAATATTTTTAAAATTAGAGTAGCTATGTATTGGAATAATGTTACCACGAACTAAATGACTTTTTATGTGATACTTTTGGTGAACTGTAATAGAAATTTTTGCATTTATTTTATTCGACATACCTATTATATTATTAATTTAGTATTAAATGAGGTAGGTACCAGGCCATCTCCCATTGCAACAACCTAAACGTACATAATTGTGTGTATTCTCTAATATAGTCAATAAGTTCTGACTAATAAATAAATGAATTATGTGTTATGAAAAGTAGCTAAGAGCCTTAAAGGAGTTGTTACGAGTATTTTGATACCTCATTTTCAAAATCACAAATCGTTTGGATGCTTCGAGGTAATAAAGACAATTTCAGATAACAATCGAAATGACCCGCGTCGCCGGGTAATACAAAATAAATTATCTTTGACCTTATTGTTTTCAGGAGAACACTTTTTATCTACTAATATTGAAAGCAAGACGGACCATCATCGGTAGTTATTAAAATCAATGGTTAATGTCTGTCCATTCATTAAGATTTTAATTTAGAATTCAAAGTTTACTAATTTCCTAATTGTAATCCCCGAGGTGTCTGGGGAGAATAATGCGTACCTATCTTAAATAATTACTGCTTTTCGGTTTAAGGTAAGCAGTTCTACAAAATTGTATCAATATCTCATTTTCTCAATTTGAATTGCTGATTCTGAAGTTGGAGAGATTTCGCTAATTGAATTTTGATTTGACTTTATCAAGGGGAAGATACAATCTGCTTTACTGAATTGAGAGCTTCTTGTATTCAGCGGTACAGTGTGAAAAAGAAACGTGAATATTCATCAGACATACATATATAAATTTCATACAGTCTGCAACTGTTTCAATTGCAAATATAGTTGTTATATAATATTTTTCAAAAGTAATAATACATAAATATGCTGTTTGCACCATAAAGTCATGAGAATTTTAAAAGTCTATATTACCAGTTGTAGGTACATAGAGCACCAGTGAAATTAGAAATATTTAATTATTTAATTATCACCAGTTAGCTGAACTTTATCCATTCTATTCGTAAATACAAATTGTAATTTTTTCCCACTAGAAAAAATTACAATTTACCAGCTTGAAAATTAAAATAAGTTAATGTTTTTGCACCAGTAAATTAGTTAAGATATTTTTCTAAGTCTCTATGATCAATTGTAATAATTACATTATAATACCAGCAGCGAAAAAGAAACAAGGCGTGAATGCTAACATTTTTTTTCGTTTGAATTTCTTATCTAGTGTTTAAAAATGTTTTATTTTGCACCGTGAAAACCAGTCATGATTTTGTTAAGTCTTTACGACCAATGGCACAATTAGAAGTGTTTTTGGATTCATGAATAATTTTTGATGATTTATAATAGAATTAGGTATATAAGATTTGATTTAAAAATATATTAAAATATTGACGTCCGGTATTCCCATTTTTCAGATTTTTTAAATTGTTAATAGGATTGTTTTATAATGGTATCAAGATCAAATGTTAAAATTTTTGTGGACCCTAAAAGTAATGAATATCAACGCAAAACGGGTTCTTCTGAGGTACATATAATTATTCAGTGCTATTTTAATTCCTTAACTTTTTGTGATTTTGTGTTAGCAAAAATATTTTTCGAGGCTTTTTCGGCTTAAAGAAATTATGAAATATTCTTAATTACACAAACCGTTGAAAATTTTACACGGTAGTCTTAAAATTCCAAACCAGTAGCTACTCGTAGAGATAAATAAAAATTCAAAAAATCAACATCAGCAACCACCTGAAATATTCAATCAAAATTTCGGCGAAAATTCCAACGTTGTCCAACAGCGTAACCAATTAACACCAATAACTCCAGATATCCAATAAGAATTTTCTAAAAGAACAACCTGTAAACCAATCAAAAACAAAGACAGGGGCCAAAAATCCGCGGAACACCTCCGCATAAAAAAACCTGAAAAATCCGCATCCACTCACCTTCTTAATTCACCACAGCACCGAGCACAGCACCAATGTCATGATCACATTAAAAAAGTCACCATTGTTCACAGTCACACCGCACAAACTGTTAGTAGGAAGCGCTACCACTCGTCACCTTACTTCAGGACCGGTGGACCGGGGGACCGGAGGGTACTAGGGCCACGTCTGCCGGGTTCAGGCGCGGATCTGAGCTCACTCTGGGCTTGCAGCTCCATTTATGCGCGAGGGGGTGGATTGTGGGTGGAACGGGGGAGAAAACGCGCACGCGTCCAGCACCCTGTTGCTTCTTGGTGAGGGGACAGCGTCGATAAATTATATTTTTAAGATTCGATAGTTTGATTTAAAAACACCGACCTGCAGATGAATTCAAATGTGTTCTTAGGTAAGGAACACTTATGGTGTATTTTCATAACGAATACAAAATAAAAAAAAAATAACCAGTGAGTGACAAACATAGTGTATTATAATTATAAGACCATAAACAAGAATATAACCATAAAATAACTTATAATGTTTTTTTATTTTCATTTTGTTTTGAATTTTCTTGGGTTTCTGCATAGTATTCTGCGCAATAATTACGATAAAACTACGTGTGTGTAAGTTATGACTCATAAGTCATAACTTACACACATGAGTAATGAGCTAAAATAGAAGTAATGCTTTAGGAAAATTTAGGAGAGCAAGTTATTCTATATCTTCTTTATATTAAATATGTTGTGAACCGAGTTTGTTCTCGAGAAAAAAAAAGGTTTATTTATTAACAATTTAACTCTCAAAAAGTCTTTGATTGTTGTTATACATATTTTGTACTTTTAACAAATTTGTTGCCTCGTTATTAGGAACTTGATAAATTTTAAACAATATTAAATTTATTATTACCCGAAATTTTGGATTATTGTGTCATGTGTGTAAGATCTACGAGCAGCCACGATGACACCCTCGCACGCATGATTCGTAGTTTAAAAGCTGAGTTATTTCATAGTAAAGTAGACGGTTATATTTGTTCATGAAAGTTTTGATCAGCTAAGTTTTAAAATCTTTTAAAGTTACACAATCATGTAAAGTTGAGCTAGGCTACCTGTCAGGGAGGCTGGTGCAGACGGGCTTTTACTGCCTCTTGAGATACAAGTACCAACTAGTTTGGGGGATAGTGAACAACTATTGCCGTCCGACCTACAGACGGTGGGCTAACCCAACTAAAACACACAGCTAGCTACAACTAGCTAGCTCGTAGGTATCCTTAAATAATAAGGTGTCTTGAACTATGGTCGCCTGGTAGAAATTTAAGGGATAAGACCGCCAATTAAATAAAAACTAATTACCGTATCTTGTATACGGTAATTAGTTTTTAAGGACCTTCCTGTACCTAATATCTGCAATAAACCTTTTTATTATATTTTTATTTCCTTCTTAAGTACCATTCGTGTGACTTTTACTTTAAGGCTAAAATTCTTATTTTACTTACGTGCCTACTTCGTCGAACCTGTTTTCTATTTATTTCAAAACTTTAAAACTTAAAAACAATTTTCATTTCACTAAGGCTCTATGCAAATAAGGCAAACCATCTGGTGACAACATACTAAAACACGGCTCAATAGTTGAAAACAATTAAAATAATTTCAAAACTTTATCGATGTTACACGCATCACTAAATCCCTATATACACACCCTACCAACCTGTAACCCCCCCGCCCGCCCGTCGTTTGAGCACTGACTTATCAAAAAACTTATGTTTAAGTAAGATACTGTTACAAGTTTTGCCACAGGGAGACCCGTTATTGGACGGGTTAAACGTTTCTCTTTAGCAAATAGTCACATTTAATACCTCCGTCAAAATTATCTCTCAATAATTGTCAACATAATTTTAAGGTTGGCAAAAGTTTTTTCATAATCTGATTAAAGCGACAATGCAGGTTTATACGGTACGAATATTAATTTTCCGTACATTTGTTGGGAACCCTTTGTGAAAAATTATTTATGCAAATTATTGAGCCGGTGCCCGGGAGGGTTCTTATCGACATCGCTTTGTCAGAATTATCTGTTTTTATTTTGACTTATGACGATGATAGCTTCTTTAAAATTCCAAAAAAAGATGCGGAACACAAAAGGCTTTTTATTTATTCTTTATTCAGATGCAAAGAAGGCTTCGGCATTGATTCAGGCAGAATACCCGTGAAATTGTCTATGCCAGCGTCATAACTGTGCCTGAGCTTTATTGACGGAAAGCCTTTGTTGACGGCATATTACTGTGTACCTACTCTGTTTTAGTAAAATTGAAAAGTAAACTTGCTTCTTCTAATAGCTCTAGAGGAATTTTTGGGCTACTAATTTAACAAAACAATCAACCGCAAATGGCAACATTAATATAAAAATAATTATTTGAACAACGACGAACAAACGAGTGATTGATTGAGTGAAGTAAATGAAGCAAAGGAATTAAACCATTGAACGGAACGAAATATTTCAAACGCAATCTAATGTTTTTGGAGGTTTGGCATGATTGAACTAGATGGCGTTGCCATAAACATGAGCCGAAAAGTCATGTTCTATATGGGTAAATTTCAAGATTAAATCGATACCATACCTACCCGTCAAAAAGTACTCATCGAGTAAAAGTAGGTATCGAATACGAAGTATCGAGTACAAAAGTATCGGTATCGAAAGGAAACATACTCGATACCACAAAGTAGTATATATAACAAGCTGCTGCCCGCACCTTCGCCTGCGTTGTATCGGGATAATAAATTGCCTATATGTTATTCCAGGTCCCAAATTATACCCATACCAAATATCAGCCTAATCTGTTCAGCAGTTTTTGCGTGAAAGAGTAACAAATATCCATACATCCATACATCCATCCATACATACTTTCACATTTTATAATATTATAGTTAAAAAAATATATAATATAGTAGGGTTCAGGTCCCTAAATTTGACCCTCCACTTCCCTTCCTAAGTCTACCGGGACATTTATCATATCATAAAAGGGGTATGGGGTAGGCCTATGTCCAGCCGTGGACGTTATGGTGATGATAAAAAGTGCCTTCCTCTTTTCATCCTATTATTGACAGCAATCTATATTTCTTGAAGGCACTATTATTGCGCTTTAGCCGAGATACTCGTATCTTACGGATAAAGACTGCGAGATGTGACAATTTGTGATCACAAGTAAAACGCCTATATCAATGAAACGGACAAAAATTTTGAGCGCATAAAATTTTACCGCTCCTTTTTTTTTACATCGTATCAGACACTAGATCAATGTAAAAATTCGCGTTTTTGTATCATATCCTGTAATAACGTCCGCCATGCAATGCGGTGAACACATAAATGCACACAGATCTTATTACCCCATGTATACCCAATGATCCTATCCATACCAGATTGTCTGGCAGAGATCGCTCATGAGCGATAAGACCACCAATTATCACTTATGTTGTAATTGTCTCATTTGTAAATGTTTCCTAGTTTTAAGAGTGCAATAAAAGTATTTTCTGTCTATCTAACATAAGGTAATTAACCACATTTTTTTGTATATGTTTTTTGAGTTTATCAATATTTATATGGTGATTTTAAACGATGTTAGCGATTGCCTTCTAAGTTACTCATGGATGACTGTCATCAAACCCTGCCATAAGCATCATAGGTAGGCAAATCTACCAACAATCATAATTGTGCAAGGAGAGCATTATACACACTTAATGGGCTGGAATAATTGCTTAGCCAAGTAGTTATTGACCTATGAATGCAACAATAGTGAATCAAGTTTCAGGATTCTCATGAGAAGCAGGTGACGATTGGCTAAATTGATCGTGGTATGTGATATATATATATATATAAATACATGGGACCATCCACTCGATGGACCGACATCGTAGCGGTCGCAGGGAGTGGATGGATGGAGGCGGCTCAGGACCGCTATTTGTGGCGCCTATGTCCAGCAGTGGACATTTATGGGCTGATATGATGATGATGATGATGTGATAAATAAATTCAAGTAGTTTTGACCTCCGAATGTAACAATAGCGAATCAGGTTTCAGGATTCTCATGAGAAGCAGCTAAATAAAATTGATCGTGGTATGTGATAAATAGATTCACCACTGTCGGTACCACGAACTTATGATTGTGCACCAGTATTGTCAGTTATCCAAGCATTGCTCACGTAGGTGTTCCAAACGCCACATAGTCAACGTTGTCTATTGATTCATTGTTACCATACCTACCTGAATGCCGGCAAAATGTATATGTCCATTACAGGTACCGGTACAGATGCCAGATTTCGGTGACATACCTATTTAATAGACTGAGCCCTGAGTCCATTTGACGATATTATCGTGTCGTGGTTGTGACCTCTCATATTTGTATTGTATACAAATTAATAAACCTGCGAATAAACAGAAATACTGAACGAACCGATCTGCATAAATTTTTCTATTCTTGGATTAACATTATGGCTTCTTTCCCCAGGAAAATCAGGTGTGTGTCAAATAACAATCACAAAATCTATGGGCAATACACGCAAATAACAATCATAGACTCTGGTAAGACGCTCTTTATATCTTACACACTATATACACTCTAGTTAAGATTAGTGTCAAGAGTTTATCTAATAGTACCTGGATATCTTAATTCAACTGATGCAGAAAATTTTCTGCTTCACATATTTTCCAGAGCTGTACACCTAGATAATTCACAAGCAGGTGGACATTGGAGAGTCAACAAAAAGATATTGAAGGTTTCAAACTCCGATAGCGTTTATATGATGCATATAAAGGAGTGTTTGAAATGAATTATCTTTTATGTGATTTTTGATCGTAAAGCGGCTATCTATGTCGAAAAAAGCATGACATGATTTGTTTCTCTCATTGAATGCATCTAGACAACTAAAAAATAATAACCATAATAATGCTGGACAATTACCACAGCATCACCTAGGCCCAAGCTAAGTAGAGCTTGTGTTATGGGTACTAGATGACTGATGTATATATATTTTTTTTATACTTTATAGACCTTCGTTTGACAATCTCACCTGATGGAAAATGATGATGTGGCCGACGTTGTATCACGAAGGTATAGAAGACACCTTTTCACTCTTGTCTTGAAGAGACCCCGATTGTAATTCACCAAAAAACAAAAGCAGGCAGCGAGTTCCATTCCTTAGCGGTGCGAATGATGAAAGTGGAGGAAAACTGCTTTGTACGAGTGAATGGTATATCCATCAGAGAAGAATGGTATTGTACCGTCCGTCTGCTTGACCTGGAGTGGAAAGAGATGGTATATAAGGTAGCCAGTTGTACTGTGGTGCAGAAGATATTTGTTTATTTGTATACCCCCTACGGCCTATGTCCAGCAGTGGACGTGTATGGGCTGATGATGATGATGATGATACCCCCTTTGGTCTTGTTATACTTCACATTGTAGATACCATAGCCATGGTGTAAACTATGTATTATTGCCATTCGTCTTATAGTAAACTAGCTGCTGCCCGCGGCTTAGCACGCACTTTTCATGTACCCTATGTTCGTCCCCGGGATACCATCTACCTCCCTGCCAAATTTCATTAAGATCCGTTCAGCCGTTTAGGTTATTGTGAAAAGGTAGCAAACAGACAGACAGATAGAGATACTTTCAAATTTATAATATTATTAGTAGGATCTCGTAAAATGCTTAATTTTCTTGTCAGTAATCATAAAAAAAAACCTAGGTACGCGTCGATTTTGCTCTACCATGATATTCGACAATCGACAGCCCTAACGATTGTTCCTCGGCAACTATTCAAACCAAAACTGTTTACTTTCCAGCACAAAATGCTTCTGATCCTATTAAAATACCTATAACCTAGGGTATTGAGAAACAAATTTAAAACTCGGCTGGGGCATCCATCGGCAGACAAACTTTTATAATATATTGAAAATTTTCCGTGCAAATATTTTACATACAGCGTTCAACATTATGCAGGCAGCTCTGGCTGAGCGAATATTTTCATGACGGTACTGACTTATATTGGTTAAACTAGACTATTTTCACATAACCTTCACTTCATAGACAAAATTACCTACCCTGTGATTCAATGTTCCGACAGCGTTGTTTCCTAGCTTGAACCCGAGAACACAAGTTCTGATCTCGAATGATCGGAGAAGGTATACGGACCACGCCCTGGCAGTATGATAATGATAAAGTGAAAATGGGCCATTGGCCAACTATGGCTTGAAATTAAATACAGGCTGCTGTTATTTACCGGACTATCGAAGGACGAGGGTAATGAGGTTGACACCCTATGTATACGTTGTATGTATGTATTTTTATTTTCTCAGGTAGCTCTGAAACTACTGGTCCGATTTCAACAAATGAGGTGTTGTATGATTCGTCTTAATAACCCGATGGTTATAGGCAATGATGATGTGACCTCAGATAAACATGGGGGTCTAACGAGATAACGGGGTCTAAGTAAGGATCGAAAATCTCAATTTTAGTAAATATGCTCGTGTGTGGTATCGTTGCAAAGGTATTCCATTGTCCAAATTTTTCAAACTTTTGTGAGGTTAACGATTCTCAAGCTAACAGCAAAAAAGTGTAAAAAATTAAGTTAAAAACTACAACCGACTACATAAAAGTCTTAAACAAGCGTTCACATATTGTCCTTATCATTTTCTTTTGATACTTAGGTAGTCGGAGGCACCCACCCCATATACTTAGGGCACAAGTAGGAACAAAACAAACAAAAGCCTTAGACCACCTAAGTATCAAAAGTAAATGATAAGGGCAATTAGGTGAACGCTCTTATAAGACTTTTAAGTAGTCGGGTTTTAGTTTTTAACTTTATTTTTTGGCTTTATATAAGCAAAATACAGAATTTTATCTGAACAAAACGGGCACTGTAAGCTCGCGCTTAAAGCCGTGGAGCCGCGGCTTACGAATACCGACCCCTCCAACTCAACCCGTGGATGTCGTAAGAGCTGACTAAGAGAAACTGCCAGAGGAAGGGCAGCAGCTTCTTTCTGAGTATTTTTCAACACCAACACTGCGATCACCAATCCGCCTGCCAAGCTGGTAATTATGGCAAATCCCCCTCTACATGGGAGACCATCCACTCGATGGACCGACGACATTGTAGCGGTCGCAGGGAGTCGATGGATGAAGGCGGCTCAGGACCGCTATTGGTGGCGTCGTATGGGGGAGACCTATGTCCAGCAGTGGATGTGTATGGGCTGAAATGATGAAGCTCGCGCTTCTTGGTTGAGAGTCCCAAACAATGATGAGTGGACCTGTACAATTTTTATCTTTTTGAGACTGTCTTTTTGCGAATTTGACTTTATGTGAATACCAGCTGTTCCCCGCGGTTTCGAGCGGCCACTCGAGAACCTGTACTCCCCAACGGTTATTGGTTCTACGAGCTATATGGCCTGCCCATCGCCACCTCAGCCTGCTAATTCTGAGAGCTATGTCGGTAACTTTGGTTCTTCTACGAATTTCCGTATTCCGGATCCTATCGCGTAGAGAAACTCCGAGCATAGCTCTCTTCATAGCTCGCTGGGTGACTTTGAGCCTATGCACAAGGTCTATAATGAGCGACCACATCTCGGATCCGTAAGTCATCACTGGTAGCACACATTGGTTAAAGACTTTCGTCTTGAGGCTCTGCGGTATCTGTGACGAGCAGATATTGCGAAGTTTCCCGAACGCTGCCCATCCGAGTTGGATTCGTCGGCTGACCTCTTTAACGAAGTTGGATTTACCTAGTTGGACCATTTGGCCTAGGTAGACATAATGATCAACAACTTCGATAACATCGTTCCCCACATAGACCGGTAAGGGTGCGGCGACATGGGCATTAGACATGATATTTGTCTTACCCATGTTCATTTTAAGACCCACTTGGTGGGAAACGGTGTTGAGGTCTCTGAGCATCCTGCTAAGGTCTTCCAGTGATTCTGCCATAATGACTATATCGTCGGCATTTTTTTTTATTTCCATGGTATTCCTTTAAATAGTTTATTACACTTCACATTTATTTACGTTGAACATTAAAAACAAAACGTTCTTGGCAACAGTTTTCTACCACTCAACTCCTGAGTCTCGTTAGACCAAATCAGGACATGCAACCCTCGCTTCCTCTCGCTTGCACCGCTGCGCTCGCGCGCGTACGCGAGCTACGGCTCGTTTGCGCGCGCGGGCGAGAGGAGTGTTAAAGTAATCGGTCGCGCGCGAAATTAAATAAAACTGGCTTTTGCATTTTTTGTATTCTACGAGTAATCATACTTACGATTTGCGCAAAACAACTTTTATCCTAGGCAAAACGCACAAAATACAAGCAACTTTGAATTAGTTTTCAAACCGATGATCATTTACCTTAAGAGCCAGTGATACCTGTATTACAGGTTACCAGCGAGAGTGGTTACCTGAAATACAGGTTTTTATACCCTTTTCAGGCACCAGTCTCTCACAAACCAGGTTAATATTAGAGTAACATAATATATCACGTGATGTAAACAAAATATTTTGTATAACCTTTTGTGAGAGAAAAATAAATGATTATTTATTATTGATAATATATTATAACTGTACAACTTAGCGTCAGCGATCATATCTTCCACAATACTGAAGCATTTATTATTATTCTTCCATTTGTCGTTCGATGTGAAAGCTAGAAGGTAGGTATTTGTTTTTTTGCGGAAAGCCTATAGCCTGCCTATAGCCCAGCATTGGTTAAATACGGCTGTGGATGATGATGACGATTTTTATGATGCGGCCCTCCACTAAATACAGTGATTTGTTTTGGCCCGCGGTCGTGCCTGGACTGGACAGCCCTGATCTAGTATAGCCATAACACAAGCTCTGCTAACTTTAGGGCTAGATAATACTGTTTGGATTATCCAATATTATTTATTATCATGCTGCTCATGTTAGGTTTTTTATTCTACATAATATATAGGCAAAGAAGTAATTTTACAGTCTTGTTTGGAAGAAATAGTTATTCCCTTAGAATACAAATAAAATCATCTCGAAATCATTCTCTATGCAAAAGCGAAAGAACCATCAAATTGAACAACGATTGGTAAAGAAGTCGAGAAACACATGGCGGACGGCCCGCACGGGCACCTACATATGGATTAGTGGCATCTCGTGCCCTGTCATTTCGGAGCAATCACCCAATAAGTCCAGGTACGTGCGTGTATTCACTTGTCAAAAAAGTACCTAAACCTTTTGTGGCATCTCGTGCGTCGAGTAACAATGAATAGCTTGAACAATTTTTTCTGTAATTCTTGAGTTCTAGCTGACCAAAAAAATAGAAAAAAAAACAGACGACTTACGTGAAAATCTTCTCCTTTTTGGAAGTCGGTTGAAAATCAGCAACCCACGCTGGGAGCGTTGTAAGATCGAATTCTTGGCCGAATTCCTACCCTGCTACTAAAGTTCAGTTTATTTCTGCACGATTTGCCACTGATTAGGTGTTAGCACGCCCCTCACCGATTGAATTCCGGGGCCGAAAAGGAAAGTCAACTTTTTTAATGTCCTCCGATGCTTGTGCTCTCTGTTACGATATAAAAAATCCGAGTACCTATGTACCCTACATGTACCCTACAAAAGCTAACGGGCGTTGTTTCTTTCCTGCAGCGCTGTGTTTTTGTTCCCCTCCGAACCGAGTCAATACTTATTAATATTTTATAGAATAATAAGCTCACTGTGCCGCTGATTGGGTTTGACGTTGGTTTGACGAAAATGGCTGAATAATAGCTGAAGTGCCTTGATAAATAAGTAATCATATTTTTGTTCCCATTTCAGGATAACATGAAAGTATATAAAAAGATATATTATTTCCACGAGGTTAACAGACTCGTCGATACCTCTCAAATATGTACTAATAAATAAAAAGAATAATACTTTAAGCATAATTTTAAGCTTTTGAAAACCTTAAAATTTGTTAAAGATCCTTTTTTTTGACAAATTCATAATATATTTTTTTATATATTTTTCAGGTCTGCCTACGACGACGCAGATGGTTGCGGGTTCGATTCCCGCCTCGGGACAAATGTTTGTACGATCTGCAGATATTGTTCAGGGTGTTCTGGTCGTTTTCTATGTATAATAAAGAATAACTATTAATGTAATACATATATTCTATTAGGTATATCAGTTATCTAGTACTCATTACACAAGCTCTGCTTAGCTTGGGAGTAACATTACCTAATCTGTGGCTTGGGGCTAGATAATGCTGTGTGAATTGTCCAGTATTATTTATTATTATTATTTATACTTTCTAGATATTTTTAAAGAAAAGTTTATGTATTAAATTCCTAAATGTTTGTTCTCTATGACAGATTAAGCCCATCACAGGCGTAGCTATAATATATGGTAATAATCAGTGCTATATAGCAAGCAAAACAAGCAATTACGTATGGCTCGGTGACGCCATAGAAATATAAATTATAGCTGCGTGTGCGGTCACTCAAAAATAGGTATAGAAAATATATCGCGCTATGCCTTGCTATGATTCATATTACTATATGTATATTATACTTACGTCTGTGATGGGCTTTATTGCAGAGAACCACCATCACCCTAATCCTACAAAGCAGTTTAGTATGCAAAGGGGTAGAGTCAATTTCCGCCATAAAACTTATTACAATAAACTAAAAAAATATCTGATTTTATCGTACAATGAATGGTTTATATCGTGATAAGTATTTTACATCAGTTTCGGAATATTTCCTAAGAAGTGTTTCTACAATGTTTTTATACGATGGATATTAGTGTAATATTTATCCTCCCTCTCCCCTCTCTCTTTCTCTCTCTCCCTGACTCTTATACTATTACGATTTTCTGCTCGCGGCTTTCTTTACCGGCCTTTTTTTATAAAAAAGCGCGGTTTATTTGCTTGAAGAGATTGATAGAACGAGATCGATCTCAACCTCAACAGTTTTGCCGTGCGTGCCTCAATCTGTAGAATCTTTCATCTAAGGTAAAATATTAGGTTTACCATGGTGGCGATTTTGCTACAGTAAATTGTCGTAGTAAAGTGATTTGTTTAGCGGGATAGGCCCCTGGTCCGGTGGTATCTTAGCTCAATACAATTGTAAGTTACAGCATAAATAAAAAAAAACTGAGAGTCTGGTCGAAACGACGAATGACTCGAGAGCTGGTGAGTATCTGGCGCAGCGCATCAGCATTACCATACAGCGGGGCAAAGCAGCCAGCGTCTTCGGGACGCTGCCGACTGGTATTGATATGGATCAGTTGAGCTACCTTTAGATTGTTTGCAACAGTCTGTTAGATCAACAGTTTCAACTGTAAATACAAGTTTAATTTGCTTCTATTATTTGATTGTAATTTTCTTTGTGAATAACTAAGTACAAAATAAATTGATTTATATCTCTAGATAGGAACACAACACAAGTCATTATTAAAAAGAAAATTACGATCAAATAATAGGAACAAATTAGAACTAGTATTTACAGTAGAAACAATTGAGTTAACTGCAGACTGTTAGAAACAATCTACAGGTAGCTCAACTGGTGCAAATCAATACCAGTCGGAAGTGTCCCCAAGACACTGTCTGCATTTAATAAATGTATTACATAACAAAGAAAATTACAATGAAATAATAAAAATATATTAGATCTAGTATTTACAATTGAAACAATGGAACTCAATGCAGACTGTTACAAACGTTCTACAGGTAGCTCAACTGGGCCCCAATCACACTACTTTTGCAACAACTGGTCCATATCAATAACAGTCGGAAGCGTCACCAAGACGCTGACTGCATTGAATAAATTGATTTGGTACAGTTAAATAAATAAACAATATCATTCGTATCATAGCTGAGGGCAATAGTGATCACTATTGCCCTCAGCTGCAAGCAATATGTTTTTGGCTATGAGATTACATGGGAGATTAAAGTATCGGTCATAGTAAGGCTCAATGGAATTTATTATACGAAACATTTGTACTTATTGCACCCCAGTTTGGGGGACGTTTTTTGTTACTTTTTGCGACAAGTTCTTATGGAATTGAATATCGAATTCTATTGTTAGAATTAGCAATAAAGGGATATGAGTATTTCGGTTAACTTGATTAACGGGAAAATGTACCTATAAACATTTCCATGATCACGGGCCATATAGTGACCCGGTCCTTTGGGAGGCATGCGTGGAGCCGAAGCCAACAGCACAGAGGCCCTTTATGAGAATTAATCTAAAGGCGAGAGCTAAACATAGCGGATATCATCCTTGGTTGCACAATATGATACACCCGAAGATGATATCCGCCAGGTGTAGAGACTATTGCAAAGGAAAATGAAAATAACAAAAAAGCCATGTTATTGTGGTGAATGGATGGACTGGGTAATTGGGCTATGGGGGAAACTATGGACGCCTGCCATAAACATACTCTCAATACTATTACAAGCGGCAGACGGTGGCTTGCCGAATGCTGGACGGGTTCTTCAAAATGTTGGCTTAAATGCCGGTAAAGGAACAACATCAACATTATTATTATAGAAGTTTATTTTTAATTTCTTACTAGCTGCTGCCCGCGTATTCGCCCGCATTTTATAGGGATAAAAAATAGCCTGTATGTTATTCCAGGTCCCAAACTATACCCATACCAAATATCAGCCTAATCGGTTCAGTAGTTTTTGCGTGAAAGAGTAACAAATATCCATACATACAAACTTTGACATTTATAAAATTATAAAGTAGGTTAAAATAATACTTGAATACCAGAACATTCGATTTAAATTTTTAAACACAGTATACTTAAACTAATGAAACCGGAATTTACCTGATAAAACTCAAAAAACAATTTTATAAAAAAATCCCCCATACTTATCTTAAGGTGGTTGTATGACTCAAACTAGCGCCGCTACCTTTTATTTTTTATAATTACGATAAGCAAAAAAGGAAGTAAAAAAACCCATTCTACAGTTTATGATACCTATCATAAGCTTTTTTAATGCACATAAGAGTTTAATAGTTTTCTTTTATTTCCTTTATGCAGAATAGCGAAGTTGCTCTTGGTTGCCACCGAACTCTTGTTTTCGCTTATTTGTCTAATCTATACAAAACTTAACTATTTCAAATGGATTAAAAAAAAGCTAAGGATAGGTATCAATAACTGTTAATTAGATATTTGTAATATCTTAGCGTAATTAGTACATACATACATATGTATAGGTGGTAGCGCAAGTCTGCGGCATACAACCGCCAAAATAATAATTATTTTTGTTGTTAATTTTTACAGAATTTGTACTACTTGTCGATTGAAGGTAGGTACTGACAGCAAGTATAGTTGTTTTTCTTCTCTTTGGTATTGCAACTATTTCACAATCATAGACGTCCAAACTGACTAGTACCTATAGATTTGCAAATATAAATGCATACAATCTTCGCTCTGTTTCAGTGGATAAAAGAAATTAAATCGTAGTAATTATAACTCGATTCTTAAAATGGCAGCTCCGCGCTGCCTCCGCGTCAGGGCTCATTCACACAGCATCCGTTTTACAGATACCGTTTATTTACGGTCCTGTAAAAACGGATGCTCTGTGTGAATGTGCCCTCAGGTACGAGTATGTGAACTCGCTCCTACAACTACATACGACATAACGGTAAATAAACGGATCCTGTAAAACGAATGCTGTGTGAATGAGCCCTCAATGGACAGGCAGCATTGAGGGTGATTTTCTCCGTCCACGACTAACGGAAAAGTCTTGTATATAGTACGAAATTTTGTTGCCACCGCCGCCGTGGACATAGTAGGTACTGTTACGCGGCCGTAGGCCGTCCCTACAAGTTCTTTGATTACCGCTTACTTGTTAAACAGTTAATAGAAGTAAGTTTTCGTCTCAGTACCTATACAACCCACGACGCAACCCACTAAATAAATAGAATGAAACTTAAAATTTTAGAGTTATTGTATACTATGCAGAACCCATACTTAAGGTATCTTGTGATCTGCAATAGTTACACGTTATCTATATATATAAAAATGAATCCCTATTTCTCCTGGTCCGGCTATAACTTGAGACGCTTGAGAACTTTAAATGTTTTCTAATACACACTTAGTAAAAGGTTCTTACGTTAAAAAAAATTAAGAAAATTGCACAGAAACTTAGAAATTATAAGAAAACTTAACGACCACCTTTATTATAAACTTTTTTAATATACTAACCTCAGCCCTAGCGTTATAATATGTGCTGTTTGCTAAGCAAGTTTAAAATGACTGTCAGTTGGAGTTTGAATTGACAACGGACAACGTCTGTCGGGTCAGCTAGTAGTTAATATAATATTAATTTGTATTTGTAATAAAACTAGGTGAGCTTTGCATGCATTCTCCCTATACGCTTCTTGTTTACAGCGTCGCATCTCCCCTGTTACCCGGCTCAATCATTGAAATGCCCCTAGTCGGTGCATCGCCTAATGTTTTATTTTGCAATAAAACCGAGGAGCGCAGCTGTGGACCATTAGATATGGTATGTTTAGTTGTATGTTTGTTTATGCTGGGTTTATCAATAAGCCTAGTGCTTTTTAAAGCAGGATAAAATGTATCCTACGGGAAAATTAGTAGGTAATCTATATAACTGAGAAATTTAGTAGTTTTCTGATAGATTTTCTACGTTATGGTGTTTTTGTGTATTAACTCAGATATTACAATAATCTGAGTTAAACTACAGTGAAGCCAAACCGGCTTACCGACATTTGGGACACAAAATTCTCGGACACTTTGTCCCAATTGTCACATTTTAATTTTAACATTTTCTTCACAGACAAATATAATCATGCATTCCAAGATGAATGCATGATTATACTATAAGCATATCTAAAAAATAACAAACCGCAACCGAGTTCGATGAAAACCTTACTGGTACAATGACTAAATGTAGGCTAGGAGAAAATAAGTGTTGAATTGAGCATAGAACGCCTTATTTTATAAGAGAGCCATAAAAATATGAACAAGAAATCCTCATTTTTAATAAAAACTTGTGTTTTTTATAATTTCTATAAACCTCACTAGTCCTTTATAAAGAGTATGATTTTTATTAAATATTACATACAAATTAATACATAGATAGGTATTAATTTGTATTTATTTATTGAGTAACTAATACGATTAAAATTAAACAATTCTATTAAGCTGTTATTAGAATTTATCTTGCAAGAAAAATTCACAGTATTAGCCCGGCCGGAATCAGGACGTTAGCGGTGTTACACCCCCGTGCCTTGGGAAGCACGTTCGGCTGTTGGCCTTGCACCTGACCTCTCGCCGGCCATGTCGGTCTGCCATTTCATCGGATTATGAGAGTGAGTGAATATAGAGTGCACCCGTGTTTGCGCACACACTTTAGTTCTTTAATATGTCCTGCGCACCTGGCACGCCTCCGTTAAGACTGGTCTCCGTGGCCGAGGGTTCAGCCATCATGATTTTTAGGGTTCCGTACCTCAAAGTTAAAGGAACAAAGGGACTCTTTAGGATCACTTTGTTGTCCGTATGCTCATCTGTCTGTCAAATTTCGTCCTTCAGGAACACGTATCGAGTTATCAAGTTAAAATTAACATTAAATAATTAAGACTGTAACTTCTTGATATCGTGATATAAATCAAACTTCAAAGTCAACGCAATCAAAAATTACAGCCATTTATGTCCGCATAATTTGAAATTTGTAAGGGAATCACATTAACACAAAACCTATGTATACGTACTTCCCATTGACCTAGAACCATGAAATTTGGGAAGAAGCAAGGTCTTATAGCACAAGTAAAGAGAAACATCAGAAAACCGCAAAATTGTAATTTGATCATAAATAAAATGTTTGATTCTATAAAGTACTTCCGTTTGAACATGAATCATGGTACAATAAATAATATGAATATTCATATCCTTATACAATATACACAAACAATACAAATATACATTGTATAATAAATGATATGAATATTCATATATGATACATATCGAGTACCGCCAAAAACTACATTCTCGTGGGACAGAATGAGCGAGTTGCTCGTTCTGTCTATCAAGGAAAAACTCTCGATAAATATCGAATTGCAGATTTTGAGAATACGCCTGTTTATCACTCGATATTTTTAAAGTTCTTGCCATATTTATCGAGTAGATATATTGTCAGAATTGCCCTCCAGTAGTTATGCCGCGCTCGCGCGCCGCAGACGGCCGCCATCAATGGATTTCAATAGAACCCTTCGATCACCCTCAGCGGACCTTATTCAATCGAATAATAGATATAACTACCTATTGTATGCCACCGCAAGTGTTTACCCATACACTTGTCCACCTGTCCTCTGTCCCAACTTGGCCAAATGTTCGATCGACAAATATACCGTACTAGTATACATACCGTATACATATGTAAACAAAGTGTGAGTAAGCACTTGCGGTGTAACTTTGCGGTTTTAAATGAATAGAGATGACGACACTAACTAAAAATCACATAAAATTATTTATTTACCGAATTATACCCGAGCCATATATTACAAAACACGTATTATATTGAATATTTTGATCGAGATTAATTATTATTTTGATAAAATAAAACTACAAAATACAGCAATCCGCCATGACACGTTGAACACCAATCAGAGAATACACAAATGTGACGTCATCCCGTCACAATATGTAATACAAAGGCACAGAATAAGCACAGAATGCACAGAAGGCACATAATAATTAGCTGGTAAGGCTTCTCTTGAAAATATCATGTATCATCAGATGTTCGTGCATCTATGACGTCATAGATAGCCGCCACGAGTATGTAGCGCTTTTGAGTGAAATTGAAAATGCATTTTTAAAAGCTGTATTTTTCCATTTGCAGAAATATGATTTATTTTACATTCTTAAGTTAGTTTCTCAAAATCAGTCGTCATGCCTATTTTATAAATCAAAGAAATCTCTACAAACTTTTATAGGTTTATTCAAATTTATAGATAATTTACAGTAGGTACTTTCACATAGTAAATTTAGAGGTGCTTTCGATACCAAGTCTCGAGACCGAATGCCCAACCTCTCGTGTTTTTCCTTCCAAAACGGCTTTTGCTCAACATGACGTCAACAAACCACACACAAGACTGTACTGACAAATTCAAAGACAACAACATCAAAGTCAAAATAGACGGAAACACGAGTTCGTTCCAAGGAATTTTTATAGGAATTTTTATACTAACGTAACTGGAACGCTCACTGATACAAAAACCGCGGTCTGAAAGAGACTGAATACTAAGGAAGTTTGTCTCTTTCTATAAGGACGACCATAATTTATGAATGAAACAGGACAAGACAGGGAATAATCATAATTATTTTTTATTGCTTTTATTCATGCTTTTAAAGTATCCTTTTAAACAAGTTGTTTTTTAAATAGCATACCTACCTTTATTTTTATAAAGTTAGATATTGAAAATTCGTTTAGTCAGAAACAATTAAAAACGTGCCTATATTGGAACTATCAAGTGTGACGTTAATAGGCCGTTTCTTTTGTATGAGAAAATAGCTCTGAGATATGAAACTTTTTTAATATGACAGAAACTGTTCGGCGGGGCAACCGGCAGAAGTCACACTCCACTGTCATGCTTTTTGAAATTGCGTTTCTTTTGCGACTAAAAATACTGAAGTGGCAATTCAAACAACACATAGCAAAACCATTTTTTTATAAACAATCAATCATATTACTATTTATTCAGTTAATTACAATCATAGTAGGTGTAGAAACAAAATAGAACTAGTATAATTTACAATTGAAACAATTGAGCTACCTACCTGCAGACTGTTGGAAACAATCTAGAGTTATCTAGCTCAACTGATTCATATGGCAATGCTGATGCATTCACGCAATCAATCATACATGACTAAGCAATATAGCCTTGTGCAATTTGTGGCGTAATGTTGCACGAGGTCCGATAATTTTTACCAGACTACCGAAGGACGAAGGTTATGAGTTTGACACCCTATGTATGTATGTAACCGATTTTTATGTTCCCACTTAGCGCTGAAACTACTGGTCCAATTTCAACAAATGAGGTGTTGTATGATTCGTCTTAATATCCCGTTGGTTATAGGCTATGTGACGTAAGATAAAATGGGGGTCTTACGAGATAGCTGGGTATGGGTCGAAAATCCCAATGTTAGTAAATATGCTCGTGTGTGGTATCGATGCAAAAGTCTTTGTACTTTCCGAAACCGTTTTTAAAACTTTTGTTAAATTAACGATTCTCAAGCTATCAGCACAAAGGTGTTAAAAAAATTTATTTAAATAAAAAACTAATATCCGACTACATAAAAGTCTTAAATAAGCGTTTACCTATTGTTGGAGGCACCCACCACCACCCATATACCTAGGGTACAAGTAGGAATAAAGGCCTCCGACTACCTAAGTATCAAAAGAAAATGATAAGGACAATAGGTAAACGCAGTAATGTAAAATACAGTAGAATAATGACAAAATTTAAAGTTTTGGTGTATTTACGTGTGAAAAGTGATGCCTTGGGCTTTGTTTTTTATTTTGGACACAAAGTGAACGCACACGAAGGCATTGCTGTAGTCTTTTAGTCAATAAATCACACAAAAGTACGTCGTAGCAAGCACGCGCAAAACAAACGCTGATGCGATCGTGACCGAGGTGGGTGAACCTAGTGTAACCTAGTTCTAGCCTTCCACTTTCAAAGAGTTAGTGCCCAATCGTCCCTTTTTAGTTTCATCTGTGTATCATGCTAGCGAATGTGTGAAAGGGACACAGCGACTGAAAAGTGAGTCTCTCTCGAGACCGTTTTTCCTTAAATCTAAATTGAATTAAAAAAATAACCTATTCTAGTTGTGATAAGGTTCAAAATTATTTTTGCACAAAATGTCGAGTGAACTTTCCAGTTACGTTATTAGTATATAAATTCCTTGGTTCGTTCATTGTCTACGAAGGTATACATAATTATTAAGTAGATTTAAATTAATCAAATATTATTATTTTATAATAAATAATCCCAAGGCCTACATTTACAATTTTATTTAAAGCAAATAACGAACTCATTACACTATTAATGTCACAACGTCGTCGACAAGTAAAATTTTAAACTGAATTCGTTATTATCAAATAGAAATAAGTGTTATCAAATTGATCCTTTTAACTTATTTTTTTTTTTGATAAGTACTTGTGGAACCTGTGAAAATTAAACCCCTAGCATGTCAAATATCAGATACCTATTGTACGTCTGACTGAATACATGTTTGTTTTATATATGTAAATCTGAATTTTTGTTTCACATCACATCATCAGCCCATACACGTCCACAGCTGGACATAGGCCTCCCCCGTACGACGTCACAAATAGCGGTCCTGGGGGCCTACTCAAAAAGGAAAATCGAAGTTTCTTTTTCGTTTTCATGCAAAACCAACTCTTGTGTCGCTTGCATAAGATTAGCGTATGCACGAAAAATTATCAGAAACGTAGTCGGCTCTTACGACATCCACGGGTTGAGTTGGAGGGGTCGATATTCGTACGCCGCGGCCCCACGGCCAATTTTTGTATATTAAATCTATATTAGCACACAGATCCCCTAGTACTATCCAACAACCCTATCCATCCACGGTTGTCTGGTAGAGATCGTTCTCGAGCGATAAGACCGCCAATTGTAACTTAGTTTTAAAATTGTTTTTTTGTATTTCTGTTTCTTACCAAAAAGTGTGCCATAAAGAATTTTCTATCTACTCGTCTATCTACTCGACTATCTGAATATTAGCGGTTAGCCGTCATATCCCGTCTCAGTAGCTGTTAATTAATGGCAGCAGCGTAGTGGGGTCAGGTCAAGGAATTTATATACTAACGGGTCAGGTAGATTTGCGTGAAACCTTTTCTCGCGAACGGCATTTGCGCGACATGCGACTTGACATTGCGCAAATCATGAGCTATGGAATTGTTTCTTAATAAGGAGTATAGTGATTTTATACTTCACCTGGTCGGAAAGTTGCCTATTCCTTTTCCAAATATAAGATAGAAAGTAAGTCATCGCAGGCGTATAGGAATCCGGGAGGAAAAACGCGCGTTTTAGCGGGAGGGAAAACTGTATGGGAATCAATTTCTAAGGTGTTATTTTTTTTTAATTTCCTAAAAGTACGGCCGGTAGCTATAGTTATTTTCATAATAGGTCAAACGACAAAAAGTTTTTACTCCAAGTCCGCTTGCCTCTTCCGATTTCCAAACAATATTTTGAAAAAAGAACCCAAGTTATAAAGGCTGGCGCGGGAAGTTCTTCTAATTTTGAATTTGGTGTAGTATATATTATTATTTTTTATTAATTCTACAGAATGTCGTCGAGTGATAGTGAAAGATTGATGACTCCGCCAGAAATAAAATATTTATTCTGCTTTTTATTTTCCTCGAAGGTGTAGTATAAAGCACTATGTATCACTCAGCAGTAAGTGCGATTCCTACCTCGTGTGTTTTAAGCCGCTCGGCTGCGCCTCGGGCCTCAAATGACACACTCGATAGGAATTAGGTACGTTCTCGCCTAGGTGAACAATGTACTATTTTCACATAGTTATGGTCCCTAGTTAAATTCTAGAGATATTTCTCTATGACCATTGTGTTGTTTAGTTTACCCTCTTTAGTCTGATATTGACATATCACTTCAACAAGTCTGATATTACTTTCCCGCCTTTATACATCCCTGCTCCTTAAATACAAATGTAATTATTTTATTATCTAGAACCCTTATCACAAGCTCTGCTAAACTTGGGGGCTAGATGATGTTGCGTGGGTTATCCAACAATTATTATTTGTTTTATTATAGGCCACGTCGTCTCTGCTACGGAGCTACGCAGGATCCCCGTAGCAATGCTACGAGGATACCGCGTAAGAAGTGCGCTTGTAATACAATACAACCCACACTTCTTTTTAGTTATGTACTTTTATGTTTTGTAGGTAGGTAGTAGGTACGATTCAGTGTTTCCTATATTATAAAGTGTTCTGATTCTGAATAAATTAATAGCTGTACCTAGTATGTATCTTTTGTATGCTAAGGTCTTAGAGTATCTAGAACGGACATGTCAACGCAAGGCGTACCCCTCTGCTGGCCATATGGCCATACACGTTATATAAACTACTTCACTCGTAACCGCGACCATTAGCTGTCGTTTCGTGTCGCGAAGTTGTGCTTAGTGAAAATGGTGAATTGTGCGGTATTACGGTGTAAAAGACGATCAGAGACATCAAACTTAAGGTACCACGGTATTTCCTATCACAAGTAAGTGATATTTTAGTCAATTGTTTTTCGTAATATTGTTTAATTTAGATTCAAATGGAATAGCAGTTGTGACAGTTTTAATACGACGCCAACGTCTTGGTAGAGGGTGTAGGTGAGTAATGTGAGTATAAATTCCTTGGTAAAAGGCGTAGTGTGGGGACTAGTTGAATGAAATTGATTGAGTGCATGATGGAATGAATAAAATGCCATGTGTTTTTTGGTACCCATAATAACCGATTTAAAAAAAGGAGGTTCTGTATTGGACTCGTAATGTACGTATACAACATCATTTCAAATTAGTTAACGAAACACGGGGAAAGGATCTCTATCGGGAATACATTACTTGGAGAATACAGAACGGGAGTAGCCGAGCGTACGCAGTCCGAGGTACATGAACAGTCATTTGTGTCTGTTTATAAAAACTATGCATCGAAAGATGTTATAGATTTGTATAGACGGTACGAAACCTTGATACGAAGACATCTGGATGAAAATAATAAAGTTTCAAAATCATTGGCTATTTCCAAGGAAAGAACTTATTTCCAAATATTGATCTACATGTCTATGATAATCATTTCGTCAATCACAATATGGAATTAGGAAGATTGGTTATGCAAAAGTATACAGATACTAGAATCTCTTTTCTTATGAAAAAAAACAGATCAAAGAAATGTCCTAGCCATACAAATCCGCCTGGGGCAGTACATTTGCTAACAGCCGCTATTCTTCTCCTGCTCTTATTTTCTCACCCCACCACACCAATTAAGAAACAAAATATTTATAAAAAAATGCATTCATGAAAGATTCATCGAAATCAGTTCAGTCTTAGAAGTTCTAAGACTGAACCGATTTCTATGAAGATGTTCTTAGTCAGAACCCTAAGATTCATGATTGCGTAATATTTGTTGTAATTAGGTAAGTACATACAATAACTATTAGCGCACCGCAGTTTTACTTGCGTAGATAGAATATAGCCTTGTGTTACTCAACAACAGTGTAGCTTTCTATTCGTAGAATAAATTTGAAAATCGGTTCAGTAGTTAAAGAGATTACGTACGCCCTACAAATCTATAAAAAATGAAAAGTATATGATTTTGAACAACGCTGGTTTCATTCATTTTATCGGTCTTTTTACACCCCATCACTACATTTTTTGTGTTAGAGTGTAACTAAACAATAGTGTAACAACAGTAATTCTTTAATTGTGTGCTTGTTTTGTGTTTATGTACAGATTTTACTTGCGTGTGCGTTTATAGGGACGCTTAATTTTTCTGCATTAGTGTGCGTGATTATGTAAATGTGTGCTGTACCGTGCTACTTCGCCTCCCGCGAAAACTGGCAGAATTATTTTAGTACTAAAAGTAGCGCTTGGCAACTCCCTTTCTAGATACTCCAAGGCTAACGTAGCAAATAAAAGATTACAACGGGCACTTCTTTTTGGTTTTGTACTTTTATATTTAGCTGGTAGGTATGATTCAATGTGACCTATATTAGAAGGTGTTCTAATTCTGAATAAATAAATAGCTGTCGGTACCCATTTATTTATGAAAAAAAGACATAATTTTATATTGAAACAAAAAAAAAACACTGTTCATCACGTTGCAATGCTTTATAGTTTTTATTATTGTTGTCTAGCATACATACACTAGAATTATGTAATTCTTATATATGTAATTCTTAATTATTGTAATATTACAATCTGACCATAGATTTGGCTATTGGGTAATTTACTATTAAACTAATTCAAAAATATATAACACTAAGGACATGTCCAGCGGCACTTTTCTTATCGTCTCTACCTAAGGGGAAGACACTTGGTACATACACTATTATAGAAAATACCGATGCATACACGTGAAAGTAACCTATTGTTATTTATTAGTAAGCAAGGGCTTCGTAGTTACTGATTTCTGTTTTCACTGTATCGAAAATGTTATAATGTAGATCTGTTTTTATTATGTGAAGTACCTTTGATTTCAATCAATTTCTTATATAATATGTATTTGTGATGCCGTGTCGCTTTGTCTTGCTGTCGGCTGCGTCCGCGTAAAGCCTATAATTTATTTTTGCGTTACTTAACATATGTATATTAGTACCTACCATTAGTTTCCAAGTCTTACCACTTACTTAATATGTTTTCTGTTATCACTACATAGTATAAAACAAAGTGGCTTCTCGCTGTCTGTCTGTCTGTCCATATATATGCTTAGGTCTTTAAAACTACGCAACGCATTTTGATGCGGTTTTTTTAAATAGAAAAAGTGATTTAAGAGGAAGGTTTATATGTATAAATTGCACCCGTGCAAAGCCGGGGCGGGTCGTTAGTATAAGCATAAAGTAAGCTTCTTACCGACTTGAGGTCCGTAAAGCCAATAAAAAGGTTTTTCGCTGGAAAACAGTGCTGAGTGGCAATAGCCCAGCACATGTTGAGCCAAAACCTATTTCGGCATAGGGTAATGGGGGCACAACTCGATTTGACGACCACCAATTGTGTCACTTAGCTTACAAACTGCCATGTCCTCTGTTTGTTTTTTATATAACTACTAGCTGATCCTGACAAACGTTGTTTTTCCATCGACCACTGAGTGATGAAGACTTTTAAAAAATGGGGGTTGGTGTTAGAAACGTGAAAATTGAGGGTTATTATGTATCTTTAATGCCAAACCATAAAACATCTAAAAATATTGTAAATATTTAAAATATTTTTTTGGGGTCGGCCACCCTTAATACTTAGGGTAATAAAAAAATAGGTAATAACCTATTCTCAGACCTACCAAATATACACAAAAATATCATAAAAATCGGCCAAGCCGTTTCGGAGGAGTTTGGTTACAATACAAACACTGTGACACGAGATTTTTAGATTCGTATAAAGATGTATATATGTGTATCGAAATAAATGCTATTATATTATATTCTGTTTACGCGTATGACTAGATTTTTTTGTTCTTCTATTTCACTTGGTTTACCTAGATATTTATATAGAGATTCTGACTAACCTAAGCGAGTACCTAACCACTCTCTACTTTTGTTATATATTATCTCCTTCTTTGTAACTTCTCTCCCTACCACCTATTATTCAATTAAGCTTGTACCTAAATCTGTTTATATGTATGTATGTCTGTGCTGTTTATGTAAACGTAAATATCATCATCATCATCAGGCTTTAATAGAACTTCGTTTAATCATAATCTCACCTGATGGAAAGTGACGATGTGGTCGACGGTGTATCACGAAGGTCTACCTATTCACTCTCCTCTTGATGACATATTCGCCCTCCAAAAAAGCATTAAACTTTCATCCATTTTCACGCAAAAAGTTAATCAACAAGTTAGATGCCTACACTAATTTGGCAGTTGTCAGTGCCAGCGATATGTGGCCACCGCCGACATGTCCTGCTAACGACCACGCCGCAGATCAGCCACCCGGGAAATCACCAGGCTATGTCTGCCTGGATATGTACCTGAGCATAGCATAATCATAGCAAAACCCATGCTAGCATGAGTTAGCACAATAACAAAACGGAGAAAGTTTTTGTTTACTACCCCTGACTTGTCAAAGTTATATGGATCTACAATGCAACAAATCCTAGTAGTTCCTCTCAGTAACAGGTAGGAGCACTGCAAGATGCTTATCTATGGAAAGAAACGAAAGCTTGTTTTACTCATGTTTTATAATGGCTGTACAACCTGTGACACAAAAGACTTGAAAACATAAACTTAACACACACACACTGCGTCATATTATGATGCAATGTAAAAACTAGATAGTATTAAAAAAAACTAAAACTGTACAAGTACTCGAATCCTTTAATTGTTTGCTATTTTTAAGTTTTGCTGGACAAATACTTTTCCCTTGGGAACTCGATGTCTTTCTCTATAAAAGAAAGAGAAATAATTTTCAAAATCGATCATAATTGATGGAGAGGTCAGCAAACATACATAGAGCCGAACATAGAACCTCCTCCTTTTAGAAGTTGTTAAAAAATCTTAAGTATACGGAAAAGGTTATTAAGAAAAAGGTTAAAACCACCAAGTTCCAACGACTTGTGGTTTGGTTGTCCTATTATTTAACGACCATATTTTACTAATACAGAAAAACAATTTTATGGTGCATATTTAAGTCGTTAAACTTCGTTAAAAGCTGACTATAGGCTTTGTGCATAAGCTCAAAGTCACCCAGCGAGCTATGGAGTGAGCTATGGTCGGAGTTTCTCTACGCGATAGAATCCGGAATACGGAGATCCGTAGAAGAACTAAAGTTACCGACATAGCTATCAGAATTAGCAGGCTGAAGTGGCGATGGGCAGGCCATATAGCTCGTAGAACCGATAACCGTTGGGGAGTAAAGGTTCTCGAGTGACCACCGTGATGCAATGCGAAACGTAGTGTGGGAAGACCTCCCATTCGATGAACCGATGACATTGTAGCGGTCGCAGGGAGTTGTTGTAGGACCGCTATTCGTGACATCGTTTGGGGGAGGCCTATGTTCAGCAGTGGACGTATACGGGCTGATGATTTATTTTATTTATTTTATTTCGTTGTCGTTAAAATGAACAGTAAAAGCTGGACAAGTGTAATAAAATGGTATTTTTAAAAGAAAAGTAAAAAATCTATATAGCGCTTCTTAATTCCAATTTTAAAATTATATTCTAATAAAATTCATCTCCTGTTGCCCGGACTCTTATGAGAACAGTGTCCTCAGGAGCTCCACACAAACACATCCAACATTTGGAAAAGTGAGAGTAAAAAATTCTGTTTTTTCATAATGTTGTTAAATGATAGACTTAAGTTTAGTATGGACGTCAGAACTCCGTTGTGGCGAATTAAGAAATGTTTTTGGAGGTTTGTCCACTTTTTGAATTTCCGACTAAATCATCATCGACTCCATCAATTGTTGAATCTCAGCTCAATCAAAACCGGGAAAGCAGGTCAATTTAGATTTGATTATAACCACCGGACAGGTAACTAAACAAAACCTTCTATAAACTTGCATTTTCATGAATCTCGTGATATGTTCAGAATTTAAAGTCTTAGACTATTAAACAATTTTTCTATTTATGGTTTATGATAAATCAACGATTTTAACTAATTTATTTTCTAAATCTAGTACTGGCATATTTATCAGGATGGCATTGAAATTCTTACTTCTCAAAGTCATACATTATACTATTAACCTTACTTAATACTAAAAATCCCATGTATTTCTACCTTTAAACGGCACAAATTAAATAGAGTCTAAGATCGAGTTTATTAAAAAAAAATGAATAAAAATTAACACTTGAGACCTGTTCCAAACTTAATAGTCACAACAATATTTTTGGGAACTTTGAGCACTTAAAAACGAAACCAAAATGTGTTTTGTCGAAAAACAGTTGAGATCTAAGATTGTGTCATGTAAATTAGCAACTTCCTTTAATATGAAATTGTTATTTTGAAATTTTCATGTAATTTTGTTCGAATAAATAAAGTATTCTATTGTACACTTCCAAGGTAGCTTGATTACTCCAAAGATAATCGACATGGCTGAAATTACTCATCTTAATTTGATAAGATAAGAATAGATTTATCACATGCGATGACAAGTCTATAACACTTTGTTTCGTACATAACCAGTCGTTAACTGAGCTAAACATAATAATTGGGACAGTTACTTTGCCGATATTGTATGTAGGTGGTGTGGTGTTTCCGTATCTCTTGAAATTTGCGATGCCACCGTAGTCAAACTTTTGAAAAGACCCGCTATTTATCAGCTGTATGTAATGCATTATAGTTTTCATTGACGCTCCTGTCGGCATGTGCCCCAACACATTCCCACGAACATATTGATTCTTAATTGGCTTACCTCCATTCGCTATCAGTAAATAAGAACTGTCACAGAGCTTTCGATCACCCAAGCAAAACTTTGCTACCACTTCCGGGGGAAACTGCTCGTTTGGCAGAAACTCATTGACACCAAGAAAATCCAGCGAGTTGCCAGCATACTCCCGGTGGAAGTCCGCCAACAGCTTCAATGGTCCATTGATCTGGTGCATAAACACGAGCGGGGCCAATAAAGTTGCCGATTTAAAAACTTTATTATATCGTGGCATCGATGACAGAAGTATTAGAAGCGCTGCTGCTCCCATCGAGTAACCGATGAATTCAATTGAAGTAGCTTGAGATTCATTTTGTACATAATCGATAACGGCTCGAAGGTCATAAATTCCCACTTCGTGAAATGAAAAGTCCCAAAACTCCTCAGAATCGTCAGGGAAATCAGTGTGAAGTTTTGAATATTTGTTGCCACGAGCGTTTGTCAGCCAGACGTCATAGCCTGCATCGGAGAGTAAATACGGAAGCGCGTCGTTCGGTCCCAGGAGCAACCAGTCGTCAGAGCTTCCCATCAAACCATGATGGAGAATTACTACCTTATCATCTGAGGTGCAATTAACACAGCATGCACGCATAATTCTATGCAAGCCCAGGAAGTAGCCATCGCGGGTCTGAACTGTGTGAGATTCCACTTTATATCCATGGCTAACGATTAATTCAGTCGCGGATCTGTTATAAATGTACGGATCGAAACGGTTATAATCACCCGGCTTTCGCTGTCTTTGGTGCTGCACAGAACATTTTTTTCCGTAAAATGCTTCCCCGAAAAAAATATTGAGAGCATTCCTTATAGTCTGCTGCTCTTTTTCAATGTTTCTTAATTTTTTATCATCCAGAGTGACAGCCAGACCTTCTTTCTTTTTTATTTTCTGACTTTGTTTATCTGGTTTCATGCGAAGCGGTTCAAGCAGGTCCACATTTTTTTCGGGGGGGTTCACGTCTTTTAATGGTCTGAATAGAAAATTTACAAAATACCTAAATACTTGTACTGCCGCATTTCTTGTCTTTCTAGCTTCTGTTATTTCTTCACAAGTGCACAAACATAAAGCTAATGAAATAAATATAACTTTTGCTACCATTGCAGGCGTGTCAATGTTGTTAAAATTTTAGTTAAACTGACATGAAATGCTGTGATGCAATCGACAGAGACAATGTACAGTAGAGACTATTGGGAAGGTACGAGAGTATATCAATTGTATCAAAATATTATTGATTTAAGCGAACACTACTCTAGCTTATTTAATTGTGCTTCTTGAATGGTGTTTAAATTGATTAGTAATACATTGAAATCATCCGGTGCGAACGTCCGGTTCAAACAACAAATATTTTACCAGTGCTGGGAACGTGCGTCTAATAACCTCCAAAATCGTATCAGTATATTACAAAACCTTTACATCTGAATATTAATTACCGAACACGTGTATCGTCCATTGCATACATGACACGAAATTTTAAAGCTCTTATATATCTATATCTATGGATTTTTAATAATCCAATCTTTAACCATACCTAAAGATAGTCAATGCAATTTATTTCAAGTTTGATTGTCATTGAGTCATACAAAGTGTGAAAGTGGACCGCGCCGAAAGTTCATATGCCTTGGCCATGAGTTGGATCAAATATTCACTTTTAAGTATAAGGCCCTTCTCCCATTACGATACTTGTAGGGTACGATACTCGAGTATAATACTAGTTGGATACATGTTCGCTACGCGACGCTCGCATATTATGCTACTGAAAAATTACTAAATTCATCATTTGTGCAAACTCGTTTTTTGTAGACGGACGTTATGTCGAGCGACTCCAGTGACGAAGAAGCTCTTGCAGTTTTTCTGTTTTATAGAAATAGAAGACGTCAACGCAAGAGTAGAAAATACTGGATTCATATATTGAAAGAAACATAAATTGTAGAGTTTTTGTAGCCGCACAAGAACTACAACATGATGATAATAAATTTTTATCTTTCTACCGAATGTCTAAAGAGACCTACTTGCATCTTGTTACATTATTAAAACCAGCTATACATCAACGAAATACTAAATTTAGAGAAAAGCGCGAGACGCGTCTCGCGCTTTTCTCTAAATTACCCACAAGCGACCAACACGGCGGGTATCGCGAGACTAGTCGCGAACGCGTAGAATACCAGTATCGTAGTGTGAGAGTCTCCATATAAATGTATGTGAGATACTTCGCGGCGACTAGTCTCCGACACTAGAGTCGCGCGGGCGTATGGTAATGGGAGAAGGGCCTAAGTACTACCTACCTAAACAAATATCTAGGTTACTTTGTGGTTGAAACACAATTTTATCGGGTGGCGTAAAAGTACTGTCATAATAATGAATGTGTTTCAATTATTGCAAATTAATTCAAATGACAATGTGCTTTGACATCTATGTATATTGTAGACAGAGAACTAGTTGTCAATAAGCCACGGAGTAATACCTATTTACTTGAAACACCAGCAATTTCCAAAGTTTTGACATTGAAGACGAAATCGTCAATTTGGAGCCAGATCACTTGCTTTGTTGTGGTAAATGCGAGATTTCAAAAAGCTCCAAAGGTTGGTTCATTATGTGTGTATCGCTCCTTGGTTTATTGACAACTGTTTCTCTATCTGTCTACAAGTCTCATAGAAGTCAAAGCACACTATAAAAGCAAATTCACATTACTGTTTGCTCCCCCCTGTATGTAGGTACTATCTAATGTCGGGTACTACCATTCTGATCTGGAAAATCCTTGGTCGGGCTGAATATTATTACGCTATTAATAATTGCGAATATTGTTAATTTGTTCACTCTCCCTGAGTCCATTAGGCTGGGTCTCTACTCTACCTGTATTCAAAGCTCGCCTCGCCAGAAAAGTAAATATTGGTAGGTACATAATTTATCTTGCTTGCCCTGGTACTTCTCCAAAATATCTTTTGTCCCAACCGCAAAGGGACGGGACTCTGTGAGAGTTGACACGGAATGTTTTGTTACAAACGTGCTTCAGCCATGCAAATCACGCCCGTTTCCCGGCCGTATCTAAATGGGAGTCAGGACTTGACAGAGCCTACGCATTTGCCCCCCTTGGAGTCGATACACTAGGTCCGTGGGGTACCGAGGCTCTCCGGGTTTTCAAATAGTTATCTGAGCTCCTGGTCGAAGCGACGCGTGACCCGAGAGCTGGTGAGTATCTGGCGCAGCGCATTAGCATTGCCATTCAGCGACACGATGCAGCCAGCGCAGCGTGTTGGGGACGCTTCCGACTAGTATTGATATGGACCAGTTGAGCTATCTGAAGATTGTTTGCAACAGTCTGCAGTTAGCTCAATTGTTTAAATTGTAAATACTAGTTCTAATTTATTTCTATAATTTGATTGTAATTTTCTTTGCAAAGAAGGGAGGTTTTAGAGGTGTTGTTGATTTTATCTTGTTCTTGGTACTATTTATATGATTATTTATAATAATATAATTAAAATATATTACGTAAAAATATTTTCTACTTTACGAGTATGTTCATACTATATTATTAAAGAGGTAGTATAATTATATTTTTAAATGTATGTTTCTTCTTGCTTAAGAATACTTATTATAATGTATTAAAGTTGTATAGTGTATACACTAGTGTTTCTTAAATTCTAAATTTTTTATCCATTTTCTATCCATCCAATGGTTGGAAGAAATCACTTCTAAGCGATAAGGCCGCCCATTGTACTTGTTCATCTATACTTATAATAAAACTGTAATCGGTCCAATTCTGTACCAATGTACAATATGATAATCTTCAATAAGATATTTTGAATTTTTTTTTGGATGGCTCTCTATTATCGGTACTCATGCCAAAAATGTATATTTATATTTTTTCCATCATGTCTGTCTGTACCTTGGCCGCGCATAACTCTGAAACTACTGAATGTATTGAAATGAAACTTGGCAGGATTTGAGTTCATATTACGAGGAAGGACATAAAATACGTTTTATCCCGGATTTCAATAGGGTTCCCTTGGGAGAGGGATGTACTTGGCTGCGCATAGCGCCGAAACTACTGAATGTATCCAAATGAAACTTAGCAGGATTTGAGATCATACTACGAGAAAGGATATAGAATACTCTTCATCCCGGATTTCAATAGGGTTTCCTTGGGAGAGCGGATGAAAGTAAAATTTCTTGGCTGCACATAGCGCCGAAACTACTGAAAGTATTCAAATGAAACTTAACATGATTTAAGTTCATATTACGAGAAAGGGCATAAAATACTTTTTATCCCGAAATTCATTAGGGTTCCCTTGGGAGGGGGGATGGAAGTGAAGTACCTCGGCCTCGCATAACGCCGAAACTACTCAATTAATTCAAATGAAACTCAACATAAATTGAGTTCATACTACAAAAAAGGGAATAAAATATTTTTTATCCTGGAATTCAGAAGGGTTCTCTTGGGAGAGAGGATGGAAGTGAAATTTTGGTCATCGCATGGCGCCGAAACTAATGAATGTATTGAAATGAATCTTGGCACAATTTGAGTTCATACTACAAAGAAGGATATTAAATACTTTTATCCCGAAATTCAGTAGGGTTCTCTTGGGAGAGGAGATGGAATTAAATTTTTTGGCTGCACATAGCGCCGAAAATCCTCAATGAGTTCAAATGAAACTTGGTACCACGAACTCTTTTCGGCTACAGTTGTAATGGTTAATCAGCGCAAATGGATTTTGGTACAGGTTAATTTAACGAAAACCCGTATATAGTTATTTAACCGGTTTTGTATTTCGGCTACCGAAATCGGACAAGCGCGTTGTTCAGATCAATAAGTATCTTCGATAGTTTTAAGTATATTTTGTTCTTTAATGTTTCAGGATATTTTCCACAAGCGCACAATCTTTAGTTAAATTTTTTATCTTCTCAGTATAAAGCGATTTTTGTGAATTCTTTTGACAATCAATATTTTAAATCATAAGGGTTCTAATTGAAATATTTGAGTACGGTTTTCATTTCGAATTCTTATTTTCTTCCTCAAAACCCTTATCTTTTGGTTATTTACGGGACCTTCTACGGAATTTCGACTACGGCGGCCATTCTCTACGGAGACTAGCCAGATGCGAAGGACATAATATTATAGTGAACAAGTATGTGCGCGCGTAAGCACAGGTGCACTCTCTGTTCCCTCACTCTCATAATCCGATGGGACAGCAGACCGACACGACCGGGGAGAGGTCAGGTGCAGTGGTCAACGGCGCAACGTGCTTTGGAATGCTCGGGGGTGTAACACCGTCAACTTACGGTATCTACCATCTATAATTGGTGACGGTAAACTAGGTTACGAATACTTTTATAATCTTGGTAAACATGTAAGACTCACCATAAAGCATCTGCAATCTGGTAAGAGGTAAGGTATGACTTTCATGCGAAAGTCATACCTTTGGAATTTAACTTCTTTCTTTTTTATTTTAGTTTAATGCTATTTTATACAGCTTTAAGTAGAAAAAACAGAGTAGTGCCTAGGTACTATGTATAATGTACTTACATTTTAAACTCGTATACTAAAAATACGCTTGAACGTCATTACTTTGTATTTTAAGGTAGTACTATTTTACTTCGTTTTCATGCATCATATTCCACATTATACCTTTTTCTAAATATTCTAAAGTCTTATAAAACACCACGGTGGATGCAACTTCGCTCCACAAAAAATCGGTGTGAGACACATTTTTATTGTTTATCACGAGATGATCGATAGGATTTTGGATAATGTAATAGATTTTTTGGACATCCTGCACTGAAGCCAGCCAGTCATTGCTTGAAGTAATCAAGGCCAAAGGCACAGTAAAGTTGTGAATATTATATTCCCAGGTTTCGTTATCGTATTTATGTAGTTTTCCACTTCTACAGAGCTGAATGTAATGTAAGATTGTTTTGATTGATCCGCCCGCTGGTACATGATCTCTTATACGAGCTAACAATTTTCTATCCATTTCCTGTTTAGAAAATCCACTCAAAAAAAACAACGGGTTATTACACATTGCAATTGGGCCCCTACAGTACTTCCGCGCTAGCCAGCTCGGCACCCTCCGACTTGGTAAGAACTCGCCTTCTCCCATAGTTTTGATTATTTTATCCGGAACTTTTTTCAATACATTCAAAGGACCGTTTATATGATTCATAAAGGCTAGAGGTGCGATCAGAACACCCACTCTAATAAATTTTCTGTGATATTCCGCTGAAGATAGAAACACCAAAAACGCCGTTGAGCCCATCGAGTGCCCTACAAAATCGATAGGGACAGCAACATTCTTTTGTTTTCTCATATAGTCAATAACAGCCGGTATATCTATCAATCCCATTTCATCTATGCTGAAATCCCAGTACTCGGGCATCGATGTTGTCAGTGTTGCATGACCCCTGGAATAGTAATTGCCCCTCGCGTTCATGAGCCACACGTCGAAGCCTGAATCTGACAAGATGTATGGCAGCACAGTCTTGGAACCAGGGCCGAGCAGAATCCAGTCCATCGAGCTTCCTAATAGTCCGTGATGAAGTAGTACGGTTCGTTTGCGTAAATTTGGTACCGCAGCCAAGCGGTGAACGGTCAAAAAATATCCATCTCTTGTTTGTATTACATGCGTCTCCATTTTACGGCCATGCCATTGCGCTAGGATCGGCGTTGTCATTTGGAACAGTTTGTCCGACTTGGCGATATTCTCAGTGGTAGTTAATCCAGAGGCCCATGCTTTGTGCACATAATCATTGAACTGCCCGCGAAGATCTTCCTGACCTCCAGATCCGACCCGCACAGCTAGCTTACTGCTACCAGGTATTAAAATTTTTTTAATTTTCACATAATACTTGCTAATATAACTTATTAAACTATTGTATGACTTTGTTAAATCTCTTTTAAAAAATTCAAAGGTGTAAGCACATTTAACATGATAAAAAAGTGTCGCAATAAGTAGAAACCATAAAATATGTTTCATGTTTCAGGTATCTCTTAGTGCAGTTTGCTGCATACTGTCTGGTAATATTTATTTTAGTAAGCCAAGAAAACTGTGACTATGTGACCCACAATGAAACAATGGATGTTTTATGTGCGTACAATGATGACAACTATAACATTCACAATCACATTTTGATTAGTTTCTAGCTCGTTCTTCATGTGAATATTACCTACTCATTGTAAATAATTACCCGTTTGTCACGCATAAGCATAGGTACCTACGCAGAACTCACTGTATGCGTTACCCCAGCAGAAAAGTATCTTCTAGGATGAAGCGAGTTCCACAAATAATTTGCGCGGTCTATGCTGTAAATGGTGTCAAGTCAAAAAAATTATGCATGTTCCCGTATTGGAATAATCCTGCAAGAAAATTCTAAACGTATGACCCTAGACAAAATGTGACTTATATTATATGGGCAGATAGCTTATTATTAGAGCATGAAAGTGCTCCTAAAAATTAAATTGGTGCAACTTATGGTTTTTGAGATATTCAATTTCGTGCTGGGGTAACGTTTTGCCTTCAAGAATCTTGATGATATTCAGGGTCGGATGGTGTAGCCAGGTGATGGCACCCTGGAAGGTGGCTATAGGAACTCTGTAATAAAATGCTGCAAACTTATCCAGCTTGGGCTCGTTGTTCTATGTTTGGATTAGAGATGTAACGGATAGTGGCTTTGCAGGATACTGGATATTCGTCAAGCTACGAGGCTGGAGCGCCGAATATCCGGCTCCCGGATATTGGTCCTTTATCGCGTTACATGACGCAATCAGTTTGATTTGAATTTAGGCGCGGTGAACGAAATCGACTATGTTAGGGCGCGTTCGTTCGGGTGATATCGCACGTGAGCGGAGATCGGGGCGACTTGGGGGCGTTTGAGTGATTCCGCGCGCGGCAGTTTTGAAAAAATAAAATAAAAATAAAATCATTTATTCTGAACATTCTTACATGAGGTTCATTTCAGTTCAGATTTCAGTTTGAGTTTCTTTCTCAGTTCGTTTGTTTATTCCATTGTTTTTTCACTTGTCATCGTGGTTTTATGTTTGATTGATTAACAAGAATAGTACATTGTACACCTAGGCGAGAACGTGCCTAATTCCTATCGAGTGTGTCATTGGAGCCTTAAAATACACGAGGTAGGAATCGCACTTTCTGCCGAGTGATACATAGTGCTTTATAAATAATAATAATAAAATAATAAATAAATAATACTGGACAATTCACACAACATTATCTAGCCCCAAGCTAAGCAGAGCTTGTGTTATGGGTACTAGATAACTGATATACATAATACAATATATTACATATATAGATTATTTATACCACACCTTCGGGGAAAATAAAACGTAGAATAAATATTTCTGGCGGTGTCATAAAACTTTCACTAACACTCGACGACATTCTGTAGAACTAATAAAATTGCCTACACCAAATTTGAAATTAGAAGAACTTCCCGCGCCAGCCTTTATCACTTGGGTTCTTTTTTCAAAATATTGTTCGGAAATCGGAAGAGGCAAGCGGACTTGGAGTAAAAACTTTTTGTTGTTTGACCTATTATGAAAATAATCGGCCGGTAGCTATCTACCGGCCGATCTTTAATGAAATTAAAAAAGAAACACGTTATAAATGGATTTCCATACAGTTTTCCCTACCGCTAAAACGTGTGATAAATGAAATTCCACAGCGTTTTTCCTCCCGGATTCCTATACGCCTGCAATGACTTACTTTCTATCTTATATTTGTAAAAGGAATAGGCAACTTTCGGAGCAGGTGTAGTATAAATATTATTATCAAGAAAACAATCGGCAATTAGGCAATATTTTGATTTAAACAGTGACCTTACCGCGTACTTGTTGTACGCGGTATATTTATTGTGTCAGGTTCAAATTTCTCGAGTTGGTGAAGGAAAAAGGCAGGTACGTAAGTTTTAGAGGTTATTATTTCGCTTCAATTGAACGAAAAGATAGTAAAACAATAAATTATGAATATTTTTATATTGTGCCTGTAGAAGGAAAATTAAATAACTGACAAAACCAAAATCGCGAGAAAAACGCAATTTACTGTTTTTTTTTTGCAACAAAAATAGCGATTACTTTTTTTGTACACAAATTATGCCGTCGGTTTTTTGGTATGTAGGTTGTTACTCAATCTATTGCTGGATTAAATGATAGTAAATTAGGATCTTTTGTTTCAGAGAAAAAAATGTAATTATACATTTTTCCCTCGCCGAATTTTAAAGGTTCAGAAAAATTATTTAGTTATTCATGTTAGTTATTCAGTTTTGCCTCGCCAATTAAGATCACTGGCGCCCAAAAAGCTCACGATAACTGCGATTATTTAATTTTCCTACATCAGTAAAATTATAATCCCATCATTTATTTACTTATTTATGTAAAGATTATCCTATGCATTAGTAAGGATTTGAGTAAAATTCGAATGTTTTTCACACAAACCCAAAAAAGTAATCATTCTTCTTCATTGAGTGTGTGAAAATTATAAGAGTTAACAACTAGAACGCCAAAATATTTTTGGTAGACTTTTTATTTTCATAAAATCAAACACGACAATTATTTAATGACAGGTGACGCTATGGCTCCAATAGTCGAAATTAAATCTAAATAGTTAAAAAAAAGCATCACTTCAACCTTGTGCATATGCGAAACTTTGAGAATCCTTCGGAATGTTCAGATCCGCGGTGGAAAAGGGACTACAACCCAAACATAACTGTAAATCTGCCAATGGAACATCTACGTATATAATGCGTGAAATTCTTCGCGTTTTATACGTGTTTGTCAGCTGGAAATAAACCAATTAAATACTGCTATGAGGTAAAACGTACTTCTTAAAAAGCTACTTTACATATTGGTCTTAGAAGTGGAAAGATCTCTGCGCAAATCATTCAGACGCACTGGTGGTAATCACGATATTCACGTTATAGAGTTACAAAGTTCAAGAAAGTAGTCACTAGATCTTAAAACTTCACGTGGAAAAGAGTTCACACTCAGCTTACAGGACAACTGGCATGTTCTCCAACTTTTGCCCTACCCAACTGAAGAATTGCTTTGCTAACCGAGTAAAGAAGAGCTTCTGAGTCTTTACTCGGAAGCTCTTCTCTACTCGGTTAGCAGTTTGAAGAATAAAAAATATCTTTTGAACTGGTAAAATAGCTCAAATCTTAAACAACAGTTAACGGCAACCTGTCAAGATAATTCTCCCAGGACTGAATCGATAGAGCCCTACGTTTTAATGCATTTTCAACCAATCGAATCAATGCCAAATTATAAGCCAGAAAACTGGAAAATGGCACCAAAACATTCCTTCCAATCTCACTACTGAGATACAGTGATGTTTGAGTGAAAAAATCATGAAAATTCTGTAAAAGAAGATGTGGCAATAGTGTGAATTTTAGTTTAAGTATGGTAATATATATTCAATAAATTTGCTAGTTATATAAGTCAAATATTGTATTTCCGTAACTGAAGGACAAACTGTTGTTCCAACTTATTGTTTAAGATCTTTTTGTACACAGTTCTGACAATAAATATCTTTATCTTTTAAAAAAAATATCTTAATTTCATCGATCTCCACCTACAGGAAGGATAATGATGATTTGACTTCGCAAGAGTTGAAACAGCATAGACCAATTTCTCGCCGTTATAATCTTGCTATTATTATTGAACCAACGGCGGTATACGGTACTAATAAACGAGGTTTAAAGCTATGCTTTATAGAAAGATGCTTGATCTTAGCTACCGAGAAGTGCTAGCTTCGGTTAAGTATGGCCGCTTTTTATAAATTTAAACGCACAAGAAATCATGAAACTCTTCTCTGACATTCATATAGGTCTTGATACTTTCAATTCTTTTTTAACCTAACATGTTTATCACAAAACATATAATGAGTTCAAAATGTTCAAAAAAAAAACCATTCAATGAATATTTATTATATATATTGGGAATTTTATTCCGTGTTTTTAAGCTACTTGATACTGTACAAACAACCTTATTTTATTCTACTTATCCTGAACACGTTAACTCTCAGGTTGCCGTTTCTGTTGCGATAAGGCCGCTCATTGTAAGTTTTTGGTTTTATTAACAAATAAAATACAGCACAGACATTAAAGTCTATGCTGTATTTTATTTGTTTTATATATTATCACATATTATTTATAACTTAGATTATGTCCTGACCTGATATGCATGTTTCTTCCTGGTAAACATGTCATTTTTGGGAATAACATTCAGTAGACAATTAAATAATTTACCGATTTAATTTTATTTGACAAACAAAAAATTCAATAATTCACTTTATTTAATTATTCCAACTGCAATTTGGTCTTGGTTGAGCATAAATGAGTTCAGGGAAAACTGAATAAACGACGTTATTGACTTTTTTTGCTTTCATAGTGACAACATGATGTCACGTGTGTTATTTATTTTTTGCCGAGTTATTTACTTTTCCTTTGCTACTTTTATCTAAATTCACCTTTATCTATTTTTCCATATAACTTTTTGATAAATTATGATATAGAAACTTTAGTAACACAGAAAGATGCAGCTTGAATCGGACTTTATGAAAATGCAATAAAGTCGATTTCGCAAAATGTGTTAGTTATTTAGCTTTCCTTCTACAGGGACGATATTCTTAAACTGATTTTGTTAGTAAACAAACATAGTTACCTATAGGTATAAATAAATTTTGGTCGATGTGACATATTTTTATTTTTGTTCATGTATTACGAAAGCTGAAATTTGGTATGGGTATAGTTTGGGACATGGAATAACATATAGGCTATTTTTATCCCGATAAAACGCGGGCGAAGGTGCGGGTAGCAGGCAGTAGGAAGTAGGATAGGATACTGTAAACGATAAACCTCCTGTTAAAATATTCAGTAATACCTATTAATTTCTTAAAGAGATCAGTGAGTAGTTACTTCCTATTTGTTTCTATTATCTTAATTTTTTTTAGAATTATCAGTGGATAATATATATGATTATCAACACATTTGTTATTAAATTAATGCATAACTTACCTAAAGAAAATAAACCTGCAAAATGATTGCAAATTAGGTGTATTGTTATTTCAACCCAAATTTTCATCCCACAAGCGAAAACTAATAATATTTTTTGTCATTTCAACCCACACAAGTTTTACACTGTTATTTCAACCCACCCGGAAGAAAACAAGCGTTGATCAGCAAAAGTATGGCAAAAGTACCGTCAGATCAAATACCATGACACGTACATATTTAAATATTTTTATTTGCTATACATACATAGTTAAATAGGCACTTAGTCTTATAAAAATCATTAACATATTATACAGGATGGATTTTTTTGAGACGGGACAGTAAGGGCAGGTACCATAAAGGAAATTGTCACTGAATGTAGGGATAAGGTACTTATATACGTCTCGTCACGGTTTAATAACGCTCGGCAAAAGTGGAGGGGGGTTCTGCGCAGGTGTAAAACAGTTTAAAAATCTAAAAATCGTCGACGCGACCCGTACCAACCGTCACCATGACTGACCCAGAGAAAAGGTCTGTGCTGGTCACATCACACATCACATCAATCACCTTTACCAGTTCACTGCTGGACAAAGGCCACCTCTGATTAGGGCCTTATGGCTCCTCGAATTTGAGGATTACGCCATAATCCCGACGCTGGGCATGCGGGTTGGTGATCACAGTTCGCTGGTGGTCCTGCAGGAGGCACTGCTGCCCGCCCTCTGGTGCATATCCCGTCGTCTCTTACGACAACCGCGGGAACAGCTGGTGTGGTGAAAATTCTAAGCAGCCACACGCGCGCCTGTCAACTTGTGGTGCCGGCTTAGAATTTTCAATGTACATAATCGTAAGGTTCTTGTCTTGTGTTGGTAGGGGAGATGTAGGTAATGGGGATCACAATTCAAATAGAAGCAAAATTATACTAGAACAATTTATTGTTTTCACCCTATTTTATTTTACTTAATTTAACTATGAATTTAGATCAAGTTCTTTTACTAAAGTTTATTAACTAGGAAATAGTAATCATCTTTACAAAATCAGGTTTTATCACCTATGTATATGCCCACCTATACCTACGATAGGCTACATTGGCAAAATGTTGGTAAAACAATATTAACAATAAAAATAAACACTTAAATGGCAAATGTGATTTCAAATCGCAGTTTCCAATGCTATGACTATCAGACACATATCACAAGCGTAGTTTTTTTTTAATATACTAGATATTCTCTAGCAGTGGACGTGTATGGGCTGATATCATATTATAGATTTACGCAGTTGAAAAATTAGGTCAGGAGGGCGAAAAATCTTCCATCGTCTATAACGCGTGGTGAGATCTGAACGTTGCATATTTTTCTGGTACACATCTAGCGACTGAATTCATAGGCATCGCGTGCTCGCTTTTAGTTTTTGTTTTATTTGAGTGGCTCCCCACTGACAAATGATTCCGATTGCCTTCATTTCCCTTACCTAAAAGCAAGTGACCTTTGTGTAATCGACAGGTAATATCGCTAAACTATGTTTTACTTGTCGTAGAAAAACATTTATTTATAATACGTTCTTATAATCAAACATAATTTTCACATGACATCACGGTAAGAAGATCTTCTTTTGCCGGTCCCTATCCAATGCAAAGTGGGGTCGGCAACATGTTTTTTTCTTCCACTCTCCTCTACCAGCGTCTATCACGGTATATAGATAAAATCACAAAATGGGTCGAGCGGTACATTTGACTGGTGGACCGGTGAACTCTGCTTGAGTTCACCGGTGTAATACTATGGTTAATCGGTTAAATTACTACGTTGAAGTTTTACAATGTAAGATTTCAGTTTGTTTCTAACCACATTTTTACTACCAAGGAAATGGTCGTGCTCGATCATGTTCCAGTTTAAGCCCCTTTCTAAATATTTCATAGTTTTATGGAATACCATCGTTGATATAGTTTTGTCCCACAAAAAATCGGTGTGAGACACATTTTTATCCTTCATTAAGAAATGATCTATAGGACTTTGTACTAAATAATATATTTTGCGGACATCCTGCGCTGTGGCCAAGTAGTCATCACTGGAACTTATAAAAGCCAACGGTAAGTTGATATGTTGAAGATCATATTCATTGGATTCATCATTGAATTTGTGGAATTTATCAGTTTTTATCAGCTGAATGTAATGTAAGATTGTCTTGAATGATCCTCCGGCTGGTACATGATCCAGGAGACGAGCTATGAAACTGACATTCCACTTCTTTTTATCAGGCACGTCGGTTAAAAACAAAAACGGGTTGTTACAAATTAAAATTGGTCCTTTACAGTACTTCAGCGCTAACCAGCTTGGCACTTTCCGTTTAGGTAAGAACTCGCCGCCGCCGTTCATGGATTTGAGTATTTCTATTGGAAGTTCCGACAACACACTCAAAGGACCACTGGCATGATTCATAAATGCTAATGGTGCGATCAGAACACCCACTCGGAAATATCTCTTATAATATGGCAACGAAGACAGAAACACCAAAAATGCCGTACATCCCATCGAATGACCCACGAAATCCATAGGTAGATAAAAATTATTTTGTTTTTTAATGTAATCAACAACATTGGGTATATCAATCAGTCCCATTTCATCAAAACTGAAATTCCAAAATTCGGGCATTGTATCTGCCAGTGTTGTGTGCCCTCTAGAGTAATAGTTACCTCTCGCGTTCATGAGCCACACGTCGTAGCCTGCGTCCGATAAGATGTATGGCAGCACAGTGCTAGGCCCAGGCCCGAGCAGAATCCAGTCAATAGAACTTCCTAGTAGTCCGTGGTGAAGCAGTACGGTTCGTTTAATTAAATATGATTTTGGAGCTATCCGGTGCGCCGTCAGGTAATAACCATCCCTTGTATGAATGATATGTGTGACGACGTTGCGACCATGCCATTTTGCTAGTAGCGGCGTTGACAGTTTATACGAATCAAATATTTTTGGCCTCTCTTTTCGTTTAGTCATATTATTGACAGAAAGATATTTAGCTGCCCCCTTTTCCCATTCACTATGTTTGGCTTCTACACGGTCTCTAAAACTTATTTCAGAATTCTTTTGGAACAATCCAGCAAAGGCATGAGACATTCTTTCAAAAAAAAATTTTACTTCGTTCATTGATTTTTTAAAATCATTCGAAAAATATTCAAATGTATAATCACATTTAATATGGCTGTAAAGTATCACAAACAACAGAAACGAAAATATGATTCTCATAGTTGATGTAACTGATGCTGTAGTTTGTCGCGTACTGTCTGGTTGCGTAATTTGTAAGGACAAAGAAAGCGTTACATTACATGCGAAAACAATAGACCTATTGTGTTATTTATTGCTGAAACACAAATATCAACAAAATGTAATCGAATTTGAGCGAGGCGTTATGTGTGTACCTACCTAGTCTACCTGCCTACAAGGTACTTCTTCAACCTTCTCAAAAGCTAAACTATAAAAGAATATCTGATATTGAAAGACTTCAATAAAAATCAAATCTTGACGAATTAGTATTTGTCCCGCAAAACTTAAATAAAACCAGCCAAATGCGCACAAGGAGGGTTCCGTACCATCGCACAAAACTATTTCGCGAAAAATAACCTAAAGAACTGATCATAGGATGGATCAAAAGAAAGCAAAAATCCAACATGACGCGGTCGGTCACCCATCGAAATACTGACCGCGCCCACCGTAAAAGGCGGACCGTTGAAATTTTCACAGAATGTGTATTTCTCTTGCGGATAATAATATAATAACACAATAAAAAGAAAATAACAATCAAATAATATTAAGAAATTAAACTAGTATTTACAATTGAAACAATTGAGCTAACTGCAGACTGTTGCAAACAATCTACAGATAGCTCAACTGGTCCATATCAATACCAGTCGGAAGCGTCCCCAAGACGCTGGCTGCATTGCCCCGCTGTATGGCAATGCTAATGCGCTGCGCCAGATACTCACCAGCTCTCGGGTCACGCATCACTACGACCAGGCGCTCAGATAATTTTTTGAAAACCCGGAGAGCCTCGGTACCCCACGGACCTAGGGTCTCGACTCCAAGGGGAGCAAATGCGTAGGCTCTGTCGAGACCTGCATATTTGCGCCTCTTGAGATCCTCGGCCAAAACTGCCGCCGAACCAGCCCTCACGGATGTCCTTGAAAGATGGGAAGGCGCAAGTGTGTCGACACATGTAGCGTCCCACACAATAGGCCTCCCCAGCTCCCAAGGGACTAAAGTCATGCCGTCGGGCCTCTTACCATCGTCACGCAACAGACCATTCGGTTCGAGAATAGCTGGTACGTTAGCGGTGACCAAGGCCCGTCGGATGATGTCGTTAAGGCTGGCATGGCGAGATATCCGACCGGCAGCCCTAGTACACGATAATCCGTGATGACCAAGCTGTTCGACAACAGTACCGAACTGGCATTGATGAGGCGCGCAACACCTTGCACCCAACCGAAGACATGTTGCTATACGGAAAGTTACGGGATCCAATAGAGTGCCAGTATTACATGAAGGAAGTGCTTGCAACCAATACCAATAAAAATAAAACAAATATTAAAATTGAAGGGCCATGTAATAATCTAGATTTTTTGGCTATTTTTGCACTACTTTTGTGAAGACTGTATTTCTTGTACTGTAATAGGTAAACAGATTAAATTATGATTATGGTGTGTATAATCATTACCGCTATAAAAATAAATAACAAAAATAAAGGAATGTAATAATAACGGTCCAACATCCATACCAAGTTGAGTATCGATCACCTTAAGGCGCATAGTAAAGCGACACTAGCGCCACCCTTGATTTTTTTCTTGTATTATCTTTATGAAAAGAATTACTAAAGTTCTCACCGCCTATTTATAATATTAGCAGAATATGGTTTATTGCGGTTGGTGGCCACCAAACGTAATCAACCGTTTTCTGCTAATTCTAAATAAAATAAAACTATTACAGAGGTATCGAAAAATAGTTTATACTGGGTATTATCAATTGGCTGCGAGAACTTTTGGTAATTATTTTCCATAACGAGAATACAAGAAAAGATAAAGAGTCACATCATATTGCAACATTTGCAACGTTGGGCGCGGTCAGTACTTACATAGATGGGCGCGACCGCGTCATATTGCCTTTTTTAATCCGTGTCCGTAAAATAATATATAGTCTAATAAACAAATACATCATTTGATTGTATTGAAATAACTGGCCAAGTGTGAATTGACTCGCTTACGACCTTCGTACATAAGTATTTGGTAAAAGGAACCTTAAATACTTTTACCAAATACAATACGTACGTACGTACGTACGATGGTCGTAAGCGAGTCAACTCACACTTGGCAAGTTATTTCAGTACAATCAAATGATGTATTTGTTTATTAGACTATATATTATTTTGTGATATTTAGAAGACCCAAATAAAGATTTTATCAATCTTTACATCTAAACTTTCGCCTTCTAAATATTAAGCTCACGATCGTTGTTGGTTTTAAAACAGGGGTGAATATCGTAATTATTAGTAGGGCCGGTAATTGGATCAACGGGAGCGCCTAAATTACTTAGTAAAATATGCATAACATTATTACCCGGCCCGCTATATTTGCTGAGGCATTATTATATTTATTATTATTATTCATGTTGCTTTATAATGGGGTTGAATTGGTTACTTAGTGAAAAAAACAGTGGTGACTCATGAATTGCATACAATATATTTAGGTTTAATGTTAAGACGTTTTGCAAATTTGGGTGTGTTCATGGATTTTTGTTACTAAGTGTACAAACATCGATGCAAAAGTGCGATTTGAAAAGAAAAAAACTATATAATGTAGAAAAATCTACGAAAGTACTTGATTGTAGAAGATTGTACTTTTCAGAGCCCTCAAAAAATAAATTTGGTAGAAGTGAAAATATTTCTAGTTTTGATCGATTAAATAAACAAGACATTTTAATATATCGATTTTAATAAAAAAAAAACACTTCATACTCCATTCAATCACACATTAAACTAAATCTAAAAGAAAAAAATATTTCAGAAAAAAAATTACAATTAGCTAAAACACGTACTTATGGTAAAAAAAAAAAACAATATTATCACTGGGAGCTAAATGCAAATAATATAAAGGAACGTGTTAATTTGAACGCCTCTAAAAACAAACAAACGTACATACATAAGTACTTTGTAACAACGCTCGAAACAAAACGCTTACTTACCTATTTACTATTTAATGATTAATTATGTACGTCTTATGAAATAACATTAGAACTAGTAATATATTGACATAATAGTATTACATATTATTTAGTTGGTCAGTATTTAGTCAGAATTAAATTTTAGTTTATTTGTTTCTCATTATAAGCCAACCATGTGTTTGTATGAGAATAAAGTTCTTTAAACCGACATATTTCAAACATCTTTCGCGTGGCGTCGTCGGGTCTGACTAGAAACATCGCGTGTGTTGCGTCGGATAGTGTGTTTAGGTACCCCACAGAAATGATATAGCTGCACTTGTTTACCCCCACCATTGGCAACACGTTTAAAGAGTCGGACCAGATCGGATAGCGTGTCAGGTGTTTATAATGTGATTCTGGGCATAGACTACATAATACGAATTGATTCAATTGAACACGTTTCGCGTTTTGTCATATGCCGTGGCGTATCATTAGTGTGTTTCCGGCTTACGTGTATCTCATGGTCATCTGTTTTCATACAAAAAGCCAGCATCAACCAGGGGACGTACTTGGCAAACGAAAATCGAAGTTTCTGAATCGCCTGCATAATATGGGCATTTTCAAGCAAATGCCAATATTATGCAGGTGACATTAGAGACGAAAACTAATCTGGAGGCTCTCGGCTCCGTCTGTTTTAGCGGTACAAACCCGTAAAACTTCTTGATTGGACGTCTAAGAAAATATTTGTTGAAAACTAATAAAATCTTGTGGGGTTCTATCATCAGAGAAAACTGTACGATTTCACTAAATAGAGCTTCCGAAGTAAAATTGAATTGAAAACATAGAATAATTATTTCTCAAGAAACTTGCTATAGGGTAAGAAGGATGCTATTGAATACAGAGAGGTTGTAAGTTTGTTCACTTTATTTTATACACAAAGAACAGTTTTGAAATCATAATTGATATTGAAATTATTTTATGGCTGCTATACAAAAACGTACCAACAATGTAAAATATATTTATGTACCTATGTTACTGTATCCTATAAACGTTTTGGAGAAATGCTACTATTCATTGGAGGAGTTCTGTGCTGACAAATCTGACACTGGGATTCTATAAATAATTAATTTGACATACTACATAATTGTAAAAAATGTACATTATCTTTTAAGTTGTGACATATTCTATTTATGAATTGGTATTTTTATATGTATAATTTTGACATCTTGATATATTAATATTGTTATACTGTTATTTAATTATTTTTATTTTTTGTCATTTTACAAGTTGAATCATCATTAAGGTTACAAGATGTGTTTTTCTCTCTATATAACTAAACAAGTTTAATACCTACAATTTCCGACACAATGTAATAATTGTTTGAGATTAAATAAATAAATAAATAAAGCTAGGCATTTTTACGCTCTTACCGACTTCGTAAAAAGGCGTAAAGCGTCGAACTGATTTAGACGGTGAAAACACCTATGAAGGATTCGTTTCCTGTTCTTTTACGTAATTTCTATCAAGTGAATTGTGCACTTTAATTGACACTGATTTCCTTACCTTACTCAATCACAGTTACGTTTTGCCTGTAACGTCCCATTGACGGGAAAAAGCCTTCATACATCACGATTCTGAGCCATTTGGATCCACGTTCTATCAAAGGTATATTAGTATAGTTCTTCGCGACATTATCGTTTCTTCGGTCTACCGCGACGCCTTACTCTGTTGGGACTCCTCAGAGTGGTGATCTGGTCATGGCCAGCCAAGCTGCATTATACCATGCCAAAAAATATTTATGAATACAGCTGATTTTCTTTCCCATCTGTGTAGTATAGTAAAATATAGGTACGTATTAAGTATATTATGTCACGCATAACACAAGCTCTGCATAGCCTAGGTCTAGATAATGCTGTGTGAATTGTTCAGCATTATTTATTATCTATACTAATATTATAAAGAGGAAAGATTTAATTGTTTGTTTGCATTAAATAGGTTCTGAAACTACTGAGCCGATTTGAAAAATTCTTTCACTGTTGGGAAGCTACACTATCCCTGGATGACATATACCCGGCCATAATACATTTTCAAAAAATAAGGGATATTGAAATTTTTGTTAATATACCCGTGCGAAGCCAAGGCGCACCGCTAGTTATTTATCAATATATATAACTAGCGGCTATATATATATATATACACACACATATATATTTTCCTCATGGGTGACGAATTACGAAAGATTGTTTGTGGCTTAAAAGTCGGCAGCGATACATCGACTTTGTTTCAAATGTAAGCGAAACCGACTCCCCTCCATTATGATCCTTATTATTTCAAATAACCACAAACAAACAGAGGGGCGGCATCGAGCGGTTTTTTTTAATAAAACTATCCCTTCTTACCAACGATACAGAGTACGGTAGTTTTGCTGACACATTTGGATAGACTGTGAAGAGGAAGGCTTAGAATGATTGATAGAACAAAACGAGGTGAAGGAAAAAAGGCGACGATTTCGTATTTTTTTCGTGTTCGTATTTCTGTATGATAGCAGTGATTAAACAGCAATATTGGTAATTCGCTGACACTGCGTGAACTGAAGGTTCAGATTCAATAAGAACTTTATTTGTCTAGGCTTACAAAATATGCACTAAAACAAGTAAAATTTTATGTTGTTCTGTGGATCATCTTTCGTTAACAAAAGATGTTGACACCTTCAAAAACTTTCGCCTTTTTATTGTTAGTAGTCACATCACGCTTTAATAGCGCTCGACGAAAGTGGAGGGGGTTTCTGCGCAGGTGTAAAACGGTGTAAAAATCTAAAAATCGACTTCTGCGCATCAAGGTCAGCGCTATTGAACCGTGACGCGACCTATAGTAATAGTAGGAAGTTTTTGTTACAAATGTGCCATTTTAAATAGTCGGCAGTGCAAAAGGGAGAGTAGTTATTTTTTGGATAAAATAATTTATTTTACATGTTCAATACAACAAATAGGGAGACCTGAGACGTAACTTATAAAAAAGATTTATTTATTGTATTTTATTTATTACCACCTATGTAGGTAAATAGTCTTATCATATTTAGGAACACTTGTTCATTCTTATTTCATAGGGCCTGCGTATTATTTATTTATCACTATAAAATTCCGAAAAAACCGAGCGTCTCAAATAGATTTAACACTATACTTACATTGGTTATAGGTAGGTATTGTAGATATTTCTATGTAACAATGTAGTAGGGTTAAGAATTCTAAAAAATACGTCTCTGCTAATGTTTTTACGACATACAGAAAATTCGAAGTAATAACATTGTACTATCTACGAATTATTTAATTGTTAATTCAACAAACTCTGAAATAAGTAACATGAAAAAAATTTGAAAACCACCAGTTGTTCGAAAAGATTTTTGAAAGTTTTCACATTCACGAATTTTCTCTAACTGGCATAGTTTCGGATTTGGCTATCGCAGCTAGTATCATGTCTGTGGGCTATCCACTCCCATCTAAAAAAGCCACTCTGTACAACCGAATTGGAAACCTCCTTTTGTTTACAAATAAACATTTTGAGAGTTTTGAGTGGTCAAGAATGCCATGAATGAAAACCGTCTGAGAACCAAAATCAGAATCAATAACTTTATTTCTTTAGGTTTACAAAATGAGCACTTAGACAAGTCAAATTTTATACTATAAACATAGTTATTATTATCAAATAAGAAACATAGTTAGTATTATCAAATGAGAATTCTATGTATTGTTAACTAGAACTCAAGAGACAATAAAACTTTGATAGGGGTCGTAATAAGCTCTAACGTATTTGGTTATGGACTAATCTAATAATTAGCTCCATGGTTTTCTTATACTTTGTAGAAGTTTGTGATATATTTCTTACCCAGATTCAGATTCATTTTATTAATAACGCTTGTTACATGTCATAAAAGTACAAACAATAATAGTAGTCAATTCAGCACAATACGATTCATTAACTATTTCATAAGAACTTAAAATTAATAATCACAATGAATTCAACATAAGTTATAAAATTATAGCAATATATTAACATAAATAATATAATATGGTATAAATGTTAACCGTACAATAATTTTCATTAAATAATTCGTCAACTCTATAAAAAACTTGCTCGATAAGCCAGTTCTTCAGCTTGTTTTTAGAGAGGACTTGTAGCGCTTACGGGCTTACGGCGTTGTAAGTACTTACTATCTCCATGATTTCTTATGACCTATTTTGATAATATCTTTATGGAAACTAGGGACATGGTAAGTACTTGTTGTGCGCACAGACATGGTACTAGCTGCGCCTTAAGTATCATGGAAACCGTAAATTGAGGATTATTGCTTACATGGAAACTTTAGGCGCAGCTAGTATCATGTCTGTGCATGGAAACACTTCATAGGCGAAAGTTCGCAGATATTTCTATAGAGATTTTCATATTCTGATGAGAAACGAAAACCCTATGTCCTTTCCACAGACATGATAGAGCTGCGCCTGTCCTTTCCTAACTATATGCTGTACATAGAGTTTTGTAAGGGAGGAAGGTTATTTCATTCGTCCAGGGGATTTTACTTAATCTGTGCATCGGACTGACATCAAACGTCAAAATCTGAAAAAAAAATATCATATAATGTATTGTATTCTCTTTGATATAATTTTGGATTTTGGAAACACAAATTGTACTTATTTATCTTGGTTATTTGTGTCTTTGGTATGAAGTTTTATTTTTCTACCTATTTACAAGAGTAACAACAATACAACACTTTTTTTTATTTTTTTTTATTAGAGATCTGATCGAAATGCAATTCGATGGAAGAATGGAACTTGGAGACACCAAAAATATGTCTATACGAAAGAAAATGAAGGGTCTACCTTCTGATACGCTGAGTGCGACAGGTCTTTTGTACCATGACTGGACTGCTTTAACCCCTTGCCAGCGAGAGTGTAACTCAAGGCTGGTAAAGACTATACAGATAGAAGAAGAGGCGTATTTGAGTCAACATCCAGAGGTATGTTAAACTAGATAAATAAATAATGCTGGACAATCAAATATGTATGTTTGATAGATAGAATAAACTTTATTGCACAAAAATTGTAGATAGGCCAGCATAATGCTAGATAGCATTCGCTACCTACCTGCCATTCGTTACCCTACCTAAACTTTTGGGTAGTGTGGAGAGCAATAACTTAGTAAGTAGTGTGTAGAAGTGTGTGTAGTAGTGGTAGTGTAGTAATGATAAAATTTACAGAAAAACAAAAAATAATAATAGTAAGTAGGTATAATTAACATTGAAATAAATAAATACACGTATAAACATCATAAAATATACTTGCTACTCACAATAATACTTACTTAAGAATATATATGTACATACACAATAGAATATACCTATATATATATTATGCCTGGAAGAGTACGCTTAAAGCGATAAGGCCGTTCTTTGTACTTCATTGATTGTTAGCATTTCTGTATTGTATTTTGTGTTTGTGCGGTACAATAAAGAGGAATTATTCTTGCTAAATAAAGTAGTTATAAGATCTGTTCTTCCTTTTTGGAGTCAGTGTGTGTCGTGGGCAGTGAAATTATTAGTTTAGTTTAGTTTATCGCATTCACTGCCCAGTCTCTGCAGCTCGAGCCGCAGGGATGGGCAGCAGCTAGAAGGTCTGCAGGAACCACATGTGCATCGTGGGCATTGAAATTGTTAACCTGAACAAAATCAACGACCTCAGGGCGGTCCCTGACTATTAACGACTTGAGCACTGGTCTGCATTCGAATCAGTTATTTTTTACAATGTCAGAGGAAGCGGTCATACCGCTAAGCACCGCAATACGGAAATTAGATCATTTTCGAAATCCTGATGATGGATATAGATTAAAATAAATTATAAAGAAAATAACATCGAGATTTATTTTATCAACCATGAAAACCATGCAATGCATTGCGCAATTTGCGCAATATATGTCTATTAGTTTCGAAATTCTGTTGAGTATTTTAGTTTGTTGTAGAAAAGTGGGTGCGCGTTGAAGTCTTTTCTATGCTACGCCGCCGGCCCTGCGCAGTATCGTAGCACGCGCTACGAAGATCTACGTCAAAATAAGTTTATGAGCATCGGAGACGGGTAGGAGAAAGTTAGATTATATCAGAGGAAAGAAGGCAAAATAACATACACAATGGTTATAATTATCTGCCTTTCTCTTTGACGACGTTTAGGGTTTTGCGAATTTTTTGTGTGCAATTATTCACTAGCGCGAGTGTACCATTGAGTATATACCCCGTAGTGTACTAGTACACTATAGTTATAGAGGTCCTAGGACCTCTATACCCCGTAGAATGGTAGGGAGTTCAGTCTCTAAGGGTCGTAGGGGTATCTTTGAGCTGAACGAATGAATGAACAATTTATTTTACTTAGATAATAAAATATACTTTAATAAAAAACTTATTATTAAAAATAAAGACGCTTACCATAATGTACCTTATATTGGCCGCTACTGTTTGGTAGGGATGATCCAGCTAGTAAGGACTTAGTTATAAGTTCGTAAATGTCAAAGTGCAAAAGGTCTGTGTCTATCGCTGTGAGTGATTTCTTCCTGGCAACCTTGGGATGGACAAAAAGATGAAGAAAAATGGTTGATAGTGCACAGTTAGAAACAACAGTGATTAATATAATACGTTTACTTATTTATTTATTGGAATGATGATAATGAACATTATTATTGACTAACGGCGCACCCCGACTTTGCACGGGTATATAACCAAAATTTCAAGATCAGAAAATATAATATAGCTTATGTCACCTGGGGATAGTGTAGCTTCCCGACAGTGAAAGAATTTTTCAAATCGGTTCTGTAGTTTCGGAGCCCATTCAATGCAAACAATCAAATCTTTTCTCTTTATAATATTAGTATTAGATAGTATCTGTTATTTACAAACAACAGTCCGAACCAGAAGAGACCCAGCCAGAAGAACCCAGTCCATCCATTCATCACAATAACATGTTTTTTTTTTCATTTTCTTTTGTAATAGTCTCTCTCTACACCTGGCAGATATTATCTACGGGTGTATCATATTGTGCAACCAAGGATGATGCCCGCTATGTGTAGGTCTCGCCTTTACATTAATTAATTCTCATAAAGGGCCTCTGTGTTTCGGCTCCACGCATAACTCCCAAAAGACCGGGTCACTATATAGCCCGTGATCATGGAAATGAGAAGCAGAGTATATTACCTTCTCTAAAGTGGGAAGTGGGTCTTGGTCTCCTTCTACACACAAATTTATTATTTACATTGCCATTGGTTTCCGTTTGGCGCCTTCGTTATAGAATTTTATGAGAAAACTAAATGAAGCAAAATTTAGTTAGCGACCCAATTTTTTTATGAAGTAGATACAATTGCAGCCCGCGCCTTCACCCGCGTTTTATCGGTATAGAAAATAGCGTAAGTATATGTTATTCCAGGTCCCAAACTATACCCATACTTACCAAATATCAGCCCAATCAGTTCAGTAGTTTTTGCGTGAAAGAGAAACAAACATTTATACATCCATACTCCTTTGGGACACACAGGCAGTGCTTTACTTGGAGCTTGCGCTTGTTCTATTATATTGAAATATTTAAGACCGAAGAACACAAAAAAATGTGTTCCCAAAACGATACACGCGTGTATATTTTAGGCACACATGAAAATTAGAAGAAGATCTAGGAAAATCAAGCATTTATTTCATCCTCATGTAATTACAATATCATATACAATGGTGAAATCTGCATTTTATACAATATCATATACAATGGTGAAATCTGCATTTTATACAATATCATATACAATGGTAAAATCTGCATTTTATACAATAGCATATACAATGGTAAAATCTGCATTTTATACAATAGCATATACAATGGTGAAATCTGCATTTCTCTTCGACGACGACGTTTAAGGTTTGTGATTTCATTGGGAGCAATTACGGCCACTCATGCCAGTGTACCATGGTACTCTAGCGCGAATGTACCATTGAGTATATACCCCGTAGCGTACTAGTACACTATGATATGATAATTAGGCAAAAGCATAAAAAAGCATAACCCAAAAAATTCAAAATACGGTTTTTTGGCTTGGCGGTCATCGTAAAATATAAATAAATGGTTCGACCGTGACAGGACTCGAACCTGCAATCTTCGGATCCGAAGTCCGACGCCTTATCCATTAGGCCACACGATCACTGAAACATTTGATAAAAATAACAAACAGTTGACTTTCGGTTTACGGTACCCAGCTGGTGATTGTTGCAAAACCTCCCTTGTTATATGGAGACAGGTTCAGAAACGGGCTTAGGTAGAAAAAAAATTGCAGGACAATCTACTCAGCATCATCTAGCCGTGATCTAGCCCCAAGCTAAGTAGTGCCTGTGGCTTGTAGTATACGATATAATAGATGACTGATATACAATACATACATAGATAAATATTTTAATTATGCATAGAAAACACCTAGGTCACCTGGAACAAATATTTGCAGTACGTATAAACATTTATCGCAAGGCGGGAATCGAACCCGCAACCTCGTGCGTCGCAGGACATTCACCTGCCGCGCCACATCGTTCGTCAAAATGTACCTCCTCGTATGTATGCTATGGATGTGGTAGGTTTGGAGTAGGTACTCCAAGGTTTATTCCACTAAAAGAAATACGTTTTAATTGAGGTAACCATCTTAAAATTACCTTTTGATGTTTAGATGGATGGATGTTTGTTACTTCTTCACGCCAAAGCTACTGACTGATCGGGCCGAAATTTTTCATATATGTAGTACTAGCCCAGGAATAAGTATTTTTCCATTTAAATTTGTCCCCATGGGATAACTTTTAAACGTTTCCATGGAAATAAGGCGTGCGAAGCCGCAGACAGAAACTAGTTAGATATACTTAATTTGATTGTTTTGAAATAACTAACAAGCCACTTTATATTCCTCATTATCTCCTCAGGTCTCTCTGTTTTTTAGTTTTTCAGAACAAGAATCACTTTTTTTAGGCTTACTAAATAAGCACTTCAACAAGTAATTTTTTAAACTACAATACATATAAACGTTTAGTTAATATTATCAAATAAGGTGTTATTGATATTCTCTTCACTTAATTTTTTTGTACACTAGTGGAATACGTGGACGCGGGCCTTCTTTCGGGACTAAAATCCATCGCGATGAATAATAATGGATCATCTTGGGATCATTTTCCATACAATAGCAAATAATCATGAAATGCGGTCCGCAGTAATCACCGTACGTACATAAAAAACACAGCCTAACACAGAACATTCTCCTTTTTTCAAGTCGGTTTTAAATTAAAAACATTTTCAAGCACGATGAAGCAATCAGGAAAAATGTGTAAATATTTTATTACAACGTTTTGCTAAAATACATTATGACATGCAGCATGAAAGTCGTTAACCTCACATAAGTTTGATACACAGTTTTATTAAAGGACAAATAAAAGCTTTTGCAATGATGCTACACACGATCATATTTACTACACTACTACATTGGGGTTTTCGACCCTTACTTAGACCCCCCTATCTCTTCTTCCCATTTTTATTTGACGTCACATAGCCTAATGACCTTCGGGTTATTATGAAAAATCATGCGAATCACTTGTTGAAATCGTTACTATTATGTAGTTTCAGCGCTACGTGGGAACTTAAATAACCCTCGTCCTTTGGTAGTCGGGTAAAAGCAATCTTCGATCCGCGGACTTGTGTGATGTGATGATGTATTTCATCATCATCATCATCAGCCCATACGTCCATTGCTGAACAAGGTATACCCCAAACGACGCCACGCATAGCGGAGCCTGAACCGCCTCCATCCAACGACTCCCTGCGACCGCTACAATGTCGTCGGTCCATCGAGTGGGAGGTCCTCCCACACTCCGTTTCGCATAGCATCGCGGTCGCCACTTGACAAACTTTACTCCCCAACGGCTATCGATTCTACGGGCTATATGGCATACCCATCACCACTTCAGCCTGCTAATTCTGAGAGCTACATATATCGGTAACTTTAGTTATATGGATTTCCGTACTCCGGATTCTATCGCGTAAAGAAACTCCGAGCATAGCTCTCTCCATAGCTCGCTAGGTGACTTTGAGTTTATGCACAAGGACTATAGTCAGCGACCACTTCTCGGATCCGTAAGTCATCACTGGTAACACATTAGTTAAAGACTTTCGTCTTGAGGCTCTAGGGTATCTGTGACGAGAAGATATTGCGAAGTTTCCCGAACGCTGCGCATCCGAGTGGAATTCGTCGGCTGACCTCTTTATCGAAGTTGATCAACAACTTCGGTAACATCGTTCCCAACATAGACCAGTAAGGATGCGACATGGGAATTGGATATGATATACATTTATTGATACCAGGGGAGCCATTAGTTAGTCAACATCGATTACTTGTAATGGAGACTAAAAAAATAGTTAAAACAGCTATAAATAAGCCAAGGCCGCCTCCAAAACTTCAATGGCATTTATTAGAGAAAGAAGAGCATGCAAGGGAATTTCAAAAGCGAGTGGTTGATAAGATGTTAGAAATGAAAAGCATGGATGCACAATCAGTGAATGAATGTTGGAATGAAATGGCATCTTGTATTGAAAACGCGGCGAAGGATCTATTTGGAGAAACGAAAGGTAAAGGAAGAATAGATAAGGATACTTGGTGGTGGTGTGAAGAGGTACAAAACATTTTGAAAGAAAAGAAGAATGCATTTAAAGAATGGAAAAGCGTGGATGAACGGGATGGAACTACTAGAGAAAGTAAAAGGATAGATTACATGGAATGCAAGAGGAAAGCTAAGAAAGCTGTAGCTGTCTCTAGGGCGAAGGTACAGAACAAACTGTACCAATCTTTAGAGAGCCCGCACGGACAGAAAGACCTCTACAGACTTTCGAAAGCAAGAGAGAAGAATGCAAGGGATATTTATTACACACACATTAAATGTATAAAAGATGATCAAGGAAAGATTTTGACGAATGACAGAGATATAAATGAACGCTGGAAAGGATATTTTACCAGATTAATAAATGAAGAGAATGACTGGAGTTGAATATTAGAGAATCCACTTATTAACATAGGTGTGGTGGAAGACATAAGTATAGAAGAAGTTAAGAAAGAGGTGAGAAGCATGAAAAATGGGAAAGCAGTTGGACCAGATGGTATACCAGTAGAAGTATGGAAGCTTCGAAAAGCAAATGGGTGGAAGTGGCTGACTTTGTTCTTCAATAAGTTGTAAAAAGAAGAGGCGATCCCGGACGAATGGTGCAACAGTCTGCTGGTGCCCATTTTTAAAAACAAGGGTGATGTACAGGACTTTAACAACTATCGCGGAATAAAGCTCATGTCACATACTATGAAAATTTGGGAGAAAGTGATCGCGAGACGAATGAGAGGGGAGAGTGAGATAACCCAGAACCAATTCGGGTTTATGCCTGGTAGAGGGACTACGGACGCCATATTCGTACTTCGCCAACTGTGCGAAAAATACAGACGTGCGCATAAAAACCTGCACATGGTGTTCGTTGACCTGGAGAAGGCCTATGATAGAGTACCCCGTGAGGTTCTGTGGTGGGCACTGAAAGAAAAAAGAGTGCCCGGGAAATACCTGCAGCTTGTGCGTGCGATGTACAGTAGAGCTCGTACTTACATCCGATCTGAAGCTGGTGTGACCGATAAGTTCAATGTAGCTGTAGGCTTGCATCAGGGATCGGCTTTAAGCCCTTATTTGTTCCTCCTGATTATGGATGCTCTAACATCGGACATACAGGAGGAAGCACCCTGGTGCATGATGTTTGCTGACGATATTGTTCTTGTCGGGGAGGAAGCAATGGAGGTCCAGAGCAGACTGGTGAAATGGCAGCAAAAATTGGAGAGTGTCGGGTTGAGAATTAGCCGGTCGAAAACCGAACAGCTGTTCCTCGATTGCGGCGGTGCCTCCATTTTTGCCTATATTGCCGAAATAGACAAGGACGTCAAGAACAGGATAAGCGCAGGATGGATGAAATGGCGACAGGTCACAGGCACTATATGCGATCGGCGAATGCCCCTTAAGCTGAAGGGGAAAATATACAAGACCGAGATTAGACCTGTCGTCCTGTATGGATCTGAATGTTGGGCAACGAAAGGAAAGGATTAACGAACTGTGCATGCAGCGGAGATGCGAATGTTGAGATGGATGTGTGGAGTGACAAGGATGGATAAGATAAGGAACGAGTACATTAGAGGAAGTCTGAAAGTGGCGCCAGTAACTGAAAAAATGAGGAGTAACAGGTTAGGATGGTATGGGCATGTTATGCGAAGGGAAGAAGGTCATGTGACGAGAAGAGTGTTAAATTTAGATGTGGACGGAAACAAGGGGAGAGGAAGACCGAAGAAAATATGGATGGATTGTGTGAAAGAGGACATGTTTAAGAAAGGTGTAAGTACAGAGATTGCGGCTGATAGAGGAGAGTGGAAGAAAAATACATGTTGTGCCAACCCCACCTAATGTGGGATATGGGCAGGAAGAAGAAGAAGAAGATACATTTATTGATGTGATAATTTAAACTTTGAGTGATACTGTAATTGTAGATAAAAGCGACACTTAAGTTGTTCATAAGCACTATGGCCAAGTCAGCAAAACGAAAGGATATTCTGAGAGCAGCTTGTAATTTTTACATGAGGCCTGCCGAGGAGCTGGACGAAGAAATAAGAAAAGTAATGCAAATTCCGCCTGACCAAGCCAAATATACAGATGTAAGTTAATTATGTTATTCGATAATACTGGCGATGATCTCAATGGTGTAGTGGCGAACCCGACCGACTGCGATGCGGACGTTGCGGGCTCGATCCCCGCAGCGTGACAAATGTTTGTACGATCTGCAGATTTTTGATCCGGGTCTGGGTGTTCGGGAAAAAAGTAGCCTTTATCTATACTTGCGAGCTATAAACTGGAATCACTTCATCGCTGGTTTCTGCAGACCATATTTTACAGTTTCCATGGAATAAACTGCAGATTGGTGTATACCATTTGAAAAGAAATTTTGTTAGCTTTCGAATGGTATAAAAATTATTTAAATTTAATTAAGTTTCCTACCTTTATTAAGTGAATTATTACAATAGGTCGAAGTTGTGGATGTTTAAATTAATAAGAAGTAATATGAAAATATCCAATTTTTATTTAAAATCTTTGTTATTTCCCGCTTAATATTTTGTATTGCCCCCCCTGGCCCTAATGACTGCTTGTAAACGGTTTTTCATTGACCTAATGAGTTTCCTGATGGAATCCTGTGGAATTTCCTGCCACTCTTCGATAAGAGCAGTTTTTAGGTCTTCTAGTGACGCCGGAGCCGGAGATCTTCCTCGTACCCGCCTTTTCAGCTCGTCCCACAGGTGTTCGATAGGGTTCATGTCAGGGCTGACGGCTGGCCAGTCTATTGTGGGAATCCCGACTTCTTCCAGGTACTGTCGGTAGCGGTGTGGCAGCGGGCATTGTCGTGCATTAGCAGGAAATTTTCGCCAATAAACCCGGCGTAAGGGAGTACATGGCCCAGCAAAATGTCGTTGATATACCTTTCTGCGGTTAGTCCTCCTCCCCGACCTCCACCAGGTACGAATACCAGCTCCGTTTTAGCTTCAATTGAAATCCCCGCCCACATCATACAAGACCCACCCCCATATGCCACTGTTTCCGCTATACAGCATTGTGCGTATCGCTCTCCCGGTCTCCTGTAGACTCTCCGTCGACGGTCGCTGCCATGCAGGCACATCCTAGTCTCGTCCGCGAACAAAACTCGGCTCCATTGCTGTATATCCCAATCTAAGTGATCACGAGCAAACTGAAGTCGGGCTTGTCGGTGGGCTGTAGACAATTTAGGTCCCGTTGCTGGCCTTTTTGGGGTCAAGTTAGCTTCTTTGAGTCTTCGCCTCACTGTCCACTCGCTGACAGTTCTCCCTCGAACTTCTCCGAGCTCCCGCTGGACGTCAACGCCGGTTAGATGTCGATTTCGGAGAGAAGTGCTGACAATAAATCGGTCATCTCTCGCCGAAGTGCATCGCTGTCGTCCAGATCCTGGTCTTCGGACTAAGTTTCCAGTCTCTCTAAACCTCTTGTATACTTTGGAGACACAGGACTGGCTCACATGAAGCTGTCGAGCGATAGTACGCTGAGAGAACCCTTGCTGGATTAGGCTGACGATTTGAGCGGCTTCTATTGGTGTGGTTTCCATTTTCTTGTAATTCCAGTATTTTGAGTGACGTGATATATTGGACTGATGACAAAATTGCATAAATTCTCAGTTTTTATAGGGATTCAGGAGTTTGAAAAAATTTATGTTTCGGTCCAAAAATTTATGTCTTTTGTTTTCACGTTCCATGACATATGATGAACATTTTTTCGCTATGATATCGAAAGAGTTTAAGAGCTAATAAAATTATCATTAAAATAATATACCACAACCTACAGTTTATTGCATGGAAACTGTAAAATATGGTCTGCAAAAACCAGCGATGAAGTGATTCCAGTTTATAGCTCGCAAGTGTATATGTAAGTATGTATTTATGTTATTCCAAATCCATTAATAAATTTTAAACCACTACGTATAAGTTTTGGCGTTGTCTACAGAACATCTTACGAACTTTGGTCGTTACAATAAAATAACAGTAATATATGGACACAGTCTAGACCCGAAGAGGGGGCCTTAATCTCAAGATAGGTTCTAATTCTGACACTAAGGGATACGATCACTGCTGAATGTGCCTTCGGTAGGTTCCCGTAGTCGGCTCTTATGACATCTACGGACTGAGATGGAGGGGATAATTGTAACACCGCCACCGCAACCGTCGGGTCGCAACGGGGCGTGCAAATGGTTCAAAGAATACTTACAAATAACTTAGGATAAATACGCTTTTTTATAAAAATATTAGCCTTGTCATTCGGTCTTGCTATCGGCCAGCCAACTCGTAGAACGTTGATCGTTCTGCAATCGGCCTAAGCATTTAACTGAATGGCGGCGATTTGTAAACTGTCTACGTTTTTGCAATAGGATTCAAAGGACTTTTACACCTGCAAAGACTGGAACTTAGAAATGGACTTAAAGAACATTACGGTGAAGCATTACCCTCCGCCCCCCTGGGTTATTCCCCCACCATGCCAGAGCACTTCTAACACCACGTCATCCTCGTTCCTCTCCATGCAGAGTTCTGATACCACTTTGCCAACACCAGGTAAATATATTTATTTCCCTACAGCAAAAAAGGTGTTATTCACTACATGATAGAACTGAAAAGTTTTCACCCGATTCAGCGTAACCGACATGAGTGGTGCTCATATCACACAGTTTTATTAAAAACTACTGCGGGCATCATCGTAATCCAATAGTTATTGTATACATGTAATCCGTTCCTAAATAAATTATTTGAAAATTATTTCAATTAATAAATATATATATATATATATACGAGTGGCAAAGTAGCAACGGCAGAGGTAACTGTAGCCGTCTCGCGTCGACGGCAGTCATCGACACGTGCACGTTGACGGCAGCCGTCGACTATCGACAGCAACCGTCCGCGCGCCGATGGCTGCCGCCGCCGTCGCGCTAACAGCAGTCGTCGACGCGCGGACGGCTGCTGTCGATAGTCGACGGCTACAGTTACCTCTGCCGCTCGTGTATATGAACACTAACCCTTTTTTCTGTCAAATTAACAAACTAATTTAAACCCATCATAAAGTGAAGGTCTAGTAACTACCTACCTAGGTAGGTATTAGACCTTCTAATATACTAATATGTAGATAGGTAGGTGGTAGGTACCAGGTAGGAACATTATATTTTTAAGGTAAATTTTACGAGTATTATAGTGCGTAAGCCCTCGCACTCGGTGTAATCTCTAAGAAATTAAATGATATCCCAAAAATTTACGATCTCGGCGGGACTTGGCGCAACGCGTGGCGCAGTTGATTAGCTGAGTCAACTACAATAAAATTGTTCTTAAACCTAGTGCGCGGCGCAATACAATGGACTCGTCAGACGACTAATTTTATATTTTTAATCCATAAGACCCGGTAGGATTCTCAAACCATTTCTACGTATCGATGTCGACTGACAGATATGGACTCAACCCTAATAACGAGTAACCTTTTATTCTAAACAGAGCCTGAAGTACCACCAGAACCAACCATATCCGAAATATTCTACAACACTATATCTAACACTGTGGACAAGGCGATCTACTCTCATGTAGACCAAGGTGCTCTGCTATACGACACCGCCTATGTGGAGTTGTCGAAATGCGTAGAAGAGGCTATGGAAATACCAGTCATTTACATCAGACAAGATATCGCCGAGCTTCTGTTCAATGCTTATTACATGTTCAATTTGGATATTATGGGAAAGGAACGCATTGGTAAGCTTTTACTTACGACATCAGTTGCGCAGTGAGCGAAGTTCCACCTGCGACGCAGGATGTTGCTGCTTCGATTCCCTCCGTGGAGTGTACGATCTTCAGATATTTGTCCCGGGTCTGAGTGTAGGTGGGTCAGTTATCTAGTACCCATCCATAACACACACTCTGTTTACTTTTGTCTAGGCTAGATGATGCTGTGTGGATTGCCCAGCATTATTTTTTATTACCGAAACAAAGTAGATTTTGGTCTCCGAAACAAAACTTAGGTAAGCACGAGGTTTGTCGAAGAAACCATGACATTTTTACGGCAATTTTAATAATTCAATCAGTTTGAATGTTTTTTTAATTTACTGTGTAAGTTTTATAGCAGTTGACTGGAAAAGTTACAGAAATAAATAAATAAGAATTTATATACCCCAAAAGATTTCGTCTCAGACGGGATTTGAGCCCGCAACCTTCCACTCACACACGGTCAGTGCGCGACTCCGCTAGCGTTAGCGATTTTAGTACCTAAATCATAACTAGATGTCGCCACTACACAAATTAGCAGGCGTTATTACGTTCCAGGATAACTTTCGAAAACAAATTTCAATGTTTTTGTGCAAACAATACGTTGTGAATTTTCGTATTGGTTGTAAAGGCTACTGGTATTTATAATAATTAGTCCACTTTGGTTCAGTCCAGTCAGATAAACAAAAGCAGACTTTAAATTCTTTTTATTAATTCACACTGCTTTTTAGGGTTCCGTCCGTACCTAATACTGTTGCCAGATTTATCAGTAGGTCTACCTAATTTTTGTACTTACTGGTCTACTAATTTTTTTCTGAAAATTTGGGAAATCTACAAGCGTTCTCGGGGCGCGGACCTTACAAGAACGTTGGATATTTTAGGACCTTGCTAACATTTATTTAGTTAGTTATTACCGGACTCATCTCTATTTCTCTGATTCTCTGATTAATGTCAAAGTTTGTATGGATAGATATATGGATATTTGTTACTCTTTCACGCAAAAACTACTGAACTGATTAGGCTGAAATTTGGTATGGGTATAGTTAGGGACCTGGAATAACCCATACAAAATATAGGCTATTTTTTATCCCGATAAAACGCGGGCGAAGGCGCGGGCAGCAGCTAGTATAACAATAAATAAGACATTTAAACAAAACAATCCATTCACTTGGGTCTGGGTGTTTTATTTATAAGATTCTCGAAACGGTTCTGTTTGTCTGATGAACAAAATCACTTTGTACAAAGGATCATGTCAACAGAACCTCATCCTTAAGGTGATTCGTCACTGGTTGGCGCCAGTTTTTTATTTTTTTGATGTTTTTAATTTATTCTTCTTTCTTCAAGGAATAAATTTAGCGGAAATGTGAGTTGGCAAATTGTAAAACATTTTCTATTACTTATAAAAAAACAAACATCGTCTCATTGGTTTTGGAGCATTTGAAAAAATAAGAGATTTTGTGTTAATAATCAAAATTTTACCGGTAATCATCAAAATTATATCGAACTTGGTTTTATGATGGGTTCATAGAAAATAGTTCACGATTTGCGCCAAATTACTTTTCCGTTAATTTTAATAAAAATACAGAATAATTTGAATATCGCGCCAACCCGTGACGATTACCCTAATAGGTGTTACCTTAAAAAGCTTGACCGTTGAAAGTTTACAAATCCCTGCGAGGTCCAAACTGATGAGTGGCTTGATTATCAATGTTTTGTGTGGACTGTCAAGTTGAAAATGTTTGGGGCTTTGACGGCTGTTGTACAACTTACTTGAGGATCATATTCTATTTTCGAAGTTTAAGACACTCTGACACAGACACTGGCAGAGTCGTAGCGAAAAGCAAGCAGCGATATAAAAGAAGAAGTTAAAGTTGAAGCTGGGAACTGAATAGTGGCGTAAATTATAATAATTTATTTTTCTGCGAAATTAACTGTTGTATAAATTTTAGCCGCGGAGATTGCATGGGATAATCGAATGAGGAAGAAATTAAAGAGAAGTCTGCGACGTATGAACAATTTCAGAGGTAATGATTTCAAGAATACCTATATCAATAAGTTTATTTCATTGCATTTAAAATTCCCTTTTCGTATAAGTAATTAAATTTTGTCTAGATTGTTTGAAATTCCATTTTTTTTTATTAATTAAATTGCTTACATTACGTCACTTCACTGAAGCTAACTAAAAATTTATTGAAAGAAAGTTTATACTATGTATATTTTTTTTATAGAAAATATATCGCGCTATGCCTTGTTAAGATTCATATTAGGTACTTTAAATTATAGCTACGTCTGTGATGGGCATAAAAACTCTTCAAAATCTTTCATCTCAAAATTGAAATCCGCAGGGTACGAGACGCCGCCGACACCGAAAAGTATAATTTCATCACATGAGAGTTACAAGGTGCCACCTCAGCGACCTTGTGTTTGCCAACCTCCAGTACACTACAATCGATATGCTAAGGTAAGTTCCCATCTCGTCTTATTTCATAATCTTTTATTATACACTTTATTGACAAAGAAAATAACAATCAAATAATTATAAACAGATTAAACTAGTATTTACAATTGAAACAATTGAGCTAACTGCAGACTGTTGCAAACAATATACAGATAGAATAGAATAGAATAGAATATTTCTTTATTGCACCATCAATACATTAAATATTTATACAAGAACTTAATAGTAACTATTTCTAGTGTGGTACAATCGGCGGCCTTATCGCTAACAGCGATCTCTTCCAGGCAACCTTTGGATGGATAGGATTCGTACGCATTAGAGCTGACGGTGGCGTAATTAATGACTTATAAACAAAATAATTTTGACATTATAAGTATTTAGATAAAAACAGAAACTGCAAAAATTTTATGATAAGAGTAACACAAAAATAATACAAATAATTTACAAGATAGCAATAAAAATATTAAGATTTATCAGGAGCGGACAGATAATGTTGATAAACCATACTTTTGAAAATAGGAAGGGATTTAGCTTGTCGAATGGATACAGGAAGGGCGTTCCAGAGTCTCGCAGCCTGCAACGTGAAGGAATCACCATAGAACTGGGAAGTGTGTAAAGGAATTTTTAAAAGAAGAGTATCAGAAGAACGAAGGGATAGTGAATGGGACTGATGGAGAAACTCAAAACGGTCTTTTAGATAAGACGGTGTTGATGGAAGGAAAAGAACAGAGTAAAGGAGATAGCTCAACTGGTCCATTTCAATATCAGTGGGAAGTGACCCCAAGACGCTAGCTGCATTGCCCGCTATATAGCAATGCTAATGCGCTGCGCCAGATACTCACCAGTTCTCCGTGGTTAATACATAGTATAAAACAATGTCGCTTCCCGCTGTCTGTCTGTCTGTCCCTCTGTATGCTTAGATCTTTAAAAGTATGCAACGGATTTTAGTGCGGCTTTTTAAGGAAGATTCAAGAGGAAGGTTTATATGTATAATTAAGTATCAGCATTGCACCCGTGCGAAGCCGTCGTGGGTAGCTAATTTTAAAATAAAAAAAATATATAATAATAATGTGGCTTGTCATTATCATCAGATTAATTTCTATCGGATCAATGCAAACTTTCGGGAAAGAGATCCCAAAATGACAAAAAATATACTAGCGACCCTGCCAGGATTCGAACCTGGAATCTTCTGATCCGTAGTCAGACGCGTTATCCGTTGCGCCACAGGGCCGTTGGAAATGAGGTTGAATTTATAAAACCGTAGAAACTTTTCTGCAGCGCTTTACAATCAAAGTATTTTTTCCTTTGTTTTTATTGCCGTTTAGATTTTTTGTGTACAAGCTTTTATTTATATGCCCTGTTAGTATGTGAGAGATACATCTTAAAACTGAATTTTATATGCAAGGTGCATAGAAATTAAATATTCAAAATTGGGGCAAAATAATAGGTAGTTTCATATTACAGAAAATAAACACGAGATAACTAAAAATTTTAAGAATGTAAGACACGGCTTTGCGTGGCTTAAAAGGCAAGATGACCTAGGGTTTTTCATCTTTATCTTTATATAATATGTATAAAAATCTTGTGTCACAGGTTTGTAACCAAACTCCTCCGAAACGGCTTGACCGATTTTTATGAATTTTTGTGTGTATATTTGGTAGGTCTGGGATAGGTTGTTAACTATTTTTTATACCCCTCAGTGATAAGAGAGGCTTCCCTTCCCACGCCAAATTCTTATATTTGAATTTTTTGGAGATTTTTTTTATATTTTTTTTTTTACGATAGTTCTATAAATTTAACCCTCAATTTTCACCTTTCTAACGCAACTGGCAAAATTCTCAAATTCTCCTCATTCATACAGAACGGTCGTGGTCTTCAAGACGAGTATTTTGTTGCATGGGCTAACATCGTTCACCTCAAGATTTATCGCCATCTCTCCCTGTTGGTCGTCATTCTAGAGCATTCATGCAAGGGAACACCAACGGCAGATCTTTTCTGGTCGGTCCATCTCATAGGCGATCTACCCCTTGGTCTACTACCCTCCACCTTTTCCTGCATGACGAGCAGACTAGCCCTAATAATATTAGTAACATGGAATTCGTTCCCGTTAGAATTAGACCGGCTAGTTTGGCAAAACTGAAGCTTATCTGGCATCAAAAATACCTAACTTCTTCGAAAAGGAGGATGTTTATGTTCCCCGTCAATTATGATGTTTATTTTGAGTTTGTATAGAAAATGATACTTCGGGTGTCCCATAAAAAAAATTATTCGCAAAACAAATATTATGGTGTATCATCATCATCATCATCAGCCCATACACGTCCACTGCTGGACATAGGCCTCCCCCGTACGACGCCACAAATAGCGGTCCTGAGCCGCCTCCATCCATCGACTCCCTGCGACCGCTACGATTATGGTGTATATATACATATAAATGTGTTCGATGTTGGTTCTTAGGCCCGTACTATGAACGCTTGCTCGGTTATTGATCTATGGTTCTGTAACGGTTATGCCATAGTAAATCATTACTCACTAGTTAAGTAACCCGCCCCGCACGGGTAGTAGACTAGATCTTAAAGGGCAGCGTTTTCAATAAAAGCTAGGCGGCTTTACTTTTCCGACACTACCAACAATTATTGTTATAGTTCAAATAATTTACACCTTTACATAATCAATTTAAACCTTGAAATATTATTTTTAAACTTAAACCTTTCTCATAAATCACACTATCGATTGGTGAAAACCGCATGAAAATCCGTTCAGTAGTTTTTGATTTTATCGCGAACAGACAGACGGACGCGATGAAGGACTTTGTTTGATAAAATGTAGTGAAGCATAGGTCAATGACTCAGCAAGCTTTCATAAAACGGGTTTTATTGTTAGTATTTTTCAAAACAATCGCTTGTTACAGGACCGTTTCGGCATCTACCTTCCTCTGGAGACAGATTTCTGTGACAACAACGTAACGGCTACCCCTGTTCTGTCTGCAGAGCTTGTCTCTGTTGACGACAAAGAGAAAACAGACAATGATTCTTAGAAAAGCTGTGTTTGAGAAACTTGAGGAAGAACCGACTTTGTTTGTAACAAAACTTAATAAACTTAAGAACGGAACGGATAGCCTTAGCCCCTATAAAAACGTACTTTCCGCTTCATTTGGAAACTATGTCCCCGATCTTATTGAAATCTTCCATACGTACTCGGATGAAAAATAGCTATGTTTGTAGCGGTTTAGTATTTCAAAAAACATAATGATATTTATATGAGAGCGAAACTAATTTTGACCACCAAATCGAGTCATTTTCAAGCGATTTATGCATGATACTCAGCTATATTCGAAAATCTGTCGCATTGCAAACATCCTAATAAATATATAAAACAATCGTTTATTCAAAATTATTGGAGAGTACGAAAAAATATCAAAAAATGGTGCCGACACCGAGCACACGCACACATCCACATGACAGCTTCGTATTTGATAGTTAGACGCACTTTCTCACTCATAGTCATAGCGTGCCCCATTTTATTCGATGTGAAACAGCAACAAATCCGCATGGGCCGATCCGTTTCCGTTTGGGAGAGGTTCGTAGCCCTCTTAAGCCATGCTCATGGCACTTCACTCCTCACGGTACCAAAGTACCTACCTATAGGAACATGGACATAGGATGTAGTATGAAAAATAAAATTTATGTACTAGGTGATGCGTGCCCTCGCCCGCGCTTTATCGGGATAAAAAATAGCCTATATAAGTTATTCCAGGTCCCAGACTATAATGGCCATACTAAATTTCAGCCCAATCAGTTCAGCAGTTTTTGTGTGAAAGAGGAACAAACATCCATACTTACAAACTTTGACATTTAAATATTGTTACATTATATGTTATTATAATCACAAATAGGGTATTCCACACACTTAACAATTAGCCACACGCTAGCAACCACAAAATATGGAAGAGCGTGGTAGTTTTCTTGATCACTGAGGCGCCCTCTGCATCTTACTGCTTGGAGCGGACGCCTCCGTTCGCCCTATGGTAAGGCCGGCCCTGTTTACACGGTCACGGTAGCCGTTGCGGGCGTGACGTAAGAATAGACCCTCCATCTCAGTCCGCGGATATCGTTAGAGTTGAGAGACCACCAGACCACTTTTTGTGTATTTTAACATCTCCACTGCGATCGCCAATCCGTCAGCCAAGCGTGGTGGTAAATGGAAAACCCGCCTTGTTGGTATACCTACTTATCAAAATCTCTGCTAACTTATGGCGGGTACAACGGGGCTACAAATGTGCAGGTCTATTATTACATTTATTTACTTGCATAATAATTTGACGATTAGCGTAGTGCGTCAAATTAGAAACAAGCTAAATAAAATATGTTCTAAAAGTTTTCCATTTGTTTCATTCATCTTGGAATTTAATACCTGACGGTAGAGTTTTCAAAAAAAAAGTAATCCAAAAAACCATAGGATGTATTTGAAAAAAGTTTTATGAATATAATGTATGTTCAGTGGTACAGTTAACTGGACAGGCTGAACGGGACCGCGGGCAAGAAGCGGAAACAAATCTGTTAACACTCCATATAGGAAGGCTGAACGGGACCGCGCGCAAAAATTGGAACAAATCTGCTAATTATTATCTTCTAGAGAAGAACACTACACAAGGGTGAACGGGACCGCGCGCAAAAAGCGGAAAAAATCTGCTAATTGTTATATCTTCTAGAGAAGAACACTCCACATGAGAATATATTGATTCCAAGTTCAGTCAGCTACATTAGATAATATAATTACTTTTGTATCTTCATTTAAAAGCCCACCAGCCAAACTAAGTTTAGTTTAGCTCGCGTCCAGGTTATAGGTACCTGCATGTGTCCCTACCGCAAACTACATTATGCCAGCTAAGCTAACTAATCGTAAGTCAAACTAACTTAGCTGTACTTGTGTAGGCCGATCTGAAGCTGCGCGAACGAAGCTAACCCCCGAATACTCAAACGCAACTCAGATTTAAGTAAGTCTCAATAGGCGAATTTTTGACAGATTTTCATTAAAAACTGTCAAAAAATGGCGACTTGAGACTGAGTTGCGTTTGAGTATTCGGGGGTAAACCTCTCTCACCCCTTAGGGCTCATTCACACAGCATCCGTTTTATAGGATCGGTTTATTTTCCCGTGATGGTGTATGTAGCTGTATAGGAGCGTTCACACACATGACAGTATTACGGATCCAGTAAACGATTGTTACCGGAACGTTTTTTATGGATTTTAGCTACTGGAAAAATCGTTTACTGGATTCGGAATACTTTCAGGTGTGTGAACTCGCTCCTACAATTACATACGCCATCATGGGAAAAACTGGTCCTGTAAACGGATACTGTGTGAATGAGCCCTTACGTTACCCCTCTAGTGCCTTTTGCTAGTGTTGTTTTGCTGTGTGATTTTGCTTTGTAATTATGCGCAGGCATTGAAACACGTATTAGCAGCATGAAGATATATGTATTTATTGATTATGTCAAACAATATCCCATACTTAGGATATTATTTCCCTATTTTATGAATGCAAAAAACTTCCACGATTCTAATGAAAATTATGGTTTATGGAAGAAAATTTGGGACCTCTGGAGCCGAATTCTACAAAATTATTCGCTTCACCGTAACAATGGTATCGTCTCCGAATGACAGATTTGGCACTTGAGATGAAAGAAACTACAGATGAAGGGACGCGTGTCAAGAGTGTCAATGATGAAACCATATCGGTGTGTTCCGAAATACGATTACAGCGCTGATAGCCATCATAAAATATTTTTGCGTTCCAAATTAGATATCACGATATTGACAGTTGAGTGCTATCATTAATTCGGAACGGTCATGAGCGCGCTCACGAGTTCCGGTGTCAATTTCATTACAACAACGTAATCTGGGTATACTAAAATCGATATCATCACGCTTACACGCGTTCATAATTACTGAGCGCGACAACGAACGTGCCGTTTGACGTCTGTCAGTCATCAATACATCCAAATGTCACTTTTGACAAGGGCGCTGGGTGATATCGCAAAATGGCGCATGTAATGACGTCATCTATGACGTCACGGGAAAACGCTGTCGCGCTCATGATAACACGGAACGCGTGTGAGCGCGATGATATTGATTATAAAATAATTCGGAATGCACCCCATATTATCAATCTCTCCTTGCAAATAATACCATTGTCAGTAAGCGATTCATTAAACACAATTAGGCACCTGAACTCTCGTCTTCAATTCTTCAGTTGTTCTTCCATCACGTCCAAATTAAGTATTGCGGTGTGCTCTGCGGTAGCGGCGTTGGATTAATGTGGTCATAGCTTTAAGCCGACTTTAGTAACTAAAGTGTTTCCATGACTGTACTACATTAGCATAGCACACCCCTTAAAATGTTATTGTCTAATAAAATTTTCCTGAAAATGACATTTTTATCTATTCTACCTAAGACAAAATCCGCTGTGCTTGGCTACACACGGTAAAAAACGATAAGTTTAGAGACAGTTTTATCGATAAAAGATAACTATTTCTATGCATAATCATAGATGGACAAATTTTATACTATAGGTTCTTCACGAGATCTAGATCTTCGGTCGTGTATTTTGCATGCAGCCTCAACTTTATCGGCTTCCGATGCTAGCAACTCCTTGAAGCTAAAGGGTCGGAAGGGGTACCCTCCCCCATGGTAGAACTTGCTCATGAACTCGACCCTATAAAAACAATAACAAACTTAACTTATAATAAAATAAAAACGTCAAGGGCGAGTTGGACTCGCGCATCGAGGGTTCCGTAATTATAACACCTTGTTTCTAGCCAAATTTCATGCCACGGCATGTAGGCACCCTATAGGTTTTGGTCGCTTAAAAAAACAATGTATTTATTGTTTGTATACTTCAAATTTACAGTTTTCGGATATTTTCCTTTACTTGTGCTATAAAGCCTTGCTTCTAGCCGAATTTCATGATTCTAGATCAACGAGATGTACCCTATAGGTTTTGTGTGCATGCGCCCTTAGAAATTAAAAAACTCTAAAAATTCAACACTCAAGCTATTTTCAAGACAGTGTCACTTTTTTTGAAAATGTTTACTAGTACGTAAGTAGAATAACTTTGATGAATAAATAGGCCTACCTTTGTCATCATAAGAATCATGATTCAACAGTGAATGATGAAAAAAACTGTCCCATCCACTGCTGTAAATTGATAAGATATCTGAAATCTGTTATTATTGTGCCATTATTGTGTCCGTCTAATTAACTTAGTTTGGTTTTTCAAAATAGTTTTCAAAATATTCAAATATTCAAGTAAAACATTATTTTCTTACCAATGCAACCGCAGAGTATGAAGAAAAGCTGATAATCCTTCCATCAGCACAAGAATTGATACGGTAAACGCAGCCCAAATCGCAAATATGACGAAGAGCTTCGGGATACCCACTAGAGAATGATCTTGAAGAGCCAACTTTGAGAGAATCATATTCCACAACATCTCCGATAATTCTGTAGGTTAAAATGTACTATACTATACTATAGTACCTATAGGTAAAGCTCGATTATATGTATATATAATCGAGTTATACCTTACGTTAACCTACAACAAAAAACAATCGCGCCAACTTTCAATAAAGCTGACGCGATTGTTTTTCGTTTTTCATACAATAAACCACGCTGACGTCACAAATCTATCGACACTGAAAGCAACAGACATGGTAGAGTTGTGCTGAAAGCCCTGTCTTGTTCTTTTCATCCGCAGTTGCTAAGTAGGGCCGAAAAATTCAACGTGTAGCTAGTTTCACTTACCTCCGAAAGGGCCGTTTTCGGATTCTAAGGATCGAAATGAACACAACTACCAGTCACAGGTAGTAGCTACAGTGTTGCAAGTCCAGTAAAAGTAATTATAGCACCTAATAATTTTATTTTTATTATAAATGGAATCTTATTTTTTTATCATTTAGTTTTAATTTCTTTTGGGTACAAATTGCTGTTATAAAATTCTCATTGATAGTAGTTTTATTAGCAGGTGCAGCAATGATATCCAGCATTATGTTGGCCTATGTACAACTATTGTATATTCCATTCTAATGATATACTGATCTACCTTGACATCAAATTATATAAAAATAATATATATATATGTATTAAAACATAATAAGCTAAAATTTTGAATTTAATTGTAATGTAAACTGTAACAAGTGTTTACTAGAATATATTTCTGTACTTGTTCAATAAATAAATTTACAAATGAATTGAATAAATAAATAATAAATACTTACGAGCATGAGCCAGGGACAAAGCCCAAAGCCTCAAGTATGAAGCTGTATGCGAAATCGTGCTAAGCACAAACTCGATTGTATGCACAGCCTGGTTTATCATCAGATCGCTAAACGTGGCTTCGCTGGCCATCTCTTCCTCTTCTTGGACCTCCAGTTGAGACTTCTCTCGACCTTCCATGGAACGCCTAAAACGCCGGATCGAGCTGGTGTGCTTTCCCTTTTCATCAAAAATTAATATTTACAGTCGCACTTCAAACCACATTAATTATTATTAATGTGGATGTATGGTGTTTGGATGTTTGTTACCCCTTCACGCTATAACTACTGAACGAATTGAATCGAAACTTGAACCGTTCTGAATACAGGTAGCTTTAGGCCTGCAAAAAAGGCTTCTTTTTATCCCATAAATTAGATTAGTTCCTATGGGTAGAATACAACCTATAGAAAAAACGAAAAAACTTTATGATATTGCTGTCTACTATCTTCATCGGTAATGTTACTGACCTAAAAAATCAAGGTAAATTCATAAATATAAATTGACAAATATGTAAATCGGATGACAAGTCTCCGCTGAAATAAAATAGTTTTGCCTGCGAAAAAAAAAACAATAAAGGTAATATAGATAGATAATCCTTTATTTCAAAAAAACGTTAAAGTGCTATTTAGAAACTGATAAAATAATTGCTCATTTTTGAATAGATGTTTCTCCAAACCAGTAAGCAGTTCAGTTTATCCATAACTCAAATTTATAATTTGAGAGCAAAAACATTATGGATGGAATTTTTCTCAATAGAATAATTTTTCAAAGATAGCTCGATTTATTTCTTAGTTAAGCTACTTATCTGTTATAAGTAATAGTATACGGTTTATAAGGTGGGCAATTATAATATCTAAACAAATTGTCACTACATTTATCACCGCTAGCGTACCAGCTATTCTCGAACCGAATGGTCTGTTGCGAGACGCGATGGTAAGAGTCCCGACGGCATGACTTTAGTCCCTTGGGAGCTGGGGAGGCCTATTGTGTGGGACGTGTCTACATGTGTTGACACTCTTGCGCCTTCCCATCTTTCAAGGACACTCGTCCGGGCTGGTTCGGCGGCAGATTTGGCCGAGGATCTCAAGAGGCGCAAATATGCAGGTCTCGACAGAGCCTACGCATTTGCTCCCCTTGGAGTCGAGACCCTAGGTCCGTGGGGAACCGAGGCTCTCCGGGTTTACAAAAAATTATCTGAGCGCTTGGTCGAAGCGACGCGTGACCCGAGAGCTGATGAGTATCTGCGCAGCGCATTAGCATTGCCATGCAGCCAGCGTCTTGGGGACGCTTGCGACTGGTATTGATATGGACCAGTTGAGCTATCTGTAGATTGTTTGCAACAGTCTGAAGTTAGCTCAATTGTTTCAATTGTAAATACTAGTTTAATTTGTTTATATTATTTGATTGTTATTGTCTTTGTCCTAATATACTAAACAAATTATACATTAGAATTACAAAATATTTCGTAGATTTGGAATATTTCTTTTTTATGATTTGTCGCTTACGTCGCTTTTACCTAGTATCTTAGTCGCTTTCTACGGCCCTATACAATTAGCGTCTTCACTTTCTCATCAGTCTCGAAGCACCCAATCGTTAACTTTTGTACGTAACTCGAGGTATTCGTTTATGAAAATTTATGTATATTTTACATAGAAAGAAAAATAATAAGTCTATTCTATGTCTAGTACCAATTTGTACAATAAACGAAACTCAACAATCGCTTGCGTATTTTTAACCGACTTCAAAAGGTTCTCAATTGGTCTGTATGTTTTTTTGTATGGACATATGTTACGCGATATTTCTGCCAATTATGGAAATTATTATTTTTGATTTTGAAAATTATTACACTATTGTATGGAAAATGATCCCATTTTATCCCCAGGGGATTAGTATTTATCCCGCAAAACTTAAAATAAGAGTAAAAGTAAGGGAATTTGAAGTCGGTTTATCGTTTTTTAAAACACGCCATAATACGGAGAACTTTAATTGGCCTTCAGGCCATTTAACCACTTTATGTACAACCATGTAAATAACACAACCAAGTTTCTTGACCAAGAATAACATTTAGTTTCCAGTTTGCAACCAGGTCAGTAATTATAATAAAAATAAATAATATAATAAATAAATAAATAATTTATTTCGGGCAACATTAGTCTCGTACAGTATGTAAAATACTTGAAAACTACGGCCCAGATAAAATATATACCTCAGTCTAACATACATAAAATTAACTTGTTTACGATTGACTTTTCTTAACTTTGTTGTTTGTTTCTGAAACTGAAAGGTGCAAACATGATCCGCGAATATTTCAAGTAGGTATAACTTATATTGTAGTATATTTACCAAAAGAAATGAGTCATTCGTCATGAAAATAACTAATTAAAAAAAATTAGGCACCCAAATTAGTTTAGACAAGCAAGAGACAAACAGATAGAGTGAATATCCTACTAAAATTATAAATTCAAAGTTTGTGAGTATGGATGTATGGATGTTTTTAATTCTTTCACGCAAAAACTATTGAACTGACTGGGCTGAAATTTGGTATGGGTATATTTTTTATCTCAATAAAACGCGGGCGAAGGCGCGGGCAGTAGCTAGTAAAAACATAAAAATGCGCGTTCAAACCACTCTGGATCGAGCATGCCTGAAGATCGAGAAGAGGGGCACACAAGAAGGTTTGTAACTCTACTATCCCTTCTGAAAAGGCAATAGCAAGAATTTGACAGTGCTCACCAAATTTTGATCAGCTTCACGTTTCTGTGTATTCAGCCTGTTGACATACAAAGGTGTCCCGAGCAGCAGTACCGGCACACATACTAGGCCGCAGCCCACCAGTGCCATTTGCAAGGTCCTCTGGCCTTTGAAAAAATAGGCATCGCAGTCCTCCTCCTCGGCTTGGGTCTCCTTGAAGAGCACCATGTCGATAAAGAGGATGAGGATCGGCGGGGCGCATCCAGGCTGGTGCTTCAGGTCGGCTGCAATCATACCACTAGGTAATTTTAATTTTGTAATTTTTTCCTTCTTTCAATCATCATAATGAGCTTTTACTAGAAATGATATTCGTTTTCTAAGTATAGTAAAAAATTTATATCTATGTAATATATTGCATTCATTATATCAGTCATCCAGTACCACTCCCGAGTCTACATCCTAAGATGCATCTCTCGCGACTCCACTCGGACCGGCCAATGAAGGCAAGCAAGAGGTGGGGATCTGGTTCTCTTGGGATACCACTCCACGCAAGCGGAAACGAAAACCAGGAACTTCCCTGGGAGCACTCGGTGCCCGTGGTGTTGCTACTCACCAACAGCTCACCACAAGCAGCTCTTTTTATTATTTTAAAATAATACGACCGACGGCCGATTCGGAGCGGCTGGCGAAGGTCCGCCTACGATGCAGGAAGTTGAGGGTTTGATTCCCGCCGTGCGAGAAATGTTTGTACGATCTGCAAATATTTTTTCCGGGTGTTCTGGGTATTTTGTATGTATAGTAAAAATATCTATCTACGTATGTATCGTATTATGTTTATTAGTCATCTAGTACCCATAACACCGTGGCCGTAGGCCGTGGGGCCGCGGCGTACGAATATCGACCCCTCCAACTCGACCCGTGAATGTCGTAAGAGCCGACTAAGAGAACCTACCAGACGAAGGGCAGTAGCTTCCTTCTGAGATTTTTCAACACCAACACTGCGATCACCAATCCGCCTCCCAAGCGTGGTGATTATGGCAAAACCCCCCCTACATGGGAGACCATCCACTCGATGGACCGACGACATCGTAGCGGTCGCAAGGAGTCGATGGATGGAGGCGGCTGAGGACCGCTATTTGTGGCGTCGTATGGGGGAAGCTTATGTCCAGCAGTGGACGTGTATGGGCTGATATGATGATGATGATGACCCATAACACAAGACTTGTGTTATGGCAGATAAGCAAAAGTCTGCTTAGCTTGGGGCTAAATTTACTTTAATAATTCCATATTTTTACCAAATAAGTTGGGGCTAGATGATGTGTTTTCTATGTCCAGCATTATTTATTACATTATATAGCTTTTTATGATACTTACGATGATGACCACCATACATGAACCATTTGTAGTATATCATTATAACGAGCCATAGGAAAAGGCTGCATAAAAATACCACCTCAGGTATGAATTGTAGAAAAATGAGGTAGTATTGTTTAAAGTGTCTGTAAGGAAATAAAAGTAAAAATTTAATGTCAAGTGCGAGTTAGACTCGTGCACTGAGGGTTCCGTATAATTATAAGACCTTGCTTCTTGCCAAATATCATGACTATAAGTCAACGGGAAGTAGGTACCTACCTACTTCCCGTAGGGATGGGTACGACACCTTGCAAAATAAAAAAAATGTTTTTTTTGGATACACTACATATTGCGGTTTTTGGATATTTCCCTTTACTTGTGCTAAAAGGTCTTGCTTCTCGCCAAATTTTATGTTTCTATGTCAATAGTAAGTACCCTATAGGTTTTCGGTCCATGGCGAGGATGAAAAATTCTTTTTTATGTGCATAAACTACCAAACAGTTTTCAGAATTTTTTTCCGTTAAACCAACAAAACTCATTTGAGAAAAATTAATGTATGGAACATACAGTATGCATTTTTGTTTAATCTACAACTTTTCATTAAAATATTTTAGTCTCAGCTCTGTAGTTGTTTTTCTAGATTATTTACCTAGAAAAACCGCTCAAAAATTAACTTTTTTATAGTTTTGACCTCAAAGGTCGACTAATTGTAAACATTAGTTCTAATTTAATCTATATTTTCTTGTAATATTCTATATTAATTAAATAAACATAATATTAAATATAAATAAAAAAAAATCGCGCCGGTTTTCGTTTTCATATTTGTACTGAGGAGGTCAAAAAACGCACCGGTACCAAATTCCAAGTCGATCCGGCATATAGGCTTTGTGGAACTACATTCGTAGCAATTAGACTAAGGTGACCTAGTTAGTGCGCCGCTTTTTTGAGAGATTTACCTACGAAGTATAACCGGGTACAACTTACTAAGTAGCAATTACCTAATCTGTCGTACAACCTTCTGGGATTCAAAATAGCTTAGTTTTCCTGTGTATAAACTCTACGGTACAGAAAAAACAACCAAAAACCAAACAATTTATACTCATATAAACACACATCTACTTATGCAAAATTTCAGCTCGATTCGTTCAATAGATTCGACGTAAAAATACAAGAAACATCAACCCATACTTTTGCATTTCCTACTAATATTAGGTATATCTCAAAGCTTGTGATTATGGATGTATAGATATTTGCTCCTCTTTCAAGCAAAAACTACTGCACTGATTGGGCTGAAATTACGTATGGGTATAGTTTGGGATCTGGAATAACATTATAGGCTATTTTTATCTCAATTAAACACGGGCGAAGGCGCGGGTAGCAGCTAGTTATAATAATAAGTGTAGAATTCAAAAAGAATGAGAATAACCGACTTGAATGAAGTAAAATAGATATAGATAGAATAGTTACAGAGGTAATTTTTAAGATTTTTTTAGAAAAATTGAATAAAGTTTAACTTACATGTGGTTTATAAGACTTAGAGAAATTCCAAAAATCATGTGAATAATTCCAATGATTATAGACATCTTCATTTTTATCATATTCTCGATCATTATTTTATTTGAGGAGAGCTGTAAAACATTAATGACGTGCATTTACGCTTAGTACGGATAAATAAAAAATAAAAAACTGGCCAATATTTTTAAGATTAGGTTAAAGTTATTTCTAGTACGTAAATTTTATTATCATCATCATATCAGCCCATACACGTCCACTGCTTGACATAGGCCTCCCCCATACGACGCCACAAATAGCGGTCCCGCCTCCAATTTTATTTTACAGTGAACGAATTTATTATTTACAAAACCTGTAAATCGGTATAGGTACTACCATTATTTTTACATTTATGAGGACTAAATGATTATTGTAAACATTTATCTTAATATTTAATAACTCTGAATGTTGCAACGCCCTTACAATAAATTGGTGGAATCATGTTGATACCACCAAATATTGTTACGTCTTATAATGGGCATATATATGCAATAAATAAATAAATAAACTGATTAGATTTGATTAGAATACGTCCACAGCTGAACATGCCTTCCAAGCGAGGAGTTGACCACAATCACCACGCTTAGCCGGCGAATTGGTGATTGCAGTGAAAGCGTTAAAACATAGCATGATAGCTAAGTATCTATATCTACTGCTTAACTATTAACACCCTTATATTTAAGGGTCTTGTGATAACTGAAACAAGATTCGTCAAGTGTGTGTGCGAGCCGCGCGCCAAAGTTTTAGATTATTTATCAAATACTTTACGAATCCGACCGGGTTAACAACGAACCTTATTAGTGTTAGAAGAACACCAAAGTCTCTTCATTTTACGAGGAACTTTTCACATAAACAAAACCTATAGGTACCAGTTAGAGATGACGCTACATTTTTCCCGTAAAATATAGATGAATTTCTACAAACGGTACAGTATTTATGATGTATTGCTGTGCGAACGAGAGAGACGGAGGAAATCTTTTTTTTTCTGAAGAGATGCTATATAAAAGGTAATTTGTTAATGCATACCCCCCAAATAGGATCCATCCCGAACATATATGGTGGGTTTGAGTTATCAGCAGGGTCCAGAGATGTATATTCTAGATCCATTAGAGTCTGCTTAGACATCTCCATGTTCATAAAATAGGAGTCTGTGATTGCTAAATGACAACTGAAGATATCGTTGTAGATAAAGCCAGTGTAGAAGCTGAATAGGCCAAGCAACAAGATGATATATCGTCCTGAAACATATATAGCATTTTAAAGTATCGTCTTCATTAGGCAGCTATACATAACTAGATTCTATCCGTGGTTTTGCACGCTTTTTTCTGAAGTAAAAATATGGAGTGGGATAAATACTAATCCCCTGGGGATAAAAAATTATAGGACCTCTTCGGGATCATTTTCTATACAATAGTGAAAGTATTTTCAATATCGGTCTATAATTGGCGGAGATATCGCGTACATACCTACTACATACAAAAAAACATACAGATGAATTGATAACTTCCTCCTTTTGAAGTCGGTTAAAAAGTAGCCTAAGGCATTACCTGGGATACAGGATGATTGGTATTGAGACCAAGTTTTTTTTTGAGAAGTCGAGGACAAAAAATTTCCGGTAGACACAATATCCTTAGTGTCACGGTTGCCGCGAAATGATTTTTTCAAAATCACCCAAGCCTTTAAATATTCATATCTTTTTGTTTGTTGTTGCAATGCCACAAAATAAATTGTGCTGTATTTTATTATTACCGAATAAATAAAAGTTATAGTCACTCAAATAAAAAAATCTGTGTAAAGTTATACGTGATAAATTCTAAAGTTATTTGAAAAAATAAAAACTAAAAGAAATTACATGATAACTAATATTTTTTAACAAAGAAAATTACAATCAACTAATAGAAATACATAAGATCTAGTATTAACAATTAAAACAATTGAGCTAACTGCAGACTGTTGCAAACAATCTACAGGTAGTTCAACTGGTCCATATCAATACCGGTTGGAAGCGTCCCCAAGACGCTGACTGCATTGACGACCAAAGTGGCGAAGCGGGCGAAGGTCCGCCTGCGACGCAGGAGGTAGCGGCTTCGATTCCCGCTCTGGGAGAAATGTTTGTACGATTTGCAAATATTTGTTCTGGGTGTTCTGGGTATTTTCTATGTATAGTAAAAAATATATAGCTATGTATGTATTGTATTATGTATATCAGTCATCTAGTACCCATAACACAAGCTCTGCTTAGCGTGGGGCTAAATGATGTATGTGGATTGTCCAACATTATTTGTTATTATATATAATATTTATTGAACAGGCACTCAGATAATTTTTTGAAAACCTGGAGAACCTCTTTATTCCGTGGACCTAGGATATCAAATACGAATTTTTACAAATTATTTTTCAATTTTTTTTTTATCTAGTCTATATCGACGGCTGCGTCTGTTTGCCTCTTTCAACTTTTTCCTTTTATCTCTGGATTGATCAAGGAAGGTATAAAGAATTAATTTATTTAAAATAATATGCATTGAAGAATACAGCATAAGTTATACAAATATACAGAATAAGTTATTTGGCATTAAAACAACAAAAAACAAGATATGAATATTTAAATGCAAGATTTTGGGTGATTTTGATGAAACTTAATTAAATCATATCTCTGCAACCGTGACACATAGGACATTAAGTCTACCGGTAACAAATAGCCCGTGAACCCTTGACCCCCTAAAAATTATTTTGGTCCCAATATCAAACATCTTTTATATCTACTATTTCATTAAGGCCGTTCTAACGTATAGACGTGAAAAGGTAACATAGACGTGAAAAGGTAATCCACTGACGAAATTACTTTAGGATTTATAATAGTTTGGATAACACAGGGTTCTATTCTCCCACTTTGGGAGGGTTTCTTGACTATCGACGTCAAAGATAACGTACCTATGTTATGTTTTGAGTTGTTTTATGTAGGTAGGTATAGTCAAGCTTTAATTATTCTTGATTTAGCTGCAAATTATATCAACGAATTCAAACAAAAGATACTCTAAAGCATAAGTTTGGTGTCCAGATACAGATAATATTAAGTGAAGAGACAGTACTTTAAATTGTGTTTATAATTTAACAGCAATAATTTTAATTTTAGATATTGCGGGATAATTTATCTTTTTAACAGTTAATTAAAAAAATTGCATGTTATTTTTGCGTTGACAAGGTAATAAATATAATAAAATCTAATCTACAACTACCTACTTACAGTATTTAACATGTCCATCATCATCAGCCGCAGCCTGATTTTACTCACGACTGGGTATAAGCCTCCTGAAGATTGTGCCATCGACCACGGTCGGTTAACCGCCTCCGTTGATGCCCCCCGACGCGAACATACTTAGCTTACCTCCAAAGAATATTGTCCATATTTCATTATCAGATGTCTGGGCCATAAACTTCTTCTCATTTTTTAACATCCAACCACCAAATATAATAAGAATGCTTGCATGACCAATATCTCCAAACATAAGCGCGAACAAAAATGGAAATGTTATTATCGTGTACAACCCTGAAAAGAATACGACAGTTGGTAAGGTGATTACATGACAGTATTCAAGAAAAAGTACTCTGCAAACTATACAAATAAGCAATTTTTTTATCAACTGCCAAATCTATACAAATAGTAAATAAATAAAAAATTTAATCTCGTTTATAATGTCAAAAATAGGTTTTTTTTACTAAATATCAAAGTATACACGGTAATGTAACAAAAACCAAATAGTAGTAATTTTAGTTTGTCTGTCTGATAACTATGGGTAGTCACCAAAACGGCTAGAGAGGTTTTGTCGGTACTTTCACTGGCATTTAGCTGATGTTATAGCAAGTTTCTTAACTTTGCCAGGCTGCTTTCATTTTAAAAAAATAATCAGGGTTTATGCGCAAAGAAAACTACCTATTAATTTGTGTAAACTATACGCGTTCGAAACCGTGGGAACAGCAAATTCGTGATATTATTATTATTGTGCGAGTTCTCACGAATTTTTTCGACACGCCTATAGTAGGCATAGTGTACCTAGGAGTAGCCATACAAGCGCGCGTGAAAAAATATACAAGCAAGCTCAAGTAAGTTACAGTTTGCCCAATTCAATATTGAATTTGCAAATGAAAATGATGTCCAGTGGCGTAGCTAGGTGAACAAGGGTCCCGGTGGATAGCGAAAGAATCTGGTTCTCACTCCCTCTTTCCACGTAGCTTGAACCCATAGGAACGTCGACTCTATGACTTGGTTGACGGTTGGCTGAATGATAATAACTTAAGAGTAAAACATTGACAGAACAAAGGCGATGCTATTTCGAACATTACAAGCAAAACCAATAATACTAGACTTAAAATACAATGACAAGAAAATTTAAATAGTAAATAGCATTAAGTTTCTAGGAGGTAATCTGGACAGCCATTTAGGCTGGTCCGATCATGTGAACGAAGTGACAAAAAAACTTAATCAATTTGTATGTGCTCTACGACGTATAAGAGATATATCTTCTTTAGATGAAGCCCTTAAGGCTTATCATGGTTATATTGGAGCAACACTCCAATACGGTTTATTGCTTTGGGGTAATTCAATCGAAAGTAATAGGGCTTTCATTGTTCATAAAAAGTGTATAAGATCAATTTGTAGGGCATATAGACTGGATTCTTGTGTACCGCTGTTTAAAAAACTAGGAATATTGCTACTCCCTTGCCTCTACATCAAACAGGCTATTTTATTTGTAAAGTCTCAGCCCACTTATTTTAAAACGAACAAAGATATTAAACTTTCTCGTAAAAATCTATATGGATGTGAAAGACAGTTAAGAAACAAGTCCTATAATAAGCTTTTTTACCCCGGGTTTAATCTGGCACTCACTAGAAGGAATGCATTCTGTATGAGTATTAACATATATAACGCTCTACCTGATGGACTCAAGGAGCTACCCTTCAATAGCCTGAAACTAAAGCTGCATAAATTGTTACTTGACTGCTGCTTTTACTCAGTCAGTGAATATTTTGACTACTGTAAAAAAAAAAGCTGACCCGAATTATGAACCTCCTGGGAAATGACATGTAATTAACCTATTAATAATGAAAATTGTCTAACTAGTTGTTTCTTTCTTTGTTCAATATATTACTTGTGTTTAATTTAAATTTTTGCATGCCAACTTATCATGGTAAAACATAATGGACCTGTACCTAAATTAAGACCTTATTTTGTATGCACATATGTTTCTTGAAATAAATATATGACTATGACTATGAGCGGTAGAATCTATACGTGTGTAATAAAAGAAAATGCTAACAAATAAAGAACAACGCACGTGACAACATTAAATCTTTATATATTTTATTGACAGACGAGATGATTAAAAAAAATCATAAAAGAATTCCCAGTCTAATTCATAGTCTCTTGTGCGCATTAACTTTTGCAAATTCGTTTCTTTTTCACTCAATTCCAAATTTAATCCCCCCTTATTTTCTAATGTTAAATATTGGTAAATGTCGGAAGCGATCTTGTCCAATGCTATTTCATAAATATTTTATTATCACAGCGGGCTCATCCCTCTGAGCTTCGGGGCCCTGGTGCACCACATGGCCTTATGATAGCTACGCCACTGATGATGTTGCTAAAGCCACACCACTGTGGTGTGGTGTATTGTGGCTCGTCCGAAGCATATTGAATTCATGCGTTTGTTAGGGTTAGAAAAAACCGTTTACTTTGTTCTGGTGTTTTGTGTTGCTGTTTGTGTATCTAAACACACTAAATGTATGTAACCTGTATTATTCAGACAACAGTTTGGTTCTATGTACGTTGAAGTTGGTTCGTGTTCTCATAAAAGATAATCGACTGGTCAAACTTTAACTAACGTTGTTGACAGAAGTTTTTTTATACGTTAACGAATGATTTTTTGAAATACCATTCACAAAAATACGGATTTAGCGTCAAGTTCTTTTACAAATCCGTATGAATGAACGTGAAATTGAATAGAAAATAGAATAAAAGAGAATTAATGTAATTATTCTACTCTATGACTACATAATCTTAATAGACAGATAGTGAAACTCCACCTGGATTGAGTTCCCCGTATTTTGAGTCACCGTAAGCATTGATCAGGGCCTGGAAGCCGTGCGTGAATTTATTCGTCCGATGAAAAGTCGGAGGGACCATATTTTTCGTCCCAGTTTTCGACATGAAAGACTGCACATTTGTACCAATCTCATTCTGTAATAATTTCGAATTCTTTATAAATCCACCACGATTATAGCAGAAAAATATGTACATGCTAATAAACATGCAACGATAATGCCTATTTTGTGAATCAATTTAGGAATATGTTAAATTCCTTTAAAGAAAAGATATATTAAATCTTTATCAACTGTTTTTACACTTATCTTAGAAATCTGTAGGTATTATATTATTAAGCTAAATATCATTTCAACAATATTAAAGGTAACATAATAATTTATACTACCTAAACTCAAACTCCGTTGTTGTAGAAGTTTATGATGTGTACCTATACACATCATAAACTTCTAAACCTATGTAGAATAGTATGTATAAGTATATATAGTAGTATATATAAGTAATACTAAAAGTATTACATGCGTTCACTCAAGCGTAAATGCGGTTTTTACCGAATGCCGCAAAATACATACGGTGACACACCATTCGGTTTTTGGCAGAAAAGAAAAACCACATGCCGTGTGAACACAGCATTTTGGTTTGAGTTGCTCGGAGTCAGGTTTTACGGATATTTTCCCATACGGGAAAAAATCCGATTCGGTAAAACCTGACTCCGTGTGAACGTAGCGTAACCGAACTGGAAATAATAGTGCAACCATTCAGTCAAAGACTGAATGGTTGCACTGCCTGGACAAAAGTTTGAGCAGCGCAGAATCAAGTATTGAAACGATGATAGGGTCAGGTCTAAAATCGCTACAAATGCCCGTGGGTTGTCTGCATCCATTGTCAGGTTCTCGGTATACGTTTAGGGATTGGGGTTTAATACAAGGGACTTTTAGAGCAAAAACGCGCGTTTACGATTTTTTTAAAACGTACGTCACCTTGTCCGATAACCCACGCCAATCGAGTCATCGTCATCATAAAGTTATAAAAACAGCTCACGGAACAGGTTTTTAGCGTCTCTTGAATATTATTCAGATCCTTGTCAGGCACCCAGCACTGGCCGATCAGGCAGTTCTTCGTGATGTCCAGAGTGAAAAGGTTCATGGTATGGTAGACGGCTTTGGACTTGCGTACTCTAATCATCCAAGAAGCCCACTCGTGGCCCACTGCGCGTAGAGCTCTGCACCGGTGATACGTTGTAGTATTTAGTACCTGAAATGTTTTCTTTTTCTGTAATGTATGGGATATTCTCAAAGTAATTCTTGGAATAGGGTATATTTTACTAACGCCCGAATACTCAAACGAATGTGTCTCAAGTGACGAATTTTCGACACATTTTCGTTGAAAACTGTCATAAAATCGCATCTTGAGGCGTGCTTAATTCTGAGTTTCGTTTGAGTTTTCGGGATGGATACCATAACTTAAATAGAAATAGTACGTCGTAATTTCTAAAGGGCTTCTAAAGAGAGATTATTGAATTACGCGCAGCAAAAAGGGCCTTTTGAACTCTTAAAAATTATTAAAGAAACTATTAAAAGTACCTTCTCCAAATCAACAATGCTGGTATGAATATTCCGAATCTTTTTGTTTCTCTCCTCGGCGGTTTGCGGACACGGGTAGTTTTCAACACGAAATCCACTGAACACTTTGTCCATACGAATGGACAACTGTTCGCCTTGGCAGATGGCTAGAAATGCCACCTTACGGACTTCTTGACCCTGTTACATTTACATCATCATTTTGCTGCTTAATAAGGGTTTTTATTTACTAGAAATGTACACAATGAAAGGTTTTTACCTACTGATGGTAAAAACCTTTCATTGTGTACATTTCTAGTAAATAAAAACCCTTATTAATTGAATGTGTCTTCCCTCGAATACTCAAAAGCAAGTCGTATTTTATCATGTCTCGAGACTTTTCAACAGTTTTTTATCTGATCGGATAAAAATATGTCAAAAAGCCCTCGTCTGACCTCAAAATCAATTGAGTTGAGATGTATGTTAAAATCTAAGTTGCTTTTGTGTATTCAGGGAGTAGGTACAAAATCAATAATTTAACTTTTGAAAGCAAGATAACTATCTAATCTTATTGGTTGAATTTGCCACATTTCTCCAACATTTCACCGCTTACGCACGTAGCAAAATTCTGGTGGACAGGCACCCTAATGTATGTGTTTGTCAAAAAGATAATACAGCAATTACATTAATTTTAAATGATACTTGTGTCAAATTTTTGAGTACATTAAACTCCAACGTTAAACAAAGATGCTTGTCTGATTTTTTGGCGAATACCAGCCTTGGTATGCATATATAACTTAACTCATATGTTATTTGAACTAAATCTCTTCTTTATAAATCTTTAAACCTTGTTTAAAAAATAAGCTTTATTTATGTTAGTATGAGGGTTTTTTTAAATGAAAATTATATTCGAAAGTTGAAATCTGAACATTGTATTTCCGATTCAAACATTACATTTCCAGAACATTGTATGTATTTTCCGACCTCCAGTTACTGAGAAATGGGAAATATATTCACTTTGATATGAATGAATATATTTATATAAACACTGGAAAATAATAAAATGAAGCAAGGGGGAGGTTTATGTACCTATTATGTACCTATTAAGAAACGGATTTAATAGATGGTTACATGATGTAGGCACTTAATCCTGCAAACGAAGCTACCATTATCGATTAATTAATGAGTACCTTATTCATTTTACTGACCGTTCATGTACGTATGTAATCATATTTTTACCTTCAGCCCCTTTAGTATGGTAACCTAGACAAACTTTTGTCTAGGCAAAGTCGGTATATAAATAAATAAATGATGCTGGACAATTGTCACAGCATCATCTAGCCCCAATTAATAAGCAAGCAATGATATAAATTTACTAAATGCAAGTCTGTTTCCCTACAGCATTATTTTCACATTTCGCTGGTTTCTATCAGACAAAGAAATGCATGTTCCGTGTTTACATTTCTTAATATAGAATTTGTCTCAGCTGTTTACCTTGTTTGCTTTTTAATGTGTAGTTTTTTTTCAGCCTTTCCTCGATCACAGCTGCGCAAACGCCTCTCGTATAGACTTCCAACTACGACGTGAGGCCGCGGCGTACGAATGTTGACCCATCCAACTCAACCCGTGAATGTCTTAAGAGCCAACTAAGGGAACCTACCAGAGGAAGGGTAGCAGCTTCACCAATCTGCCTGCCAAGCGTGGTGATTATGGCAAAATCCCCCCTACATGGGAAACCATCCACTCGATGGACCGACGACATCGTAGCGGTCGCAGGGAGTCGATGGATGGAGGCGGCTCAGGACCGCTGAGTGGCGTCGTATGGAGGAGGCCTATGATGATGATGATGATGATGAACCTCCAATTACTCAAACGAACCTCCAATTACTCAAATAAAACCCCGAATACTCAAACGAAACTCTTATGTCTCTATGTCTAAGTCGTAATTTTTGACAGTTTTCAATGAAAACGAGTATTTGGTATTCAGGGGTTACATATTATCAGCTTGTAGCGGCATAATGCGAAGACAGGGACCTTTTTGGCCGTGTATGTAACACTTTACCTATCTATTTTCTTCATGTATGTATAAGTTTCCTGTACTATCCCACTATCTGTAATGTGTCGTGTTTTATGTGTTATGTATGGCCAAAGAAATCTATTTTCTTGATTTTTTTCTACTTTCAGATATAAACTAGACTTAACATTAATATAAAGCTGCGGCCTCAAACACGCGCAACGCGAAGCGGTAGCGTGAGCCGCGCGTCGAACGCTGCAATATCGTCTATGGTGCCTTGCTCGCGTCTTGTAGTCAGACGTGTGATGACGGAAGATATTGTAGTGGAATTTTTTATAGAAAGAGTGTGAGAAAATCATTTTGTTCATTTCAAAGATCCATGGTAGGTATAAGAATTTACGAATGAAGGATAAGATTCAATCGGTTCGGGTGTTTGAAATGGATGATATGTAAATATTACTCATTAATATACATTGTATACAAAACAACTATACGCAATGTTTAATGTTTATTATACCTATGTAGGTCCAATTTATACCAGAAGAAATAAGAACATATTATCATATCGGGACAGGTAAGTAAGATTACCTACCATTTGATTAAATATGAGACTAACTTCATACATAACAATTTAGGTGTTAGGTAGACGTGCGGCTTCACTAAATAAATGAGGTTCGCGCTATAGACGCCCACGTGTGGACGTCTATTTCCGCGTTGTTGACGCTCCCGCTTCGAGTACCGCCTGCTTGACGCGCAGATTTGCCGAAGCTTTAGAATAGAGTATAAAATTCTAACCGTATAAGGATTAACAAAAATTTTGTCGGCGCTAGCCTGGCGAAAGTAAATATTCCCTCTAGATATTCTGAAGAGCATTTTTTCGAAAAGGAAGCATGTAGTCCGTTTAACCACTCCAGTCTTGACAAAGAGGCGGCCTCCTGGACCGATGTCACCTCGTCCAGTCATGTTCCTGTGCCCAAATACTAAAATGATTCATATGGTTCCGACGAAAAATGGCGAAATTACACATACCTAGTGTAGATATATACGTAAAGATACAAGCACTATCTTGAAAATCACCTGTTTAGCCAGGACGAGCTAAGTGACGTGTCGCCTCTTTGAAAATCCTCCAGTTCTTAAGAACTCTGAAGCTGCGGCGTTCTTAATTTGCCGTGAAACAGATGCGGGTAGAAATGTTTTGAAAATATACGTGGGTGTCTACAATGTGTTTATCTTCATCAAAGATGGAGGGAAAATAATTATATGTACGGGCGCAGATATAATCAAAATTGTAGTGGCTAGTTGTGATTTCTCAAAATAAAAAAGGGATAAATAGTCATCTCTCGGATACATTTTGTATGTGACTATCTACGTCGGAGTTATTTGTTAAAGAATCAGGAAAATGGATTAACTATAGACGGAGATATCACGTAAAATACGTTAAAAATCATACAACCGAATTTAACACCTCGTATTTTTTTGAAATCGTTTAAAAGAGGGCAAACGCAACAGAGAATGATGACCCACTGGTGATATGCAACTCTGGTACTAGGAGTTGTGTGGAGTTTTTTCGCGCAAGTGTCTACGTGTAAATCTTTACTCGCACAAATTATGTCCTTCGAGCAATTAGTGTATCTCGCGCAATTAGATAGATAGATAATGCTTTATTTCATAGAATTATAAAACATCCAGTACCTACTTGTCAAACATATCCTTTGTAAAAAGGCTTATTACAAAATTTCAGACTATCTAGAAGATAAAAAAGCTTGGGACGGATTTTGCTCCAACTCGAAAAATAACTCTAAAAATAACACCTAACAGGCTAAAGGTTTCTTCGTCGCTTCTTTACTTTAGTCTACATACCGAAGCGACCGAAATCAAAATATCACTTTATTTCCAAATCAGTGTTTAATTTTAAGAATTTGACCTGTTCTAAGTGTACATTTATTGTATTTACGGAAATAAAGAAACTTTGACTTTGACTACACAATTAAACTTCTATTATAGATATACAATGGAATTGACGTCCTTTTTCCAAGCGATCAAGGTAAAAGGAGAAGATCATAGGATGACAGTGTTTATGCTAATCTAATACTAATATAAGCATCAGTGTTTGGCTTACGAGTTGAAATCTTCTAATAGTTCAGCATCACCGAGTAAGGGTCCGATTTGTTGCAGTACATAGTACATCTCTTTAAGCTCTGTGTGGCATTTCAATAGGTCTGTTTGGTTGTCCGCCATCTCACTTATGTCTTCCTCCCATTTCTCCAAAGTATTCTAAAAATATATAAAATAAGTTAACCTCAAGTCAAGTCATAATCAGATTGTTCTGGGTATCTCATCATCAACCCGTATACGTCCACTGCTGAACATAGGCCTACCTCAAACGACGCCACAAATAGCGGTCCTGAGCCGCCTCCATCCAACGACTCCCTGGGACCGCTACAATGCCGTCGGTCCATCGAGTGGAAGGTCTTCTCGCACTCCGTTTCGCATTGCATCGCGGTCGCCACTCGAGAACCTTTACTCCCCAACGGTTGTCGGTTCTACGAGCTATAATGGCCTGCCCATCACCACTTCAGCCTGCTAATTTTGGAGCTAAGTCGGTAACTTTGATTCTTCTACGGATTTCCATATTCCGGATTCTATCGCGTAGAGAAACTCCGAGCATAGCTCTCTCCATAGCTCGCTGGGTGACTTGGAGCTTATGAAAAAGGCCTATCGTCAGCGACCACGTCTCGGATTCATAAGTCATCACTGGTAACACACATTGGTTAAAGACTTTCGTCTTGAGGCTCTGCGGTATCTATGACGAGAAGATATTGCGAAGTTTCGCGAACGCTGCCCATCCGAGTTGGATTCGTCGGCTGACCTCTTTTTATCGAAGTTGGATTTACCTAGTAGGTCCATTTGGCCTAGGTCAGTTAAAATACCCCTGTTTGGAATTGGTTTGTACATCTCATAGAAAAGTCAATTTTTATACTATAAACAGCTATAAATATAGTAATTATTATCAAATAAGAAATAGTACCAGAAAACAACCAGTACACAAGAAAAAACCAACCTCAAACTGTGCCATCTGATGCTGGTCCATAGTATGGGGGTCAGTATCCGGGTGTGGCATAGGAATATTATCCTTCACCATTTCAGACTCTATGAATCGCAGCTTCCTCTCCATTTCAGCACATCGGCATACCTCGGGGATGTACCTCTTTTGGAAAGCCGTGAGGTCTGGATTCATCTGCAAGAGATTTTAGCGATTAAACCCAGCGATTAAAGAATAGCCATTTTTGGTTTTCGCAAGCGAACAAAACCTATACCCTATAGGTTTTGTACCTACATCCCGTTGACCTAGAATCATGAAATTTGGAGAGACAAGGTCTTGTAATTATGGAACCCTCAGTGCACGAGTCCAACTCGCATTTGACGTTATTATCCTTTTTATTAATCGGAAAAAGACACATCTTGTCAACTTTCACAGTCTACCTTTTACGGTTCATGAGATACAGCCCACAGACAAACGGACAGACAGCGGAGGCTTATAGTACAGAGTTCCGTTTTCACCCTCCGGGTACGGAATCCTAAAAAGTCCAAAATCTTTAAGAAACTGACGCATTTGCACGTATTGCTGGCTTTTTGTTAGGTAGCTAAACTAGCGCACTCGCAAATCATAAATAATTTTATGGGGGAGGTCTATGTCCAGCAGTGGACGTGTATGGGCTGATATGATGATGACAAGATATTTTGTGACGTGAAAATGGCCACTGTCAAAAATGACCTCATGTTCTAGGCGTTTCTAACATAATTCGGAAAACTTTGCCAACCTATCAATTGAGGTAACCTTAGCAGAAGAAATATCAAAAATAGTCTATTCTAATAGGGAATGCAATCCCGGTAACCTGGTCCAAAATCTTGCGGGATCCCACTGGATTGGCGGGTTTACAGAGATGCGTGGATATAATTCTCTTATGTCCATTATTCCTACCAGCGCGCAAGCTGAGCAAGCTTTTTCAGCCGCTGGCTACCTTGTGAGCAATGTAAGGAGCCGTTTAGCAGACAACAAATATTTTTACGCAGCTATTTCCAAACTAATGTTACTTTTTATATGATACAATAAGTACAGTACAGATTGCAGTTAGCTCAGTTGTTTCAATTGTAAATACTAGTTTTAATTTGTTTCTATTATTTGTTTGTAACTTACTTTGTTATTACATTAAGAAAATTAAACATTAGTTTATTTCTCGATTCTTATTTGATTAATGTCAATGGCATGTCTAAAAGTACTCGTATTAATAAACCATTATATCAAAAACTTGTTTAATTTAAGTTAAAATTAAAACCATGAAACAAGGTCTGTTAAGTCTTTATTACAATTGATTTGAGAGGCCTGAGTCCTCCTTGCGGGATACCGCAAATACCTGGATCCCGCGGGACTAAGTAGGACCAGTCCCGCAAATACCGGGATTGCAGTATCTAATTCTAGACATGAAGTAGGTACTGAAAGAGCTGGTAAATCCTTCTAAAACAATAAATGAAATAAATAAATAATGTTCGACAATCCACAGAGTATCATCTAGCCCCAAGATAAGCAGAGCTTGTGTTATGGGTACTTGATGTGAATACCGATTACACAATACATTTGTAGATAGATATTTTGTATTATGTATAGAAAATACCCAGAACACCCGGAATAAATATTTGCTGATCATACAAACGTTTGTCCCAAGGCGGGAATCGAACTCGGAACCTCCTGCGTCGCAGGTGGACCTTTATCCGCCGCGCCACATCGGTCATCATTAGTAACATACAAGGATGTTGAAATAAAAACACTACAAATTCGTCGTGACTCGTGAAAGACAGAAGAAACATTATTTTCTACTTTTTGTCGAAAAATTTTAAAAAGCTTTTGATACTTTAATTATTACTATTCTAAGTTGATTTATAAGGGATTTATATGTATAATGGCAATTTTTGGCATTTGATAAAATACATTAGTTTTTTATGAGTATTCATAAATAGGACTATCTTTATACCCACCCCTAGGGATCACCTCACAGGGACCCCACCACTTTTAGTATGTTTGTCTCCTAATTCGTCTAAAGAAAGTTCCGAAGTCAAGCCTTCTGCTTTCGACCTTTCCATCCATAATAAAATTGTTCATTGACTGGACAATTTAATTCAAATCGATCCTGCAGAGCAATTTTAGTACGTAAATCATAACTATATGTCGCCACTAGACAAATTAGCAGGCGCTATCGAAGCGTTTCCACTCCAGGGTAACTTTCGAACCCAAATTTCTGTTAATTGGCTCTCCTCCGTAGACCGAGACACATTATCGGTGACCCCGTTGACCCAATCACCACCGCTAACCCGGAGGTGACGGCAACCAATTCGCTTCCGCACACTACACAACCGACCAAAAACCGACCCCGCCGGATGCGGGGTCGAAGAATTAGGTGCATTCGTGCACCTAGGCGAAACCTCCATTACCCTCTTGTAGCATCTGACGACAGCCCAAGCCGAGGCTCGCACCTAAGTGGTGGCCCTTGTGCGTGTCGCCCCAACCTAATTTTACCGGCGAGGCGCCCTCTGCGCCCGCCAAAAGCCCGGTAACGCTGTCATGGCCATCTGCGGTCAACAGCATTATAATCCTTTCGAAAAAAAAATAACTGTTAATTGTGGAATTTTTAGTGGCTGTAAAGGCCACTTGTATTTATTATAATTAGTTGCTTTTGGTTAGCGATGAGACGTACTTGTAAAATCGAGTACCAAGTCTTCCAAGTACGTCCTCGTATAAAAACCAGGGCTAAAATACTTCCAAGTATTTTTTACCTTGTGGTATCAAAAATACTCGAAGTACGGATGGGTGCGACTCGTGGCGGGTCTCAGTGCGCCACGCACTTTGAAAGTAAAATACTTGCATGGGAAATTGATCACAGTCTGTGTGAGAATAAAGATCGTAATTGAATTTACAGAAAACATACTTACATGCTCTCGTACGGGTAAAAATACTTTCATAGGAAATTGATCCGCGCGTCATTTGTTATAAACAACAAAATGTGAACAAAAAAATACTTGTACAACTAGAAACTTTTGAATGTTTTAATTTATCAGCATGATTGACTATGACTATGATTTAGGTACAATACTCATATTATTAATTGTAAGTAAATATAGCGGACAGATTAATAGGTAGGTATTAGGATATACCAGTAGATATATCCTAATACCAAGTCCTATTAGGGAAATTACCTATGTTGTACCTAGATATATAATTATTAGAGATGAGTCCGGTATTCAATAACTAACTCAGTACCTGTTAGCATGGTCCTAAAATATCTAACGCTATTGTAAAATCCGCATACCGCTAGGGAATAACTGTGCAAAGCGAGCATCGCGCCTAACCGACCGTGAGCCATAACTACCCAACGCTTCAATACCTATACTTACCTAACTATCATCTACGCATAGATACTAGCGGACCGTTCACCCGTAAAGTTATGTAGCTGCAACAAGTATTTGGTATTTCTAACCAAATCGGTTAGATGGTATTTCTAACCAAATCGGTTAGATGGTATTTCTAACCAAATCGGTTAGAAATATATTGGGTAGAAATCAGAACAGGTATAGAGTATTGTAACGGTATTGGGTACCAGTTGGTACTAGCGGTATTGAAACAAAATACCCAACTAATAACCGGTAGCCAAAATATCCAATAACTCCCATCCTTAATAATTATATCTAACGCCTGCATAAAAATTGTAGCAGACGAGACGGGACGTAGTTAAGTACCTATTATTAGTTTTTATTAGTATGGGACTCACTTTTCACTCTAGGCACTCTAGGTAGTTATGACGTACTTATTTACAAAGTAGGTATTATCTTTTCATAAGTAATAATATAAAATGAGATTGTGCTCACTCATCTAATTTACATAAGTATGCAGATAGCCAACTAACCTATGTAGGTGCTTACATTATTTTTATTTAAAATTAATATTTATCTAGGTAGGTTTTTTAAGTACAGTACCTAAATTATTTACTTACTGTAGGTAGGTAAATGTTATACTTTGTCATAGACTATTAAATACAGTTAAATACCGGTATCTCATATTTGTTTGATACGAATGTCAATCAAATTGTGAACTCTGAAATGTGCTGTAGGTACGAAACAATCTGAATTAAAATTGCTATAATTACTTACCTATTGAGATTTTTAGGACCAAAAAATAAATTTTGATAAATAGGTCGTCTCGTCTCTGGGAAACTGTGTTTTCAGAGTTTTCCAGAGAGAACTAACCCAGGCGCTATCTAGTTATGTACCGAGAATACCTAGTAGGTATGGTAGGTTCGGTGGCTAAGTAGATTGATACTAGATAGATAAGTAGGTAATTTCTAAAAGAATACTAGTTCTAATTTTTTTTCTATTATTTGATTGTAATTTTCTTTGTAAATAAAATAGTTACCTAAGTATCTAGGTAAGTACATAATAATTATCAGATGCATGATTTCGGACTAAGAGACATAAACCTACATGACTTTTGTAAGGTATATAAGGAATAAAAGAGCGGAAAAGTAATTTGGCGCAAATCGTGAACAATTTTCTATTTACCTTATGAAAAAGCTAACTGCGGCTCATTGGTTCTTTAGGAGCATTTGGAAAATTAAAAGATTTTGGGCCAAAAATCAACATTTTCTCAAATGCTCCCAAAATACAATTAAATCGATTTTTTTTATTATTGTTTAATATAAAATAGATCTCGATTTTCCCCAAATTACCTTTCCGTTAAATAGATTTATTATTGGTAAACCGCAGTTGGAATTAAAATCTAAAAGAAATTGAATCGCGCGCCAACCCGTGACGATCGCACTTAATGTCATTGTCAACTAATAAAATTGATATTGTGTTTTAGTTAGCTATCCGATACTTTTAGCATAAAATAATGTACGCACGTCTGTCACTGTCTTATGAACACGTTCAGAGTAAAATACTTATACAAGGAAATTGATCTAAGTTTCCATGGAAATAAAATTCATAATCGTATTCGTTTGTAAAGATGTCGGAAATTCCTCAAACCATTTTGATGAAAATTACTAAATGGTGATTTTCGGGGATTGAAAAATACGTAGGTACTTGAACTTCGTGTCACTGTCACTGTTGCAGACAGAAGTAAGTCATCGATAGAGTCCGCGCACGCCCTGAATACCTCGGTTTTCGGTCTTGCAAGTACGTACCTACTTGCAAGACTCAAAAGTATTTCGACGCATACCAGGTTTTCGTACTTGCAAGCAAATACCAGGTATGAAAACCTGGTCGAGTAAATACGTCCCATCCCTAGTTTTGGTCCTGATGAAGATGTAAATCACATCACATCAGAACCAAAACTAAATAAAATCATCTCACTTCCAAATTGGAAGCAGAGGGAGAATACCTATTGGAAGTTCCAATAGGTATTCTGCTTCGTAGTTTACCCATGATCCAAGAAAATAGGTCTACTCTTCCGGGAGCGTATCCAGGTGACGTCACTATCCAGTTGCCAGTTTATTTCAACACAATATTGAAGTTGCGTAACAAACGTGTTAAGGATCAATAAACAATGAAAATCGTCAATTAAGTTTGTTAAATCAGTCAAAACAACAGGGTTAGATAAAGACGAGTCAATGTGATAAACAATTAGTAAGTACAAAACCATATAGTTTTATCAGATTCATACAGGAGCTGGGGGAGTTACGATTTTACGCTACTGGTAGTCTCAATCGCCGATGGCGATGAAGACGTAAACTGGAGACACCCACGTGACAATCGTGTCTCGGAAGAGCATACATGTTTTCTTATACCACGAGTTTACCTTATATTTAATTAGAATATTTTGTTTGAGTTGCCGTAAGGGTTAGTCTTCCAGTAGGTATTCTGCTTTGTAGTTTACCTATATTATAAAAATATAATATTTTGAGTTGCCGTAAGGGCTAGTTCTACTAATATTTATGATTACAAGAGGTTGCGGGGTCGATTGTTCGACAAATATTTATTCCGAGGGGGGCCTCTTAGCTTGGGGCTAGATAATACTGTGTGAATTGTCCAGCATTATTTATTTATTATCTAGTAACTCTTAACTAAATATTTTTCGATAAGTGATAGATTTATCACCATCACAAGGGTTAGCAGGAAGTGCCTTGAAGACAAGCAAGACATTGGTCTTGTTTGTGATGATATTCAAGCATAAATAAATAACTTTATTATACTTGACTTACGTCTGTAAATTGAACGCGACCCATCTCACCGAGCCGGGATAGTATTTCAAACGCTGTTTCAGGCTGAAGGTACATATCGCAGTATGACATAGGGTCGCTCCTCAGCATATCCCCCATGGCTGAAAAGAAATCATGATGATAATCAAAATAAACTGTATGGCACAGCGGGCGAAGGTCCACCTGCGTCGCAGGAGGTTGCGGGTAAGATTCCCGCCGTGGGACAAATGTTTGTACGATCTCCGGATATTTGTCCTGGTTTTTTTTCAAAATTATTAAATTAAGTTTGAATCAGTTATCTAGTAGGTACCAATAACAAATCAAAATTTATTTATTTCTGAAAATACAATATAAATACGAGTATATACACTGAGAAAAGGAAAAATTCTTAAAATTAAACACTGACATGGAAATAAATTGATATTTTTGATTTCTGTCGCTTCGGTGTGAAGACTAAAGCAAAAACAATACAATAACATTATTAGGAGACAACAATAAAAAGTATTATTCTGACTGCGATGGAACAACGACCAAACCTACAGGCTAACATGTTACCTTTTGAGGCAAACGCCCTGCGCTCTCTTTCGAAGCGACGAAGAAACCTTTAGCCTGTTTGGTGTTATTTTTCGAGTTGGAGCCAAATCCGTCCCAGGCTTTTTTTTATCCTCCGGATAATCTGATATTTTTTAGTAAGCCTTTTTGCACAGAAAGGTTTAGACAATTAATTTAAATTACTGATAATTTTGGCAACTCATTGTTTTAGTTGTAGAAGCGTATACATTCCCCTATGTATTTAAGATACATTAATCTTGTGCAGCTGGGTTGTGAGCACAAATGTGACATATGTGAGAAAGCTTGGGACGGATTTTGCTCCAACTCGAAAAATAACTCTAAAAATAACACCTAACAGGCTAAAGGTTTCTTCGTCGCTTCTTTACTTTAGTCTACATACCGAAGCGACCGAAATCAAAATTTCACTTTATTTCCAAATCAGTGTTTAATTTTAAGAATTTGACCTTATCTAAGTGTACATTTATTGTATTTACGGAAATAAAGAAACTTTGACTTTGAGTTTATAATTAATTTCTAGTATTTAAATTATGTATGTTATAGTTAGGTCAACTATTGATATTTCTATGAGATTGACGAATTTGACGACCTCAGTGGCCCGGCGGGCGATGTTTCGCCTGCGACGTAGCAGGTTGCGGGTTCGATTCAGGACCAATATTTGTACGATCTGCAGATATTTATCTGTTCTGGATGTTTTCTATGTATAATAAAAAATATATTTCTATGTAGTATGTATATTGTGCAGTGTATTGTATACCATGTACATATCAGTTATATACATAGTATCCATATCACAAGCTCTGCTTAGCATGTAACTACTTAGATGATGCTGTGTAAATGACATATTATTATTATTTAAACAATAAAAGATATTAAGCTTTGATAAGGTACCCCGGAAAGGGGGGGGGGGCTATGTGATCTATATAATAAGCGGACCTTCCTACCCATCTCCCCTCAAGAATGACGGATTCCGTGCTTTGTTCCCCCACACAATAAAAACAAGCATCCTATAAACTAGGTTATGACTCCACTTTTCGTAAAAAATTAAAAGGGCCTGATAGGAATCTAGTGGTCTTTGCACTAAAACGTCCGATACACACGTCTAAAGCTACTGCACGTATAAATACTGGTTAAGATGCAATTAGGCCGTTTACCTTTTAGTGTGTAAGGGAGTCTTCCACCTACGTGATATTTTTTTAAGCAACTTTTAACACTCCTACCCCCCTGTTGATAGGTGATGAAGTTTTTACTATCCCCCAACAAAATCACGTGTATTTTTTGTAGATAGAAATTATCATAAACATTTCAGAATATTGTCTCTAAATAAAGGTATATTATAAATGTCAAAGTTTGTGGCAATGGATGTATGGATGTTTGTTCCTCTTTCACGCAAAAACTACTGAAGTTTGGTATGGGTATAGTTTGTTAGTTTGCAGCTAGGATTATAAATCTTACGAAATGTGACTAATCAACTAGATGTAGAAATGAGCTCATTTGGTTGATTTTGAACATACAATATTAGATGGACCATTCTATCAAATTATTGATCCCCTATCTGTAATCAATCGCTAAATATGCTATACGCTCGTTTGGCGTAAATATCTACTTTTTTATGGCCAAATAGTTTTTAAATCATTCGTCTAAAATTTGCAATCAGTCTTTTAAGCTATTTCTCCTTCTACCAATTATTCCTGGAAATTCGTTAATAGCATTTTCTATCGGTTCCTATATTTCTCAGTTCAGGATGATAATAGCTATTGGAATCAACCAGCCAGGAACAGAAACTATTGCGGACGAACTCCTATTAAAAGTAACGCTTGACGGAATTTTATACATCCGGTTTATAGAAATAGAAAATTTTTATTTGTTTTACTTGTTTTTAAAAAAACTCAATATATACATACATATATGTAGGTAAGTCTTTACAAATAGTTTAGGTACCTACCTATGTATTTTACAAATAATTTAAGTATAATAAGGAACAAGTGCCATTGCAGCACTGGTTTTCTGAGGTATCAGAATGTTAACTCAACAAAATATTGGTAAGGTCAGGAGTGCTAGCTCTTGACTACTCTTAAAATAGATCCATTAACGATCCTGAAACTAACACTTCAACGAGGTAGTTCCAAAGAACAAAATTAAATAAGTAGGTAATTCATAATCACAGTCATGTAATCTGTGGTCATAACATAATTCATGTTCAGTGCTTAGCTATGTATACGTATATATACATACCTACCCCTAAATTTTAAATTATCGCCTGCATTTACTTTAGCAGTTGCTTGAACTTTCCTGTACTATTCGCGAATATGTCAATGTCTACAAAATCTACATTGTAGGACTGTATCATGCGGTGTAAAGGCATACGAAGACCAGCGTTGGTGCGACAGGGGTTTAGGTAAAATAATTTATCTGCCATTGCTTCTCGCCTGTGCACAGTGCGAGGCACATGGTATCCCAGGCCAGAAGTAAGTTCAATGCAATCGAAATTATTATTTACAATTTCATATAATGTTATGACTTTAAGGTATTTTCGCCGAGATTCAAGTGAGAGCATATTGTATTTTTCTGAGAGTTTGTATTTAAAATATTATACGAAATTAAGCAGATATTTTAAGTTTGTTGAAGTGACTTTAATGATTAAACTCTTATTATTTTGTTCCTTGAATGTGATCAATATTTCGTAAAAATCGGTAAACATACAGTGTAAACAAATCTCGTGACGTTGGTCCATATTGTATCTGACGTTTACATAGTCCCGCCTCCCTAAGGCAAATACTAAAATAGGTACATAATATACATAGCGGCACGTAATTTTAGCGCTGACCATTATTGCGCAGAAGTACCTGAGCGGGGCTAGCGGTACATTGCCCATGCGCAGTTAACCCCTCCGCGTATCGCTCAGCGCTAGACTTACGTGCCGCTACTTGTACTGTATAATTTTTGCTCTTTTAGTATAATCACTATCGAAATATATGAGGACCACCTCTGAAATAGTGAGAATGGTGGGTCGCGTGAGCTGGAGGGAAATGGAGGGGTAATGTTTCCGTGAGAATGTGATTCAAGTCATTTTATTATTTTCACAGCTCTTAAAATAATGTGTTGCCGAGTTTAATGAGAAGAGGAGACTACACAAATCTGGAGGAAGTAATGTAAACCTCTTATGCAATTATGGACAAACGTCACTTGGTACGTTTGCCATCAATTATACGCTATACAGTATCTTACCTTCCTACTTCATTCCCAGCTTACGTTCCTACACTATCTAGGAAAATATATCCTGAAAAGCTTTGTAAAAAACATAAACTGAGAATGATACTCTCCAGCAGTCAAGAGCACTTTATAATAGAGCTGCAATCAGTAAATAACTAATTTAATATCCATTTAACCGTTGTCGTTGTTGGACGGCACATTGGTTTCTCCATCCGCCCGTAAAGGACACCTGTAAGCGATTACGTAACGGGTTTTGTATGGCAGCCTTGTAAGAAGTCGAAAAGGTAGTCCATCCATTGGTGGACAAAGTAAGAGTACAACACTTTACCAGGACTTTAACCAAGATAACAGGACTTGAAACAAGGATTAACCATGATAAACCACGTGAAGTAAGAAGTATCAAGGCACCAACGTCTTCACGAAAACATTTCGGTTTAGAGATGCTGATGCTATGTAATAGAGACTCTGTCGCTACCTAAAACACTAACCTAGAGGTTGCCGTTCAAACTTCCAGTACCACGGCCGCACAATACAAAAATGAGCTTTCAAATATGGTCTTAAGCTCATAAATTTTGATACATTTTACAATGACGGTACAATCTAGTAGACAGTGCACGGGCCGCTTACTGGAAGCTTATATGTTACGAGTTTAAGCCCATATTCGAATGCTCAGTTTTGAATTGTATGGGGGTGGGGTTGGACGTGCTAGCGACAACCTTTAAACTGCAATTCTCGTGAAAACAGGAGCTTTTTGACGGTATTCAATGCAGCGTTGGCCCATTGCCTCCCGCGGAAAATACACCACACGTTTTGTATTCTCATCGCTAGATTACGACAATTCTAAGAAAACTGTAATACTTATCAAGTAAAGGTTTCTGTTCTTTTATTGTTATTTTGTTTGTAAATAAAAATATTGGATATTCTCAGAAATTTTAGGTGATTGTTATGATATGCTAAACAGCTTGAACATAATCTACAATGGATAAAAGGACACAGCGGATCCAGAGGAAATGACGAAGCTGATACACTGGCGAGGAGAGGTTCAGAGTGGCAACCAGCAGGGCCTGTACCAATCCCTTACTCTGTAAGACATATTTCTAGAGAATGACTATAAACCATTTTTGTAATCTGTCAAACGCGAACCTTTCCTGATCTTTACATGCCTAATTCGAAGTAATTTATGTCTACTTTTCTCTACTTTCATCTCTACTTTTTTTACTTGACCAGAAACTGATAACATCTAACTTTATTAACATGAGTTAAACATTCGTTTTAAAAAAGATCCGTCATCGTACAGTTTAACAATACTAAGACTACTGGGAAAGCATTCGGGTAGGCAGTCAAAGAAGGCCTTCCCTACTCGAGATTCGGTGCGTGGACAAAGAACGAAAACGTGACAAGTTGCGGCAAATCGTCGGTATTGTCACAGGACACTGCATGCTTAACAAACACGTATTTAATTTGAGTACCACGGACAGCCCTCTATGCAGATGATGCATGATCGCAGAGAATACGACCGCACATGTGCTTGTAGAGTGCAATAGCGTAGCTACTCACTACGACTATTACTACCTTGGGACACCAAGAACGCCTTGGGAGCCAATCACCGGCGTCAGCGAGCTGCTGGCTTTCCTGGAGGACATCGGGTGGTTAGACTAGCAGCCCTCACTCAACAAGCAAAAAGGGCCCACCAGTGGCATATTTGCGGAAACCAGTCCAGATACATGTAACAAGTAAGTAACCGGTTGAGAGGTTTCGTTTCTTTCTAGAACGTAACAATTTTTTCATAGATATTTAACTTTTATTTTTTTTATTTATTTGCATTCAGTTCAAAATGATTACTCCCTTGATGAAAGTAACCGTTAGATAGAAACAACGTTACGTATTTGGACCTGGTTCCAATTTTAATTAGCCACACTGAACTTACCGCAATCATGTGGCCATGACCGTTTTATGTTACCAACCGCTATTTCACGGTAGATATACATACACACTACCTAGCTTTATTGTTACAAGCTGTTTATACTTTTATATTTTTCTTTATTGGTAAATCACAGCTCATAAAAAATAGCCTATATGTTATTCCAGGTCCCAAACTATACCCATACCAAATGTCAAAATGCCTAATCGGTTCAGTAGTTTTTGCGTGAAAGAGTAACAAATATCCATACATCCATCCATACAAACTTTGACATTTATAATATTAGTAGGATATGATAGTAGAGTGATCGCAAAACTTAATTAGCTGTGTGAATATAGGCACGGAAGCAATCCTGCGCAAGTACAATCAAATAGAAAAGTGATATTTACCAACTAGCGACCTACCCGGGCTTCAACAGTAACTAGAAATCCTTTTTATAGTGCTAATAGACACACCTGTTGCAGCTGCAGTCCACTGAAATACCATTTTGAGATTGAATTCATCGGCTTCTTTTCTCATAAAACTTATGACATCGAACACCATTTTCCATGTTTGACGACGCAGTACTTTATTCCGCCCGCGAGGCATATTTAACTTTTAAGAGAAACAGCTGATATCAGGGAATACTCCACAAAATCGCAAGAATAAACTATCAAGTCAACGAAACGAACACCGAACAACTGTCAAAGACTGCTGCGTCATTGTACTCAAAATCATTCATTCGACAGTAATGCCAACTAGATTATAAATATATTTGCTACATAGTAATTATTTCATTTAGATAAAACGTTTAATTTCTTCTAACATTGTAGGTTTTAAATAATCTGTCATTGAGTATATGATGTTTTTAAATATTCTATAAATATTGAATTGAAAAATATAGTAATGCATAACCAAATATGCTAGACACAATAAAAAAACGCCAAAATTCCTGCTGGCAACCCTTGTTTGACAGTCAGAACCCCTCTCACACCGCTTTTTTCCCTCAACGCCTTATTTACGGTTCAATGCGTAGCCGTTGAAGCCAACTTCACAGAGCTCATAAAGATATGCGCGTACTCTACATTAATAACTTAAAATGAAGCCAGAAAAGATTTACACCTTATTACTAGGTAAATGTAAGGTTTGGGAATTGGGAGAGATAAAGTGCATTACATACTTATGACAAATGATAATTATTACTACAGGGCTTAGCTAAATAGGTAGGTACAAAGATACTCACTGCATTATTTTGTATGTGTGTGGGGGTGTGTGCATGGATGGCAGTCACACACTGCTGTCCCCGGGGCACCAGACTCTTTTGTAATTAGGTATTTATTTGTTTTTGATAGATTATTAACTTTATTATATCTAATCAGGCACAATCGGTAGCCTTGCCGCTAACAGCTATCTCTTCAGGGCAACCTTTTTGTACTCTACTACTTTCATCGGCACTTATACTTATCCCTCCCCCAAACAAGGTTTTGCCATAATCACCACGCTTTGCACGCGGATTAGTATCGCAGTAAATGTGTTAATAAGTAATAAATTGAAAACTAGAAATCCAAGTGTGACAGCAGCTAGCAATTTTTTTTTTTTGAAAAATTTGCGGTCAAATAGCGTAAATTTAGCTAAGAAACATGAGTCCAGCCACACTGAGTATTTTGATACTTTATTTATCAGAATTGCCTTCAGTCGATTAGAGGCTTCGCTTTAATAAAAAGTATCAGTTAATCTCATAAAAACACATACACGAAAAAAAAATACTCGGAAAGTAGCTGCTGCCTTCCTCTGGTTGGTTCCTTTAATTGCTTCTTAGGTATGACATCAATGGGCTGAGTTGAAACGGTTGATTGTTACGCCGCGATTTCCACTGCTGTACTGATTCCTGCTCCTGCATATCGTTAGGTACTAGTATTATTCGCTTAAAGCCGCAGCCCTACTGCGGTGCACGCTGTGCACGCTGCTGCATGCTGTGGGTTTAGCCGCTGTATTACCGTACACAGCAATCCCAGCGTGCGCTTCAGTGGACCACACTGCGGCGCGCGCTGTGCACGCTGATGTACGCTGCGGCTTTAGCCGCTACATTGCCCAGCGTGCGCTTCAGTGGGTCAGCCGTTTTTTATAATGCAATGGTGCTTTTTAGTAGGTGTATACCTTAGGTTGATTTGATGTCTTCCAATCGAAGGTAAAGATAAAAATTGTCTGCGTCTGGAGGAGTCAGAGTGAAGTACCCACTTGGATCATAGCGCGGATCAGCTTCTGTTTACAAGAAAATAAGAGAAATTTATTCAGAATGTGAGCGGGTTTATCTCGATCCTCGTTAAGTATATGTTGGAGAACCTGTGCTAGGGAAACGAACGGTTTTGTAACATGGCGTAAGGTCCAAAAAACTTGCCTCATCAATTTGTACCCACTCGTAGAAATAAAATTATAGATAAATTGATAATTGAATAAAAACTTATATTCTGATTTCATCAAAACATAACATAGAAATTAAAACGCAATGAAAACTAAAATTATATCTGCTAACTGTCAAGATGGTCAGAATATTTTGGCAGACAAAGAGGATACAATAACATAGGAGTTTTTAAGCATGTGATGCATAGAAGAAGTTTTTAAGCATGGGGTAATTAGGGATTGCAATCCGGATTCGGCTGGATCCGGCCGTATTGATCAAATCACAATTATTTTACACAGGCACACACACTACGCTGTTCCGTGCATTTAAAGGCCGCTGTACATATTAGGCTAAGACTAAAAATCCAATATTTTGGCTCAAAATGCTGGCCCAGTACCAGCATTTTGGGCCAATATATTGTTGTGAGAAAGGACGCAGATAATCAGTCTTTGCGTCCTTTCTCAAAACGCAAACGTAGAATTATCACTACGCCAATTTGTAAACAAAATCCGATATTTTGGCCCACAGTGCTGGCCCAGCACCTTAGTCCAATATATATAGTGGCCTTTAAATGCGTGGAACAGCGTTGTGCGTGTGCGTACAGTCTATCTTGGAACCAAAAGTGAAAATTATTCTGATTTGATCAATACAGCCGGATCCGGCCGGATCCTGATTGCAACCCCTAGTGGTAACTAGGCGGTAAAAGGTAGAATCAACCCGGGGGGGACCGATTCGGTTTTTTATAGAGTTTTAGTTTACTAATTGTTTATTAAATGATCGAAGTTCCACGCGCAAAATTTAGACACCTATGCCTATGACTTAGCCCGGCTACACGCTCAAACATTTGTGCGTGCATGATTGCATAAACCAGTTTGCGTTAGCAAGATGAGCCCGGTCCCACGCTCCATCTTGCTTGCGCAAACTGGTTTGAGCCCGGCCGCAAGCTCCATCTTGCTTGCGCAAACTGTGTTTGTGCATGCGTGTTTGCACAAATGTTTGAGCGTGTAGCCGGGCTATACTCTTGCGCGAGCTCTTTAAGAATTTCCCTGTCTTTGAGTTTAAGTAAGTATTTGCGATAGAATCTGAGTGCAGTGCCTAGTAGCTCCACAACATCAAGATCACCGATACTCTTCCCGATACTTGATAGATTACCGTGCCTCGTTCTTCTATTTTTCTTCAGTCCCCTCGAGGATCAGACTGGAATAATTTACTGTTGCCAAAGTTAGTTTTGAGGTGGGCCTGATGTTCCCAAGGGGCAAGGTCTGTTTCCTTCACATTATAGTCGATCGCTACCGTTATTTTGGTAGCTTTATGGGGAGTTAGTGGCTGATCATCCCTAAGGCAAACTAAGCATGTGCATTGGGGCGCCCGCTCGGAAAATTTTATACTAGTAGATAATGAATTATGGTAGGTAGGTAATATATAAATTATTAATATGAGTTAACAAGCTGCTGCCCGCGTTTTATCGAGATAAAAAATAGCCAATACGTTATTCCAGGTACCAAACTATACCCATACCAAATTTCAGCCTAATTGGTTCAGTAGTTTTTTGCGTGAAAGAGTAACAAATATCCATACATCCATGTATCCATCCATACAAACTTTGACAATATATTAACATAAAAGGTCAATTCAATAGGTCTGCGTAATTTCAGGGTAGATGATGCTAAGTGATCTAGCATTATTTATTTATATATTATCATTGACGGGCCCGTTTCTGTGTCTATCGGGCTATTTTCCTACCAAACAGCTGTTCATGCCACAACGGCAGTTTATGCTCGGAAATCCGCAAGTTCCACATAGGTTTTCCGACAAGGAAATCATTCGGAACAAAAGTCAGTATATTTCTGTGTTGCTCACGGTTAAACATAGTCTCGCCCACACTGCTCCGACGCAGGTCCGCGCCTCGAGCCGCCCAGTCCCATCCGCTTTCTCGGCGCCTATACACGCTCCAGGTTAGTCCAAATCTTATAAAAAAAATATCACTCATCGCTGCGAATTTCGTGAAAAGCTGTGCGACAAAGTTTACACATAATCGAGTGCATTGTTTGTGTTCTATCCTCATGCGGGTACGAGTTCACTTCTCAAATTAAATATCGTGTAGTAACAGATAGTGTTGCGTTCGGATTCCGAATGCCTGATTATTTTTAGCTGTGCCTTATACATTCGCATGCATCACAATACCACGAGACAGACAAAACCGGGTTTTCGATAGGTACTATTAATACCCCCATATCGAATTTGCGAATTCTATTTCGGATATTGTCTTTGTAGTAATGTATGTCACGTTGATGAATGGAACTCGGGTATTTGGCGTCGATTCGAATTACTAATTGAATTGTAATGTATTGTATAAACATGTAATAAACTAGCTCGGACATTGATATGCGGACCGAGGACTATGTTAACATCATTATAGTCACGGAGTGAGATAATGATAATTTGTGGTTACTTTGAGGTCTATGTATAGAGCCGAAGTCGATATATACTATAGTCGATAGATACGCGTAGTCAGGTTAAATCATAAATCAATGGTAGATATCCTTTATTAATTAGCGTCTTGGGGGCGCTTCCGACTGGTATTGATATGGATAAGTTGTGCTACCTGTAGATTGTTTGCAACAGTCTGCAGTTAGCTGAATTGTTTCAATTGTAAGTACTGGTTCTTATTTGTTTCTATTATTTTATTGTAGTGTTCTTTGATAATAAAGACTTAATCCAGTAGTAATTTAACTATAACATTTTGTAGTTGTTCGTTTTTCCTGAACAAAAAACTGATATTAAATAATCAATTAAAACACGGTTTTTTTTTTTGTCGAAAGAAAGTTTTAATATGCCTTTCAACCTCAACGCAAACGAGAGACCGACGTGACGACTACGAACTATGAAAAATGCTGTTAGTTTTCCGTTGCGACACACGTTGTCAACCCGACCACAAACAAATTAGATGCATTTACTGGCCGCCGATTTGTCAATCAGACTGTTTGTATGAAAAAGTTGTTTAAGTACAGATACCTCTATCGATAGGTTGGTACTTATCCTTCTTGTTGAGTTCCTATTTATTGAAATTCCTATGACTCTAGAAATATTAATAAATTCGTTTATTTCCGAAAAAAAAAACAATTCGTATAAGAACACAAAATCAAATGAAATTACAAACGATTATTAGGGGATAAACACAAACTAGGTCATTTTCTTCTATCAGTATCTACGAATCTACATGCAGCACCGCACTTTTAGTCACACATTTGGCAACTTTAGTCACATCACAAATGTCGCTCACCGAGCTCCAACAAAACAGATGTTCGCGTGTAAACCAGGAATTACGTCAAGACACGGTTGGTTGGCTACACGTCTTGTTAAAATCAACTGTGCTGCCTCTATTTTTGTCTTTGTTCGAGTTTATTAAGTAGAACGAGCTTCTGTACGGATTTATACGAACGTATTGTTTCCCAAAGACTTAGGATTTTTTCACCACTGTTTTACTGATAACTACAGATACAATTATTAAGTTCATGTCATTACTAGGTACTGCCGCGGCTTCGCAATCGCTGGTCCCCGAGTTACTTGTATGTACTTGTTCAAGATTAAAACTCGAACTTTACAAGATAATTTTGAGAGAAAAGGTACCTATTATGTCCTTCAAGATACCGTCTCCTTGCTCTATTTTTTTTAAGCCGTGAAGAAGTTACTCAAATTCGCAGAAGGACCATCATACACAACTCTTAGTTATAAGTCGTGTAAATAAAGATAGGGATTGAAAACAGCCGCTTCTATCATGCCGCGCCGTCAGGATATGATCTAAGCGGTACAGCATTCTAGAGGCGATTGTTTTCAATCCCATTTTGTATCTACACAACTTACACTTTAGCAATTAAATTGTTGAATAGTTTAATAATATCATGCATGGTAGCACGAACGTGGAACGTGGATGTTCCTCCAACACAAACTAGGTTCGTAGTTAGCCCGCTTGCATTCATAATGAATGCATGGTAGCTTTGAAAATTTAAGAATATCTATGCAAGAAGATTACTCCTGTACAATGGAATGAATAAATAAAATTATTTACACCTTGTTTGAATGAGCCTACAATATTGTGCGTATAGTTTCATTCATTATCGCTTATGTTCCTTATAAAGATTGTAACATCAATGCTTTATTGTACCTTTAATATACATTAGGTAACACACATATTCACATAAAAAGTCTTTACAAGTCCACAGCTAGACATAGGCCTTTCCTAACGGGCGCCTTATTAACTCTTATGAAAAATCAACAAAAATATTAAAGCCTCTTATTAAAATCTCTTAACAAAAATATAAAAATTATATTTTAACCAGACAGTATTTACAATAATCCTACTAATATTATAAATGTGAAAGTTTGTGAGTATGAATGTATGGATGCTTATTCTTTTTTCATGTAAAAACTACTGAACTAATTGGGCTGAAACTTAGTATCGATACTCACAAACTTTGAAATTTTTAAGAAGGATAAAACAAACCGATATTATTACTAGAACAAGGAATTTTGCGTTTTTTTTTTGTTTGTGAATTTTTATATTAAATTTTATAATCTTAAAAAAGTATAACGTTAAATTAAAATTTCACTTAATAATTGAATTTTTAATATTTTTAATTTAAAGTACTAATACAATAACGTGAACCGAGTTACCGAGGTGAATTGAGTTCGGCCTATTCCTAAGCGTTTTCGAAATCTCGGTCAAGATTTTGTTTGACGTCATGCTGGCAACACTACTGATGCTCAAATTCGGGTGTTCAATACATAAGTGCCAGTATCTTAATTAACGTGGTAAATAACTGAACCTACTGCCTTGCCCATGGAATTATAAAGTACAGCTGCTGTCCACGGCTTCGGATGCCTTTTTCTTGGGGATAAAAGTAGTTTTGATTCTGATTTAATTTACTCTACGGATGATTATCATTTTCTATTATTAATTTTTATTTGTCTACACAAATAGGCAAATAAAAATGTATAATAGAAAATTCATTTAATTTGTCTAATTATGTACATACACCTTTTTGAGATGTGCATATAGTATCTTTTAACAATTAAATAATCTAAATCTTTTAAGTTAAACCAGGTATAGAACTACAACCATGCATAATTTCAACCTGGTTCGTTCAGTAGTTTTGGCGTGAAGTGATAACAAATATCTATGTAAATATCGAAACTTTCGCATTTAATTATTAATGTGATTAATACATAGTTCTATAATAAAAAATACACTATTGAAATAACTGCGCCGTCATAGTTACTAGGGAAAAGTGTATAGCTCTGCAAGAATAGTATCTAATTTTATTAAGATACTCGTAGGTCACTTCTAGAGGAGTCAAATCTTCGCTCACTAAATCTCTCCATAAGATCGTGGTAGAACTTATAACAAAGAATGGCTGTCTGAATAGTTTTGAACATTTTTTTTTTTTAATCATTTATTTTGTTCATGAGTGTTTTGTCGAACATGACATGTCACCCCCGTATTTCTAAATTACAATACTTAGTGCTTATTCTACTAAAAAACATTATATGTATGTAACAAATATTAATAAACTTAACGAAAACAGCCTGAGATTTTCCTGGAGATCTATCCTGCCTAAAAAATAAATTATACAACCAACAACAAACCTATATTTATATTACATTTCTAACATTATACATACAAGCAAATGTATTCATTAAACCAAGTGAAAACATAGATGTCTATAACCTAACTACACTATTCAAAGTTCTGAACATATGTATGTTATTTTCTATAGAATAAAAAGTGTCTATCTATGTAAGTATCTAATATTGTATTATGTAGATTGTCCAGCTTTATTAATTTTATTTTACTTAATAAATGCCTGTGTGCTACTGCAGTTTCTCTAATAGTATAATTGGGTGACTTTTCGGTTGTCAGCAGAAAAGTGAGCGTAATCGTATTTTTAGCAGGTTAGGTATTGGAATTTTTCCCTGCGCGCTAGCTTTCGATGTTAAAAAGAAGCTTCAGGAATAATATGTTTTTCTTTTGTTGCAGAACCAAGATACAGTCAAGAATGAGTCGACTAGGCCGCACCAGGCGCACCCGCGTCTACGACTGCAACTACAACAAAGGAGAGAGCTACTACCGACCGGTGTTGGACCGTCTCGATGGCAAGGCGCCGCTGGCTAAGGAACCAGAGCGGGAAGGCATCAGGGCTGAGGTAGGACCCTACGGCTCTCCGAAATAACGAATCCAGCCAAATGAAACCGATTAATAATGCACTTTTCCTAGATTTGTGAGTTCTGATGAATCTATTTTGTAAATACCTGTAGGTAAGTATAAGTATTTACAAAATGTATAAATTATACAGCAAATAATTTAGCTATCTGCAGATAGCTCACAAATTTTTGCGAAACACGAACGGACTGGCGAAACGACAAGATCGGAGAGAGATCAGATGGTCCTGCACCTGACCTCTCCCCGACGGCTTACTAATAAATAAATAATGCTGGATACACCCAACATCATCTAGCCCCAAGCTAAGCAGAGCTAGTGTTATAGGTAATAGAGACTAATACATAGTAATACCAATACATAGTATAGATAAAAAAAAAAATTATAAACCTCCGGTCCATCTTGTGTTATATGGTTCTGCTTTAAAATAAATGTATTTCTTACCAGGTCGAGAGCAGAATCAAGAGCGCTCTAGACGAGACTGAGACCGGGCAAGATTCGTTCTTCGACTCAAGGGGAGCGCGCGCTCAGCGAGGCAGACCGCTGTCTGCCGCTTTTGAGGACGACGAGTTTTCAGATGATGTAAGTGAATTCAAAGTTTGGTCCATTTATTTTTACTATATCCTATCCACTGCCCAGACTCAGCGGAACTACAGTTATAGGGACGCGTGTCAAAAACCTTGACACTTTTGACATGCGTCACTCCAACTGTAGTCCAAAGTTGAAATGCTAAAATGTGTCATTCTGAGACGATTCCATTGTTATGGTGAATCGATTAATTTAGTGGAATTAGAAAGAAAGAAAGAAAATGTGTTTATTGATTCACAATGAAGTACAGATTGCAACTATTATAATAGAACATAAAATTACATAATTAAAATTAACTAGCTCTATAATAGCCACAAGTGACTCTACGCAGCGAACCAATACATCCCATCTCAGCATAATGTGGCAGCATGCATTAGGGCCATGTAAAATAATGGCAAACTACGGTGCCAGAAGTACGGGTCAGAGGAAGTGGTAGAATCAAAAAAAGGCCTATATTCCGCAGTGGATGAACCCCCGCTTGTATTATTATTGTATTGTAGACAAACAATTAAAGATTAAAATTATTATAAAAAAGTCATATTACGGGTTTCTCGATACCTATAACCACAGATTAGGTAATGTTACTTCGCTATAGCGTCAAATATTGTCACGCAACCATGCAGAGGCAGTTGGAATAGCATGAAACGTTGTTTGATATAATTTTTTTATAATATTTATTACGTAGTGAAAAAACCTTAGTCTATGACTTTTATAATTTTTGTACATTAAGACTATTTCTGCAATTTTGGACTATTTAAAAAGAAATGTACTACCTCGGACCAACTTGCATAATTTATATCTTCTCAATATCTCTTCTTCTTTAAAATCACAAACCAACAAAAATTTGTCCTTTTCATTTTTCGTAGACGTCCTACGGCGTAGCAAGGTCGTAGCGTGCGTGCTACGCACTCTCGTAGAGGCAAACTTATGTTATATTATACAGGATTGATTATTAAGACGGGACAGTAAGGGCAGGTACCTTAACCGTTACAGTTACATGAAAACGTTCCTAAGAGACCATCCCTAACTTTTTGAGATATTCTGAACTGCATCACAGATTTTGGAATAAATATACATACAGTCAGCAAGAAAATGGTAATTTTACATAAAAACTTAGAACAATCGATTGGCTTCAAAAATAGATGGTCTCCTAGGAAGTTTTTCCTGTAACTAAGAATGGTTAAGGTACCTGCCCTTACTGTCCCGTCTCAAAAATCCACCCTGTATAACAGTACCTTTCAATCTTTACAAAACTTATATGATTCCAGAACTTTGAGTTTGGAGGTGGTAGTGGATTAAAAGCGTTTCCAATTGAAAAAAAAAGCGTTTGGACATTTGCTTTGACAAGATCCCATCCCATACTAAACGCGCGCGGTTTATACGCGTTCTCAAAGTTCATATTTATACAGAGACTAGTAACTCGCCCGGCTTCGCACGGGTGCAACGCTGATACTAAATTATACATATAAACATTCCTATTGAATCACTATCTATTAAAAAAACCCGCAACAAAATCCGTTGCGTAGTTTTAAACATCTAAGCATACAAAGGGACAGACAGCGGGAAGCTACTTTTATACTATAGTGATTCTGGTTATACCTATTATTAAATTCTTAGGTAAAATTTTTTTTTTAAAGAATAAAATGTAACAGCGCGTTAAATATAGACGGAGACATATTCCATTGTGATTTCGCAACGCCATCATTTGTCCTCAATTTCATATTTTTATTTATTTTATTGCATCATTGTGTACATACGTGTACTTAATATCTCGTTAATATAAGAGACACAATGTTACTCAAGCAGGGCATGGCAAGAAGTATAAGTTGTACAAAACTTATATCGAAAAACCGGCTCAATTCAAAGGTTGAGAAACATCTTGTCTTTTAAACAAAATAAACTTTACTTGTTCCTATTTATGAGCTGGTATCGAATAGCTCCGTAAACATTCGGAATATTATGTGCGATGCGAAGTTGGTAATATCAGTCTGGTATTGCATTCGAGTTGAAAATAACTCGGGCTCATGCACCGTGAACAACTATACAGAATTTCATACATATTTAATACTGCCACGAAAGATTCCTAGTTTTAGTTCGACCAAGAGGCAGCGGCGTTTCGACGGACCGCGCTTCTATTTGTTAGAAAGCTAGCTTATGGTTGCAGGTTTGTCCGCGTTTTTCTTCTTCAGCATAGTAAATATATAATGTGTTGTTTTTTACACTTCAAATATCTCTCTTCAAAGGTATCCTGGAACCAATTTTCATCCAAATCCATTCAACCGGTTGAGCGTAAAGGAGTAAAAAGCACTAAAGTTATTTACAACGGGATATATGTATAGCATGATTTGAGTCAAAACATAAACACACATACACGCGCACATAAATATATACATAGATAGTTACATGTTTATAATATTAATTTAATGCCCTATTTAAAAACTGCAATAAACTTTTGCCTCTATCTAACGAGCGTTGTATAATCAGTGTACCAGAATAGCCAACACATGCCACTCAAATCACGCTGTAATAATAGATATAGCATCAATGCAATTATAATTGGATGAGCATTGGATGAATGTTGAATATAGAATCTGAAATAAATACAACCTAGTGGGGAGGGTGTCGACTGACGGGAGTTAAATTTGAATTTGTCGACCAAAATAATTAACATGACCCATAACATATATTATGCTCTGCTTAATTTGGTGGTGGCTAATGTAATAATGATGAAAATAGGATAAAAAGAGGTTGAATCTTATCATCGACGTTTCAAACCGTCTTGCTTGATTTTCATTTATACTTGTTAGGACCTTCATTATCACACCTCCGAACAATATTTGTTTAGGGAAATATCAAATGAGTACATTTAATCTCCTGGCACGTTATAGCATACAATTTGTAGATTTGGCATCAAAACAGAATTATGTGGGTGTACATGGTGGCCAATGTGTTTATTACATTTTCGCTAGTGATTTCATTCATGAATCTAATCACGTTTTTGTTGTTGACTGATTCAAAGTCACAGGATATGGGTATTTTTATCTACAAAGAAAGGCCTGTTTCCAACGAAGTGGCGTGTCAAAGTACAGTCATGTGACCTATGAGCTTAAATTATGTACCTACTCGTATGTTACCAAAGAGTGAAACTATGGCCCGTATTGTGAAAGTCAGTCGTGATCTATGCTTGAGTGACGTTTATGCCATAGAAAAGCGTAACTCAAGCATAAATCGAAGTTGAGCCAGCTTGCTTGATACGGAATTTAGACTCAAGCTTCCCAATGCAAACCATACAAAAACGATTGTCCGTTGAATAATTCAATACCATTCGATGGTCTTTTGTTTGTTGTCAGTTCTCCCTCTGTACTTTTTACTCCTGATCTGAAATCCAATTGATAGGTTTTCACATGTCTGCTCTGTTTTGATGGGAATTGGCCCTAACAACTGTTTTTTGCCAAACTCTTTAAAAACAATCAACGATGTACTCTGTCTCGGAAATAGCTGCTTACGTCAAATCGAATGACGTCTTCTTTGAACTTGCAATGAAAAATATCTCGAATAAGAAAATCTTTATTTACAACTCTTATACTAGGCAAGTCTTCTTTAAAAGTCATGTATAAAGAAAGAAAATAATAATAATGAAGTACTTGTTAAGTCTTGCTTATTAGTTTTGTGTTTTGTGAGTTGAGCCTATAAGACCGAGTTTTTAAAAATAATTATTCTATTAATTGCAATTTTCTTTGTAAATAAAGTAAAAAATTTAATGCCGAAATCCAAAAATGGTGTCGTAATCTTTCTCACCTGTATAAAAAGCCTCGTTGCAAAAGGATACACACGTTCTTTGTTATGGCACAAACGCATCAAGTCACCTACAATTTTAATTGATAAGTAATCATCATCAAACTGATATCATAAAGGCGATGGATGGATGTTTGCATGGATGTATGGATGTTTGCATGGATGTTTGTTACCTCTTCAGGCCAAAACTACTGATACGGATAGAGCTGAAATTTTACATATATACCTATATGTAATTCTAGGTCTGAAGTATGACATAATCTACTTAATTTATTTATTTTTAATATAGTATTATATATAGATAGATAATATCTACCTACCTACCTAGCTTTATTTTAGTTTAGTTTTACTTTGACAATGCCTCTATACAGCAGCTTTCATGACATTTTTTGACATGTAATATATTTAATTTGTTAAATTTCTGACCATTTTCTGACATAATTTTATTAATTATTATAATTTTATAAACAGGTACAGCCCTCTTATTTTTAATTTTAGTATAGGTACTTAATATTTGACTGTCTGTCTGTTTTTTTTCTACATACAATCCCTTATGGTGCTTCCTTTTTTGATTACCAATTTTGTAATAATAGTGTAATAGGATAAGAGTCATATTTTAGAAACTAACGACTTCAAGTGTATACTAAGAAATACCTACGGTGGAAATAAATGAATTGAATGAATTGAATACTTTACTTAGAAATAATATACAAAATAATAATTGTCACGAGCTATGTTATAAACTTATAATATAGCAACTTATTTCATAAATTAACGTGTGTGAAGCCGCGCGTAGAAACTAGTAGTTCATATCATATTAACTGCTGCCCGCGCCTTCGCCCGTATTTTATCGGGATACAATAATAATAATATAATAATAGCCTATATGTTATTCCACGTCCCAATACACATACCAAATTTCAGCCTAATCGGTTCAGTAGTTTTTGCGTGAAAGAGTAACAAATATCCATACATCCATCCATACAAACTTTGACATTTATAATATTAGTAGGGTAGGATTCGGTGCATAAGGGTAAAAAAACTTCTCTAGTGCAGCTGAATTCCTTTTGTAAGGGTCGGAAATTCTAGAAACCCGTATTCAATAAAAAAAAAACGTTTTTGTACTGATTTTCAAGCGCATTGGTAAACACTCCAATAACAGGGATTACAGCAGGAGTTTTTCTATATATATTACTGAAACTCTCATAACACTCACAAAGTATCAAATAATTAAATTAAAAAACAGCCCTTACAGAATTGAGTTTAAGTATGAAACTCAAACTTCAATCTTTTTTCATTCTCTTAAAGTGTTAATAGAAACATAGACGAAAAGTTTTTATTATAAAAATGTTGCTTTACCAAAAGTATGTATCTTTGAAGTTGAATCTGCATAAGCAACCATGCATACGAGTAATTACGATGGCTGTATTCAGTCAGGCTACCAGCTACCTGCGGTGACTGATCAACATTAGACAATGCGAAGCTCTCCTCAAAGCGCTGACTGACATCTCCATTTAGTACCTAATAGATTGTCATCAGCAAGATGCACACAATGGACAAGATGACAATACATAAGATGACCATACCGGGTGGTGACCCAGTAGGCTATCGGCTAGCACTGAGGTATTACAGAATATCCGGTCTGGTAGGAACATATACATACAAGTTCTATTCTGCAAGATAGCTCCTGTCAGCACTAATCTTGCAGAATATGTAAGCTTGTTATTGTATGTACCTTCTGTTAGCTTCGCACGTCTTTTCCATTATAAAAAACATATAATTAATATTATTGCAGATTTAGAATTATCTGCAAATTTTCAATACCTGTTCAGTAGTTTTGGCGTGAAGATTAAAAATATATCTATCCTTCTATATACTTAACTTTAATAGATATGTAGATACCGTTTCTATCTATTCCTGTTGAATAGATAGAAACGGAATCTACCTAGAATAAGGATTAATATTTTTGTGGATATTTACCAGTTTACAGTTTGAATTTCAAACTTTCGCATTAATAATTAATTTTAGTGTGATGTGAAGATTACGATGCGCTCAGAACAAATTACGATCTGCCCAGATGTTACGAGGTGTACAAATTTGTGATGGAATTTGCATCAATTACGATCCTATGCGGTATGGCTTTTAAGTATAAAATTGTGCAGTGGCGCTGCAAAACCGTATATTTTCACTTCATTTCCTTTCACCGTCAAAGTTAGAAAAATCAATTTATGCAAGGCTGGAAATTCCCCTTTGCTGCTTGAAAGCAAAGAGGGTACGTAGTCTATAACTCCATTAACTAGAATAGATACATACATAGATGGAAATACTTTATTATACGGCACAAAGAAAAACAAAACTAACAGAAATAATGCCTATTTTTAAAAAAATTCTTAGTTTGAAGTACATATCTTGACGATCTCTGTGACGGCGCAGCGAAATAGGGTCTACATGTGACGCAGGAGGTTGTGGGTTCGATTCTCGCATACGGAATAATATTTGTACGATCTGCCGATATATGTATGTGTTCTGAGTGTTTTCTATGCATAAAAAATATGTATTTAATATTTTGTTTGTTTTTTTCGTACATACGAGTATAGTAGGTTTAGTCTCACATCGGCCGACAATATTCAGAAGAACGATAAAGAGTATTTAAGATATTTTGTATTGTAAAGATACAAATATGTAGTTCATCCTATATTTTCTACAACTAAAGAATTTCTACATTTTTCTTCGCTAAAGAATTTCTATTGCAATGTTCTATAATTATTTCCTGGAGACTCAGGTGGGTGGTATAAAAACTTTCATCGAATAATTCCGAGCTCAAGTGAAGCTCGGAATTTTATTAAATCTATTATAGATATAATTATTTAATATTATATTCATAGTAACAGTCTTTGTTTAGGTAGATTATTAAATGAAATAAACATCATAAATTATTTTGGACCAAATGAGTAGTATGCCAAATTTCAACTCAATCGGTTGAGGATACCTCAACCGATTGAGTTGAGGCATACTTATGTAAGGTTGGGTACAATGCAATGTTATGGTACCATCGAGCTGGTATGATAACAGAAGTTTGTTAGTATGTGTGGTAGATACTATTCAATACAAATAGCGTACCAAGTTCTAGTTCCAATACTGCATATCTGAAACTAATCTAATTGCATACTAAACTTGCAGAATTCATACAGTAAAGTGTCTGTATGTATACCTAGTATCAGTTAGCAAAATCCTATAACGGAAAAAGTTTTCAAGAACGTGCCACTTTACAACGGCTTACTTGTCAAAGTTGGCACGCGTACTATTTATATTATTGCAATAAATCACTCAAAATCGATAACTATAAAAATATTGGATAACTGTCATAGTACGAAAAGTTGTTGCTCTCAGTACCTATCTGGTACGTAAGGCAAGAAATTAAATGTAAGGAATGAAACGTAAACTTTACAGTTTTCTTAAACTAAACAAAACTTGTACTAAAGCCTCTCGTACGGCTTTGCTACAGACTTTTGGAATGCAGACTAATATCGCCTTTGTATCAGGTTCGGTAAAGCCCGAACTACACGTGGTACATACACGTCAGGTAAACAACAAAAACTTCTGATACATTATGAAAGGTATTTAAATTACCTTCAACCGCTTATGGAAGTTTGAGGTTGGAGCTTGTTCAATAATATTTTACAAGCTGATCTTTATAACGCTTTGGAAGCATCTCTGTTACGATCATACGATCATCCTTCTCTCCCTGCCTTATCTTACTCTAAAATGTATTCATCTCCCACTCTCTCCAGTTGCCACGTGATAGCTGCATTGTGAAAGCTGCATTCCGCGCCATTTGATGTATTGTACTAACGGTTCGAATTTCAGGATGGGCCGGTATCGGCCTATTTTCTTGGATATACCTCGTTTGTGTCAACTACTATTCTGAGCTTTATAATTCTATGATGGATGACAATACTGTAAAATTGCAATAATGACCAGGGCTGTCTCCTACTGAGGGAATTTCTCAACGGTTAATAATATGGAAACGAAAGTTAAGAATACATTCTTTTAATAACTAGCTAAATTTTGACAACTTCTTTATTCTGTTGATAACTCTAAAGCATCTTCTTTATTATTTTTTTTATAACTCGTTACCTAAATTTTCTTTTGATAACGGAGTATTTAGATTGTAAGTAGTAACTTCAAAAGTTTTTCATAGCATAAGTAGGTACTTATTTTGCTGACTGAAATTGCTAAACGTCAAGTCGGAACCAGGACAACATCAACTTCTTTTTTTATGGCGGAGCCCACACACTAATAAAATGTTGTTTGAATAGCGTTGTATCATTCACGTGACACCATAAGCTAGAAAATTTTACCTCTTTATTCCGAGTGTGACACCGTTGCAAACTTTGGCGGGTTTATTCCTTTCTGTGACGTAGTAAGACATCGCACACGCGGTTGCGTATAAAAATAGAAAATGGCGATTCAGTTCCGCTTGTGTATTTGAGTTCTAAAACGATCCGGATCGAGTTGGTATTGCAGCTTCAGATTCTCGTAATAACCGAGATGAGGATTTCTCGGATTAATTAATGAATAGACTGAAACGCTGCTAATTAATTTTGCTTTCGCATGGTATTAACACACAGTTAGAAATCAACAATGTTTGTACGGTCTGCAGATATATACTGTTTAAAATTATGAATGTCAAAAAATTACTTAATGTCAAAAATGTTTCGGACAATATGTCTGTTTTGACATATTATCATTGTCATTATAAGTTTTTTATTTGTATAATAAAAAACTAAGTTCGAGGCTAGATGATTCTGTGTAAATTATAAAACATTACTTTAGTATTTTCTAGCTGCTACCCGCGCCTTCTCCCGTCTTTTATCGGGATAAAAAGTAACCTATATGTTATTTCAGGTCACAAACTATATCCATACCAAATTTCAGCCCAATCAGTTCAGTAGTTTATGCGTGAAAGAGTAACAAATATCCATACGTCCGTCCAACACAAACATTGAGATTTATAAATAGGATGTTATAGTAGGAAGTAGGATGTAATTATGGTAAGCTTTTGTTCCAATCTGTAAGTAGTCTTAGAAAAAGAATCAAGGTTTTTCACGTTTGCTATTAACTCAGCTATAGGTAATATTATGCATAATAGGCATAATATTAAAGCTTATACTGTAACAATAACTCATCTTGCCATCAACACGTCGGCAACCTACCGAACTTTAGTTACCTATAATCATAAACACTGCCATATGCAACGCGAGTACTTTAGTTTATTTTTTACTAGCTGCGCTCGTGGCTTCGCCCGCATATAATTTTAGCTTTTGCGCGGACGGAACCCAATTGATGTCTATAATTTGTATTAAGTACCTAATATTATTAATTCGTTTATTTATTTAATTTAAATTGCCTACTTACATTGTTTAAGGATGTGTTATGTAAAACAATTGTGACGTGTTATTCTTGCAATTTATGAAATAAATTACCTATTATGTTATTAGGCTGTTTTGTTTTGAGTTTTGTGCTGCATTTGGGGTTTGGTCAAATTGTTTAGGGTATACAAGCAATTTTTTATAGGTAGAGCCTATATAAAGATTAAAGGGATAGGCTAATATAGTTATTTTGTGGCTAAGCTTCAAGCCAGCTCTACCCCCGAGTGAAATGCATTGTCAATTTTTTCGGAGGTATGTAACACCCGCCTTAAAAATATGTATTATTTGTTTAGAATTTTGTTTGTCATGTCATATTAAAACCAATAATTTGGCGTATTTTAAAAAACGATAAACTGACTGTAAATTCCTGAACATACCTTTAGCTTACGTTACGGCGCGGGCGTAGTCTTGGGTTATACTAGGCTAAATGCGATACTTGTGACTTACGTTACTATGATTTAAAAATATCTGTGACAAATACCTGTGACAAAATACTAGCTAGTATTTCTACCAATCACGTACAAATTCATTGTTTTACTGATTGAATAATATATTTATTGTAGCGATGACTAAGTAAATAGCAGTAGCATGTTGATTAGCCGAATACATTTAAACGGTATTTTCTTCAACAACTTTGTTACATTACGGTATACATTTCAAATATCCAAGTATACAATACTAGGTGTGTCTCTTTCTGACTTAGTGATATTATCAAAGAGAGAATATAGAAGCGATATTATCTAGCTTAAGCGACTTATTGCGTAGGTACCTAAAACAATAATAACGATACAATATCGTGACACTGGCACTGCCTGTGTGATAGTCACAGATATATTTAGTTTCTGTCACTGTGAAATATCACCAATTTTCTATATCTGTGACTTTTAACAGTGACGATAAATACGCCTCAAGCCTATTACGGCGGTTTCCATGAAAACTGTTTGTTACCAGACATTGTGATAAATGATTGTTTAAAAAAAAAACTTAATTGACTTTGAATTTCGTACTTTTATACTGGTTTAAAGTTTTGCGGGTTAAATACTAAAAGATTTTTATCCCCAGGTGATACAAAAATTATGGAGCCACCAGGAGATCATTTTCTATGCAATATTGACAGAATTTTCAAAATCGGTACAACATTTTCAGAATGATCGCGTAAAACACATACAAAAAAAAATATACAATTGAATAAAGAACCACCTCCTTAAATTTGGTTGAAAGTTCTAGTAATCTACGTTTTAGTAAACACTAATAATTGACTGACAATCCATTCATCAAAATCAGATCAATAGGGGATTTAGGCGCTATGGCACAGAATACTTGTATAGTAGATACCACAGATTCGGCTATTGATATTTACATAATAAAAATATTAAACTAGGAATTTAATCTCTGTGGCAAAACATATTCCTTTTGGGCTTATCTTATTGGGGTTAAAAGGTAGACTTAAGTTTGTCGCAGATCTGAACCGCACTACTGCCGCACAGCGTTATGGTTTTCAAATATGGGCTTAAAATTGTATTATTTGGATCCATTTTTCATTGACGGCAAAAAATAGACAGTGCTCTATCCACTCGATGCTTACGGTAAGCAATTTTTTCACTGTAAAATTTAACTAAAAATGACGAGTTCAAGCCGTATATGGGCTTGAACTCGTTGTGGGCTATACTCGTAGATGATTTATCCAGCATTGCTACCACATATTAAGTGCTAAGTCCTTATAGTCATTAGGTTATCTATTTATATACTAACTAATGATATAACTATTTTACCTAAGAGTACTTCAAAACATCAATAATTTTATATCAAATATCAAAGTGCTTTATTTCCTTTAGACCTTACAGGACTCTTGGACACGTCACAAAATTAAAATTACATAAGTAAAACAGGGAAATAAAGTGATCACTTTGATTTTTTGTTCACTTCAATCTTTTTAAGGTAAAGTAAAGAAGCGAACAAGAAACCTTTACCTTGTTAGGTTGTTAGTTTTCGCGTTGGAGCAATATATATGTATACACATTGCAGTTAGTATGCTACAGGTAACTTTTGGTCTGCAGTGACTAATCTGCAATTGCCACGAGATGGGATTTGATGCTTAAGCTGTTGTAAATTGAAATAGCTGACTCGTTTACACTGGGCCTTAGTAGAGTTGAGCTGATCTTCTCGTATATTAGAAAATATTATAATAATCAATTTTGAACAAGTGAGTACCTATCTTACCAGATAGGTGCTGTACCCAGCACATCAGCATTTTCATACAGCGGAACAATGCAGCCAGCGTCTAAGGGACACTTTCGATTGGTAGCTATTGATTTGGATCAGTTGAGCTACCTCAAGATGGTTTGGAACTGTCTCCAGATAGGCTATGTAGAGACTGTTTCTGGTGTATTTTGTAAATCCCTAGGTACTTACTTAAACCATTTAGCTAAACACTTTACATTTTTAAAAGAACAATGTGATTGTATCTTCCATGGTTCATTAGTTCATTACATGCCATTCATTTACTGCAGATTCAATTTTTGCGGTGAGGTGGAAAAATGACCGGACAGGTAGACAGACCGATATGGTGAAACTGGTGACAATACATTCCGAGACACGAAATTGAAACGTCAAAAAAACATACAGTCAAAATTGAGAACCTCCTCGGAGTCAGTTGAAAATAATAAAAATGAACGATGGAATCAAATTATTTTAAAGTAGACGCATTATTATTTATTATTGACCCTTGTCGGTGCAATCATGCAATTTCTTTCACTTTTCTCGTTCCAATGCGGTCTCCTTTATTTTATTATATATGTATTATTACTTATTATTCTTACGAGCAAATAATAGCCGTTTCATGATACATTTGTTACCTATCTAGTCGGTAATTTTAACTGAGAGAAAATTCCATTACGAACGTCTAGGACAGAAAAATATGCGGACAGATAAGCTGAAATGCTCATTTAAGAAAATATGCAATTTTCTCCTGTGGTTTTCTAGCTTTCTAGCTCAGTAGGTACACCTTTCCGTATTTTTATAGCGTCAACAGTTTTAATGCAATTTTATGATATGAACATGCAAATACTATTTGATTTTTGCTTTAAACTGTTTTCTTGAGTATTTTTTACGCCAGTGCTTTGTGCTTTTAGCTGTAGTTTTAAATTTTTCTGACAATTTTTCATTCTGAAAGCTTTTAACGCACGTTTTGTGGAAATTTATAAAAAGCAAATCAAAAGAAATGGGAAAATAGGACGATAGAAATGTATAAACTCTGATACTCACCTCCAAATAGAGGTGATGTGGGATGTAAATTACGATGCCCTGAGTTTAGTGAGATGTTACGAATATAATTTTATATATATTCGTATAGGTACCTATATAAAATTATAAAATAATTATTATTCATATATTATTAATATCGTGAGACGTTGGAAATAACTCTTCCAATAAACAGTAATACTCCGACACCAGAGATCGCCAGTTGTCTCGGTTTTAAAATTATTATTATAACGGGTTTAAATTGTATGTATTATAACGGTTTAAATAAACTTTATTTTCCATTTCAGATCACAGATTCATTGAAGCGCCTGCGTGCCAGCAAGAAGTCTTCCCGCTTTGCAGAGGACATCGACTTCGAGAACAGCGTAGCTAACCTCGAGAATCGCATGAGGATCTCCGACAAGATCCTCGAGTCTGTCGGCATCGGACAAGCCACCAGTGTCAGAAGAGCTCTCCAGGAGAACGACGAGCGCACTGAGAAAAGAATAGCGCGCAGGCAGAACGACGAAGGCAGCCTAACAAAGTGGACTGCACTCGGCAAGAGCGATGACGAAAGTGCTGCTGCTCAGAGAGCTAAAGTCTCCAGAGCTCGTCTGACCGATCTAGAGGACGAAATGAACGAGATCAATGAGAGAAATGCGTTGAGAGAGAAGAGAGCAGCGCGTTTGAGGGCTCTAGTGGCTGATTCTGAATCCGAAACAAATTTACAGTCCACCAAAGTGACCATCCGTTCGGAGAAGGAGAAGAAGCAAGTCACTTTCTAGATAGTTTCCTTATCACGCGATACTGTTGCTCCATTCTTTTAACGGGACTTTTGACGTTATCTGACTTATTAATTGGACCTTTTCACGTCCTCGTACAATTAGGTTTTAGAAATGGTGCCGTAGCCAGAATTGTTGTTGTTCTGTAGTGTGCAGGACTGAATGATAGGAATCTAACACTGTTATATGTATATCCTGTTATCAAGTTGTGAGAATGAAGCCATAGAGGTCGCTTTGGCGCAGCTTGCTCTAAGCATAGTTCAGAGCAAACGAAGTTTCCATGAGATGGAAGCAGGTAATCCTGCACATGTAATCTTTTTATACTTGGATAGAATAAAACTTCCCTTGTTTTTATTTATTCGTTTTTAATAAATATTATACTTCTTATTTGAGATGTTACTTTACCCGTTTGTTGATTCAACGTTGAAAAAGCGAAGCTCCCTTATAACTTATGATTTTGTTATATTACTAGCTGTTTCCCGTGGTTTCGCGCGTTATATTCGAAAATCACATTTGTAGAGGATAAAAAGATCTTTTTTCCGTAAATCTCCTATGGGAATCTGATGTTTTATCAGGCCATAAAGAAGCCTATGGCCTGCTTTCAACTTTATGCCAAAAATAAAGTCGATTGGTCGCCTAGTTAAGGCGTGAAGGAAGGACAAACAAACACACTTTCGCATTTATTATATTAGTTAGGATTACTAGGCTGCCCGCGCCTTTGCTCGCGTTTTATCGAGATGAAAAATAGCGTATTATTTTATCCTAGGTCCCAACTGTACCCATACCAAATTTCAGCCCATGCAGTTCTGTAGTGTTTGCTTGAAAGAGGAACAAACATCCATACATCCATACTCACAAACTTTAATATTTAAAATATTAGTAGGATCAAGGGGTAGGTAAAACGTGATCTTTTTCCAAGCTAATTTAAGAATGACCGCACGTAGGTATTTCGGTAAGGAACGTTATGCAGTGCATATGGGAGCTATTGGATATTTTGGCTACCGGTCATTAGTTGGGTATTCAGTTACAACACCGCTAGTACCAACTGGTACCCAATAACGTTACAATACTCTATACATGTCCTGATTTCTACCCAATATACATATTTCTAACCGATTTGGTTAGAAATACCAAATACTTGTTGCAGCTACATAACTTTACGGGTGAACGGTCCACTAGTACCTATGCGTAGATAATAGTTAGGTAAGTATAGGTATTGAAGCGTTGGGTAGTTATGGCTCACTCGCTTTGCACAGTTATTCCCTAGCGGTATGCGGATTTTACAATAGCGTTAGATATTTTAGGATCATGCTAACAGGTATTGAGTTAGTTATTGAATACCGACTCATCTCTATTATGCACCGGTTTAGATAAAATTCGGTAAGATGGTCTATTGTATACACTAGCGACAAAATCGGTGCTTATCAATCCTTACCGAAGTATCAGCCCATACACGTCCAAAGCTGGACATAGGCCTCCCCCATACGACGCCACAAAAAGTCCGTGCCTTTACGCAGTAGGTATTAAGTAGCCACTTGTGGTACCTACTGCCCACATGGTTTAAATTGAAGATACTTTGTATTATTAACTTACTAGCTGACCCGCCCGACAGACATTGTACTGTCATTAAAATTAAACAACTGACAGTTATTTCAAACTTGCTTAGCAAAGAGTATATAACGCTGGGGCTAAGGTTACATTAAAAAAGATTATAATATACGTAGTCGTTAAGTTTTCTTAAATTTTCTAAGATTCTGCGCATTTTTCTTATTTTTTTTTATGTAAGAACCTTTTAGGTACGAGCTACGAAGTATTTGAAACCATTTAGAAAAAAGGTGAATGAAATCGGTAAAGCCGTTCTCAAGTCATAGCCGGACTAGGAGAAATAGGGGTTCATGTTTATACATATTATATTATAATAGTAGCTGCTGCCCGCGACTTCGCCCACGTTTTATCGGGATAAAAAATAGCCTATATGTTATGCCAGGTCCCAAACCCATACCAAATTTCAACATAATCGGTCCAGTAGTTTTTGCGTGAAAGAGTAACATATATCCATACAAACTGTCACATCTATAAAATATTAGCATGGACAAAGTTTATTTCGCAGCAATTCGTGTCGTAATTTTCTGCGTTGCGAATTCGCATCGCGTCGCATCGCAGTTTTGTGTACAAACCCTTAACCAGAAATTGAAATTATTGAATGATCAATACATCGAAACTAATTCGCTATGAGCGACCTCTATCTGAAACCTCTGAAACAAAATTAAACTTCTACCTAGAGAGACGGATATTTGCCTGAAAATAAGGCGCAAACGCTTCGTGCAAAAGCTTCGAAGTATTTTTGTTTCAGCATACTAGATGGCATTGGTCTCTCAAGGCAAAATGGCGCCCATGTTTAATCGGTATTTGGCGCTCGAGCAAATAGATAGGTGTACAAATAGTAGGTTATAGATTTATTTATTCTATGTACTAGAAAATTAATAAGATACCAATACACTATTTATACTCATCATCCCAATCAAGGTGATGATCTAATTATAATTGGGACCGTATTCTCTACATTGTCTGTGAATACAATCTCGGGGAACGATTCCTTAACTTATTACGTTACTGTGGTAACTACAATAAGGTAAATAAAGTCATTGCTTATGCCAGAAATATGTCAGAGGCAATTTTTTTGCATTCTATAAATTATATATTTACATGCTGCTGCCCGCGCCTTCATCCGCATTTTATCGGGATAAAAAATTGCCTAAACTTTGAGATTTATAATATTAGTAAGATTAACAGAGACAATTTTAACTAAAGGATAGAAACAAATAAGAACTAGTGTTTACAATAGAAATAGTTGAGCTAACTGCAGACTGTTACAAACAATCTAGAGGTACCTCAACTGATCCATAGCAATACCATTCGGACCCCAATTCCTAAATTCGTCGACCTCCAGGACAAGTTAACGTACGTTTTAAAGAAACGCAGGAAGAAATAACAAGCGGCACTAACGCACGTTCTCACGCATTGTTCTTAAAATCTAATTGGCGGAACATACAGAGGACCGAATTTAAGATCTCTACTGGCACTGATTCATTATGCAGAGTACTTACAAATCATCATATCAGCTTATACACGTCCACTGCTGGACATAGGCCTCCCCCATACTTAAAAATACAAAATCATTTATTGCCTGAATTATTTAGCGGCTTATGTATAAAAACCTGCATGCATAGGTATACAATACAGTAAAGAAGTTAGTAACTAATTAAAGGTAACTATAACTGCTCATTAAAATTATCTTATATGAGGAGCTGACCCGTGCCCACTTCGTTGGGCGGTAAACATTGAAGTTTATATGAGAAAATAAAATATTTGTTTTTACTATCTTCTTCGCTATTTTTTCATATTTTCTTAACGTTTGTACCTTCCCTGGATTACGACAAATATCCAAAACCAAAATCAGCTAGATCGGCTTAGCCGTTGTCGTGTTTTAGCGAGACAAACGAACAGCAATAGATTTTTTTACACTTGGATAGCTTTTCGTTTATAAGCCGAAGGAACGAAGGCTCACGCGCGGCCCATTCTGCAGCATAGGAGTACTAGTCGTCGCGCTGTTCGGACGTTCACTCTCTTGCGTATACGTGTATCGTTCCAACAAGTGCCTAATGCCCAAATGTAGTTAAATTGTTCAATTACTCACTTGGCTTGCGTACTTTGCCCTGGGCAGACGTTATTTTGTGATTTACCTAGTTAAACGTTGTTCATGTAAATCTTTAATAAATCGTTTAGGTTGTTTTGCAATTTCTGTTATTTTAATAAAACCCCTAAAAATATTATACATGAGGAGCTATAGCTTTTTCAGGCACTAGGGATAAGCTCCGCATAATACCGACCTGCTTAAAAGCATGTACGACGCTGGTTTTCACTTTACTTGTATAATGAAGCTCATACCTACGTGGTATTAGCTGGGATATGCGGTAATCCCACTGTCACTAAAATACTCGTTGGGATATGCGCGAAACCCCGAGCGAAATTTAAGCGAAATTTATCGCTACCGAGCTAAAAGCGGATGCCGCGTAGTTCTCAACTTGTCTTTTTAAGCAGGTTGTATGCCTCAAACTGGAACGCTGCCTTTTTTTCTTATAATAACGATAACTAATTGAACTTTAAAAAATATATGTTACTGGTTATAATAATCATAATCATATGCTTTTTTTAATGCCCATAAAATAGTTTTATTTTATTTCCTTTATGCAGGATAACGAAGATGCTCTTGGTGGCCACCGATCTTTGTTTTTACTTCTCCTCCGTCTAACGTATATGATCGTATCGTATACTAAATTATTTCAGAGGGATTAAAAAAGCTTAGGATAGGTATCACAAATATTGGATATTTGAAAATTCTTGTGCATAACGTAATTTTATGTAAATAACACTCGCGCTTCGGTAGTCGGGTAAAAATAGGTAGTGACGCTACTATGCGCCATACGTCTGAGCCTCTTACCACAGTCGCCGACCCATCAACACAGCTTCAGTGGCTTCCAATTTAACAAAACACTGTCTGCGGCCTGCGAAATTCATACACCAAAATTTCGCCACCAATTACCACCAATGAGTACCAATTTCGCCGAAATCCTCTTTCTGATTTCGGTCTGTAGACTTTGGTATGCACACCAAATTCTACGGGACGACGACAAATTGACCAAACACAAGGTATCTACAATATTCATGCATAGCATTGAAATGTCTTTACAAGTAGCGAGCGGCACGTAAGTCTAGCGCTGAGCGATACGCGGAGGGGTAAGCGCATGTGTACCGCTAGCCCCGCCCAGATACCTTATTTTATACTTCTGCAGCGCTAAAGTTACGTGCCGCTATGTATGCTACTGTTGTATTGGCGAATTCGGTGTGTCGAGTCCATATCTGACATTTGCTGTCATTTAAGACATTTCCTGTCATTTTCATAATTATAATAATATATTTTTGTGCACAGGTCAACTGGGACAACTTTTATCCCAGTAGTCGTGTGCACAACTGGAAATAAGCGAATACACCATCATAAAGCCCCATTTGAAGAGCTTCTAAGTCTAATATGTGTGCAATTAATTTCACCGGAAAATATAATTCTTTAAATTATCCTGATTTTGTTAGTTTATGTGCGTGTTACCTTTAAACTACACGCATGCATGCACAACACTATACTACATAGAATAAAATAAAGTCGCATCCCGCTGTCTGTCTGTCCCTATGTATGCCTATGCTTACATGATTAAAACTACGTAACGGATTTTGATGAGTTTTTTTTAATAGATGATAGAGGGAATAGAGATAGAAGTTAATAGAGTGATTCAAAAGGAAGGTTTATATGTATAATTCAGTATCAGCATTGCACCCGTGCGAAGCCGGGTCGGGTCACTAATAGAAATATAAACTATGTACATATGTATATCTAAAAGATGAGAAAATGGCTGGTTAGGGCTATTATATAGTTGCGTATTCCAAAATAAAGTGAAATAACGATGCTTTTTTGCGGCTAAGATAGATACCTACCTAATCATATCAGCCCATACACGTCCACTGATGGACATAGGCCTCCACCATACGGCACCACAAATAGCGGTCCTGAGCCGCCTCCATCCATCGACTCCCTGCGACCGCTACGATGTCATCGGTCCGAGTGGATGGTCTCCCATGTAGGGGGGATTTGCCATAATCACCACGCTTGGCTGACGGATTGGTGATTGCAGTGTTGGTATTGAAAAATACTCAGAAGGAAGCTGCTGCCCTTCCTCTGGTAGGTTCCCTTAGTCGGCTCTTACGATATCCACGGGTGTCGTACCTACCTAATTCGATGGACAAATAATAAAGATACCGCTCGTATTGAGCGATGAGCGGAACCCAGGAAGAGTTTCTTAGCGCTCGTAGGAACAATAGCTGAACACACATATTTCCACCCGAACGTGCCGTGAGAGCCGAAGGAAACTAATTTTAGACTTCTTTGAATGAAATCGTATTGGAAACCGCGCACACTTGTTCTCGGCGAGTCAGTCAAATTGTCAGAATTCATTTGTTTCCAACTCATGTTGGTTGAGTAGGACTAGCCATTGTAGCGATTTTTAGGCAAAGCCTATTCCCAGCCGTGGACGTCTTTAGGCAGAAATAGTGATGGTGATGAAGTAGTAAGTTCAGTTGTCACTCAAAAGTAAAGCTCATAACCATTGATAGTCCTACTAATATTATACATGACAAAGTTTGTGAGTATGTATGAATGTTTGTTCCTCTTTCACGCAAAAACTACTGAACAGATTGGGTTGAAATTAAGTGTAGGGGTATAGGTTGGCACCTGGAATATTTTATCCCGATAAAACGCGGGCAGCAGCAATTAATTCGGAAATGTAAAAGAATAAGTAGAAAAGCGATAGTTGCAACCATAGACTTAATTTTTTTTTCTATTAAGTCTATTATTGGATAACTAAATGTAGGCTACTTGATTTGAGGTTGATACCAAGGAATTAATACTACTTGGTTGAAACAATGTAGACAATACCATCCCATAGCTTGTTTACCTGTGCTAATGCAAGGGCAACGGACGGACATGTCAATCACAACGTCAGGTGATCAAAACACCTTCGATTCTATATCAATCAAGTATGCTTTACCATTAATTGTCAATTATTTATTACATCAAATGAAATAGAGCTTTGACGGTATTTAATAAAGTCTATTGTCGTTTAGTTTGCTGTTTTATCAATTGTACCATGTGTCATCGACTAGTAATTTATACTTGGCATTGGCTTGTAAATTGATGTTATTTTATTATGCGAGCTCATATAAAAGTATATATTATATCGCTACTCTCTCTGATGCATTGAAGAAAATAAAAACATTATATCTAGCCTCATTCCTCAAAAAATCTGGTGTTATAAGAACCATGTTAAGTTAACATGGTTTAATGAGCACGGACAGTCCTTATATCTCCTATTGTTAACTTTAACAATTGACGAGCAATTTATGACATTGACTATCCCTGAATCGAACGACAGCTGATAACTTATATTTAGTTGATCTGTCTTTTACCCGGTGTTCAGTTAATAGGCGCTACCAAAGTGTCGTTAATTGGCAACGACACTACTGGTAGTGTGGCTGGTAGTGTAGGTACTTGCCAAATAATGAAAATGTATAGACATAATAAGTACTTACGGCTGGAGGCCGTAACTACAAGTTCTTTGCTAAAATGATAAATCAGACTGTAACATTTTAACTACCGTATAAGTGGGGCTAATTACAGCCTTATAAGTGTTGTAATTAGCCCCCAGTGTCATATGACATAATGTGACATAATGACATAAAGCAAAGATCTTAATACAAATCATAGCTGTTAGTTTCCTTAAAAGTCGTAAAGTATAAAAAATCATAAATTAAGGTTTTTGACAGAAGTTTTCATATACGTATGTATTGAAAAAACCTCGAAATTAAACGTCGAAGTTAACCAACGAAGCTGCTAACTGTCCTAGTATCTTTTGGTGCACACCAGCCAAGAAGGACATCACCCAAATCCTGTATCGTAATCTACAGATCAATGTTGGTCTAGCGACCAAAGCCTCTTCGACGAATTGTCCATGTGGCGACGCAGGATGTTGCGCGTTAGTGTCACTCCTCGGGATAAATTTTTGTTCGATCTCCTATTTGTTACGGGTGTTCTGGATGTTTTCTCTGTATAATAAAAAATATCAATCTATGAAGTGTATTATATTAAGTCTATCAGTTATCTATAAAGGCTGGTGCTTAGCCACCGAATTCGTCCCATAAAAATCATCACAAACAAATTTACCACATAGGTTGTCCAATAAAAGAATACCTGAAATTTCTAAAAATAAAAATCTGAAAACAAAACTGTTCTATGTACTAGCGAAGTAACATTGTCTAATCTGTGGTACTAGGTACTAAGATTACGAGTATTATGGAGATGATGATGATGATGATGGAGGGTGTTAATTTTTTAAAAGAATACGAGGAACTTAGAAAATATTTTATATAAGTACCAACTTAGATGTTGTGTACATACGTACCGTACCATATACCGAGCAAGACTACAAAAGACTTTTTGATATATATATTTTTAGGTAAACATTTTTGAAAAAAAGTTCGATTTATTACTTTTATTTACGGTCCTAATTATAATACTTCATTGAAGGGAATCAAAAAATTGTATTTCAAAAGTTAAAATTTGCAACATAAAACTAATTAGAAATCGTATTTTTTTTTTGGCATAGTAAATTTTTCACGTTTCTTATATATAATAGACAGGTGTTTGGAGCGAGTGCTACGTTATTCGTAGGCCTCTACGACACGTCGTCTACGCAGATTCCTCGACAAAGTTCATCACAATTTAACTAAAATTACGTATTTGACGCACATCTACATATAAACAAATGCTCAACGCATAATTTATTCGAAACATCACGATAACATCCCATCTACACCCATTACTATTTCCTGCTGTCACATATATTTGCTGCAAAATGAGTTTATTTTTTCACGAATGTTATTTGGCACAACAATTAAAAAGTAGGAATTCGCCGATAGAATGCACGGCCGAAGTATTGACAGAGCATCATTGGCAATCGTGCGAGTGCTTGCGACAGCCAGGTGGGGTCAAAGGTAGATATATCGGGAGGCTGCGAGCCACGCTAGGGGAAACACTCGACAGTCGTAAGCGAACGATCACTCGATACACACGTTCTTCTTCCTTTCCCAGTTAGGTTCGTACTAAATACCTACTACTACATCGTTTCTACTACTGCATATTTACATAGTGCCGGGTCGTGTTGTGATGCGATTAAAAAGTGATAAAAAATAAGCGATTAAATCTGTGATTTTTGACCGCAGAGCACCCCTTTGCGAGATGTGGGACGACGCTGATATCGAGGAGAGTGTGGCGGAGCAGCCCGCGGCAGATGCGGCGCCAGCCGAAGCCGAGGCTGCTGAAGCCACTGAAGGTGACATCCCAGCTACCGACGCCCCTGTCTTAGGATTCGATCCCCAAAAACTGATCTGCAGACATTGGATTAGGTGAGAGAAATTTACAACAATGGAGATCTAATATGTACGCGCTGCAAATTTCGCATCAGCATAGTGCTGTACAGATTCTCAGACAAGTTCTCCCACTAACATTTTCGTGCCTAAATATATTTTTTGTATTCCAGGCCACGGTCAAAAAATTACAGATACATTTACGACTACCGAACAAATTACTACAACGACGTGATCAACTACTTGGACCGCCGTAATCAGGGTCTGGTAGTGGAGACACCGCGGGCACAGACCTGGGCTGAGCGCACCCTCAGGACGTACATTGCCAACTCCCCTCGCCACCTGGCAGATTGCAGCCGCGACCACCTCCTCCTCAGACATATCTCCACGGGCGCCCGTTTCCACCGCTACCACACTAAGTCGTTGATCTCTAGGAAGTATTCTACTCTCGGGTTTAACATCGTCAGCGTGTAGCTTTGGCTCTAACACCCGCTTGTTGGCTTGACGGACTCGCTCCGATCGTCGCGTGACCTTCCTCTCGTGTTACAGGCTTTCCCTGCAGTAGCGGTCGCGTCCACTCCCATAGTTGAGACACCACCATGTTTCCTTTGAGACAAACACCTTGTCTCCACGTCTACTTGATCGGAAACCGTCAGCATTCCTTCTTTAATATCTGTTTCGTTTGGTAAGACAATAAACTTTTAAGTAAATAATGAGTTTCATTTGTCACCCTTTGCTGGCGTAGATTATTTTAAGAATATTGGGACTTATACATATACCGAGTAGTTTTTTTTTTACTTTCTGTTAATGAAAAACCAACGCGATGCGATATTTAATTACCTTCCTAATATTTTGTACATACGCATTGCGACTAAATAGAACTTGTACACCAACCTTTTGTAGAAAGTACTTGTTATGAACAAAAGAATAATATTTTCTTTAAAAAGAAATCTTATCTATCTTTTTCGTCGAGTATGGATACAAAATATTATGCTGGATAATCGACACAGCAACATTAGCCCCAAAGTAAGCAGATGATGATAAAATAAGGTACAGCTAGGCTGAATGACTTCAAAGAACAGCTTAGCTTACTCTATTCACCGTAAATACTCTTGGGTTTGATTTTACATCGAATTAAACGAAGGAATAACGTATCATATATAATTGGAGTCAGATAGGTTCTTAATTAATGCAACTGTGAGCTATTTTAAGAGGAACTAAAATATTACATCGCAGCCATTTCAACACGCATTCCCTTTTAGCGCGTTTTCTATTTTAATTTTGTTAAATCTATACTAATATTTATAAAGGAGGAACTTTTTATTGTTTGTTTGTTTGAATAGTCTTCCAACTACTGAACCGATTTGAAAAATTATTTCACTGTTGAAGCTACACTATACATACACCCCGGGTGACATAAGCTATATTATAATTTTTAACGGTTTTACCCGTTCGAAGCCCGGCAGGCCGCTAGTTTCATAAATAATCTCAATGTGCCACGAATATCTTAGATGTACCTACTCTTTCTTTTTGATATATTTGACATGTCAATATAATTTACATATGGATCTGAATCTAAATTTCTTACTTATTTGAGATCATTTATACTCATCATCATCATCAGCCCATACACGTCCACTGCTGGACATAGGCCTTCCCCGTACGACGCCACAAATAGCGGTCCTGAGCCGCCTCCATCCATCGACTCCCTGCGACCGCTACGATGTCGTCGGTCCATCGAGTGGATGGTCTCCCATGTAGGGGGGGATTTGCCATAATCACCACGCTTGGCAGGCGGATTGGTGATCGCAGTGTTGGTGTTTAAAAATACTCAGAAGGAAGCTGCTGCCCTTCCTCTGGTAGGTTCCCTCAGTCGCCTCTTACGACATCCACGGGTTGAGTTGGAGGGGTCGATATTCGTACGCCGCGACCCCACGGCTTCCGCGATCATTTATACTACCAAAGGTTATTTTGAATGTACATATGTATATAATTCATTGGACCTGAAAAATAAAGACGTTATGACTGAAATACCAAAGATAAATGCTAACTAACAAAACGTGCCTTATTTACACCTCATTATGAAGAAAAATGACCACTTATATAGGTATTATATAGGTATATAGGTATTTAGTGCTAGTGCAAGGACTAAAGTAATGGTTTGTACCGCCATCAATCGACTAACTAGATCGATGTTAGCCACGAATAATTCCTACCTAGAGATGGGGTTATACCGGACATTTATAGAGCGTATTGAGTAAATGTCCAATAAATGTCCTTTTCATCATCATCATCATCATCATCATTATCAGCCCATACACGTCCACTGCTGGACATAGGCCTCCCCCATACGACGCCACAAATAGCGGTCCTGAGCCGCCTCCATACATCGACTCCCTGCGACCGCTACGATGTCGTCATGTCGATGTAAATGTCCTTTTATGCCCGAGAAATGGGCATTTATCTGACATTGGTCATTTACTCAATATGCCCTATAAATGCCCGGCATAAACCAATCTCTATTCCTACCCAACCCAGAACTGACAAGCACTTCTTAACGCATTCACCGCCAAGCCTCGATGCTGCCTGCAGGACCCATAAAAGTGTTATAACCACCGGCAAAAGGTATTATAAGTTTGACTGTGTGTGTCTGTGTGGCCTGTTTGTCACATCGTAGCTCCCAAAACGATGAACTGATTAAGATTTTATTTATTTTTGTTTGAAAGGTGACTTGATTGAGAGTTTTCTTAGCAATGTTTGAAGAAAAATGACACAGCCGTTTTAATGTTACGATAGTTCATGGTAAACTTATCTTTCTTGACCAAAATTCTGCTACTTCCATTTGATTATGGAATTTTACAATAGTTTGGCCATATACTCAAAGGTAAGCTGAACAGGTATACAGGTTTTGATTGTGTGGTAAGTATTTGTCTCTTTATTTTTGGTGGTACATTATTTTATCACAATACATAATAATGTCCACCAAAATACTACAAAACAGTGATTTTTATTATGACTGACTACTATTAGTAAAATAAACTATATTAAGCAATTTAGTGATGCAACTGTACTAGTCTTTTTTGTGACGCTATTTAAATTTGTGTTATAAAACGGGGATTAAGTACTATTTTAAACTCAAACTCTCCATTTGATAATATTTCTCTCCAAATAAAACTGTAAGAACGATTTTTTAATAAGGTAAACAATATAGGTTTTGACAAGCAAAACGCTAACAGGGTTCTTTCGGAACTTACGCACTTACATACATATGTACATGCAATTTTACAGACTATGTTCTAACAAATAAAATTAAAACAACTGGTCAGAAAATTTCAGGTAGATTCTTCGATATGATTTTCAATGAAGCTTATGAGATTTTAAGTTTATGGAGAAAAGTTTAAGTATGTAAAGGTGGATCTGAAGTTTAGTACACGTACCGTACTACTATTTACAAACTAACCGCAGTGGTTAAGTTTAACTACCATATGTATACTAGTCGTGCTATGTATGTATACTAGTCCTATTATATTTACTAGTCAAATTTAAAAACGTGATACTAAATAGTATATTTTTAGCAGATACACTAAGTTTAAACTGAGCAGGTCTGCACTGCTACCTGCCCCTAATTAATAACAACGCAAAATAATTAACTTTCAGATAAGATTAATTACCAGATAAACGATCTCTATTAGCCTCGCTTTGAATAATAAATCTTAATAAGTAAAGGTTATTTACGATATTATAACTAGACTTAATATAGAATTATCTTCTAAAGAACTGCCAAAGAATAAGTGACGACCTAATCCAGTTACACTTCTTCAAACTTTATTCAATCTTGTTCGGATGAAACGAAAAATTCAGAGAGGTGTCAATCAGATTTTATTTTCTAATAAATTATATTTTAAACTGAAAATTACATTACAGATAGAGTTACGGTTTTTTTATAGTTCATTTTCGCGTGACAGTTCCGTCATAAATACTGACTTGTAATTTTTTATGCGCGAGCCATCCACGAGATCATTTCGTCAATGCCAAGCCGGTGTGACACATCCACTCATCGCAGTTCAAAATTTCAATGTCGGCATCTAAAATAACTTATGTTTGACAGTTTAGTGAATGTAATCGCTTGGGTGGTGGCCAACGTGGGGCTACCTCGCAGGTAAACCAGGCACATAGCCAAATTGAACATAATTAAATGTTCCAATGACCAAGAGGGCTCAGACATCGATTCGATACCTACTACTAGGTCAAGAATAGACTGCTGTGACGTTCTAACTCTTAATTATACATATATTATTGTAAATTGTCGATTAAGAGGATTTCTGTGGTGGTCAACATTCCCAGCCTTGAATTAGGATAAAAATACACAGAAAAAATTCGTTTACTTCTTGTTACCAAGACGATAATTCTAATTTGTTTTCGCTTGGTACAAAATATATTGTTTTGCTAAAATTTTGCGCCTGTGGGGTAGCATATTCGGTAGTATTGTATTCTCTTTGCGTACAAGGAGAAACTTTTTAGCATAAAAATAAAGTTAAAAACTAAAACCCGACTACATAAAAGTCTTAAACAAGCGTTCACCTATTGTCCTTATCATTTTCTTTTGATACTTAGGTAGTCGGAGGCACCCACCCCATATACCTACGGTACAATTAGTAACAAAGGCCTCCGATTAGTTTCCGGGTTTTAGTTTTTAACTTTATTTTTTTTTACACCTTTTTGCTTATAGTTTGAGAATCGTTAACCTCAAAAAAGTTTAAGAAACGGTTTTGGAAAGTACAAACAAATACCTTTGCAACGATACCACACACGAGCTTTCTTCTTCACTTTCTTCGACCCCTGCTATCTCGTTAGACCCCCATTTTTATCTGACGTCACATAGCCTATAACCATCAGGCTATTAAGTCGAATCATATGACACGTCATTTGTTCGGATCAGTACATAGTTTCACCGCTACGTGGGAACATAAAAATCGGCTACATACATACATACATACGTACATACATAGGGTGTCAAAATCATAACCCTCTCGTAGTCGGGTAGAAAAGGTAAAAATGTTACAAGAAAAACAAATGAGTTCCGACCTTTGCTTGAAAATGCCTTTCTATCTCTGACCGAAAAATAACCAACACAGTGAGGCACAAACTTCAAACATAACCTGATAAAGCCCATGCTTTATCAGGTTCGATAGTTCCTACTTCTATAAGTAGGAAGTATGGAAGTAGGATGCTTAATTCCTTTGACATCACCGTTAAAAGCTTTCACCGGATATTTTCCATTACTGGGAACAAATTCTACACAATTACCAGAGTGAAAGTCTGCAATAGTGTTTTTAGTGTTCATGTATCGATAGTTTCAAAAGCTTCTGGTTATTATCACTGTACAAACAAATAGTTTATTTATCAATATAGCTACAACTACAATTGATACGTCGGTCACGTTCACCGAGTTCCCTACATCATACATCAACCTCGTGGCAATATATGACTGCGATCTTTCATTCGCCTTGCACAAATTACCAAATAATTGATCGCCCTGGCAGGAGAGTAGTGATCGCTTATGATTACAGATGTTGAAGAACTTGATGTGTCTTATCTGCGAAAGGGAGGGAATTAAATGTTTTTGATATTTTTATATACTTCTATGAGAAGTCTGTAAATCATCCTATGTCCAGAGGTTATTAAATCTTGGTAAGACTATGCCTGACACTCGATCAAAATTTGCCATACCTTAGTCGTTGACTGATGAGAAAACTCATACTGGTTCACTGCACTAATACCACGCCATCGGATTACTTATTGTGATTGTTGACTTACACAATTGATCATAGTATAGATAGTAGTACTCTATCTTAACTAAACTTTGAGTGAGTATTTCTCCGCTTGTATTGGGCATTCGTCGAAAATATTATACAGGCAGTACACCTGCATGGAATACTACCACCATGTTCAGTTTCGTTCAGATCTGTTTCTCCAAGGTCGTGCCCTCCCCTTGTAAGATTATTTTGGATATGGTTAAGCATTTGGATAGTTTTTCAACTGACAAACCAATGTTATTTTATATCTGCAAAGCTGAAAGCAAATGTTTTAAGTGTCACATTTTGCTGGTACAAAAATATAGTTAAAAACTAAAACCCAACTACATAAAAGTCTTAAACAAGCGTTCACCTATTGTCCATAGCATTTTCTTTAGATACTTAGGTAGTCGGAGGCCTTTGTTACTAATTGTACCCTAGGTATATGGGGTGGGTGCCTCCGACTACCTAAGTATCTAAAGAAAATGCTATGGACAATAGGTGAACGCTTGTTTAAGACTTTTATGTAGTTGGGTTTTAGTTTTTAACTATATTTTTTTACACCTTTTTGCTAATAGTTTGAGAATCGTTAACCTCACAATAGTTTGAGAAACGGTTTCGGAAAGTACAAACAAAGACCTTTGCAACGATACCACACACGAGCATATTTACTAACATTGAGATTTTCGACCCTTTCTTAGACCCCCGCTATCTCGTTAGACCCCCATTTTTATCTGACGTCATAGCCTATAACCATCGGGCTATTAAGACGAATCATACGACACCTCATGTTGAAATCGGACCAGTAGTTTCAGCGCTACGTGGGAACATAAAAATCGGCTACATACATACATAGGGTGTCAAAATCATAACCCTCTCGTAGTCGGGTAAAAATAAGTAGGTACTAAGGCTGAGGCAAAACGAATGAACGTTTTTTGAGCTGTGAGTCGTTTAGAATGTGTCCCTTCATGCAAAGTTCCATCAGGTGAAATTATGGTCAATCGAAAATTTATTGACTATAAAGAAAACGTCGACGTAATCTGAACTGTCATGATTAAGATGCCAAAGAAGACCAGCGCTGCAGTTGCTCCCCGAGCTCTTGCAGCCCACGCTGAGTGGCAGCTTTTTGGTCACACTGTTTTTTCTCTCTTCAACCCTTTTTTAATACTGTATTTTCTTGTTTATTGTGAACCAATAAAATTATCTTATCTTAATGGGACCACGAGAAAACCCCCGAAACAACTCATTTTACGTGACTCACATCTCCAAAAATTTCCATTCCCTAATGGAACACCAAATGTTTATGCCTTTTCTAGTCCAACCTGTGCTATGAATGATCGAAGGGCTATTAATGCGTGATGATACCAGATGAATCTCGGCTTTATGTCTTATAGGATTGGTATAGGAAGAAACTATTGGTATGAAGTTTGATTGGTATACCTATTAAGCGGTTTTTAGGGTTCCGTGCCCAAAGGGTGCCAACGAGTCCTATTACTAAGCCTCCGCTGTCTGTCCGTCTGTTAGCGGGCTATATCTCAAGAACCGTATCAGGTATACAGTAGCAATTTTCACAAAATGTGTATTTCTCTTTATAACAACAAATTATCAGAATAAATATTAAGTTTGTTTTAATCACTCCATTAAAACAACAAATAATAAAAATAAACTTAACAAATAATAGGGCAAACGTCCATGCCACATTGAGAAACGATCACCGAATTTAAGTAACGTCGGGCGCGGTCAGTACTATGATAGGTGATGTTGACATTTTAACTTTTTCAATTTAGAAAAATTTCGTATCTTTCTTTAACGAAATATGTACGGAGAGCAGCATCAATTGGTAACCCCTTTAACGTTTACACTTCTATCGCTAGAGGGTTACCAATTGATGCTGCTCTCTGTACCTAGTTCGGTTTAAAGATATTTATTTTCTCATAAAACAAAAGTGTTCATTTATAATGAGTTACAAAAATTCCTTAAAATAATGCTTAACTTAGTATAACTGTGGTATTACGCAGTATCTTTGGGGCCGGTAGGCGGTATAAGTAAGTATCTACGTATATCTATGTAGGTATAACTGCAGTTATGGTATGGAACCCTCCGTGTGCGAGTCGACTCGCACTTGGTGATTTTATTAATTTATTCCTGTGACACCAATGCCTGGTAGGTACAACTATTAGTTTCAAACTGCCATAAGTTGACTGCATGTATAATTAGGCAAATGGACGGCCCCGGTACACAAAAGTTTACCTATAAGCCTGACTGTACCGTGGTTAACTACACCTTCGTCAAAATGGTCAAAATGAGTACTAATGAGTAACTGTTACAAAGCACAAACGACAAATCATCAGCGTGACAAAATCGGCTAGTGCAAAATGGACGATTTGTGTTTCACATTTTGCGATGTGTAATATTTAGCTAAAATTATGTTTAAAAGTTAGATTATATAATAGTTAGTTATTAGGAATTGCATTTTAAAGCAATTCCTAGCACTAATGGACTGTTGAAGTGAGCTCGTTAATTGAAATTTAAAAGGAGAATACAACCTAATAAAAATGTCCATGGACTTAAGGCAGTTTACTCTAATATAATAGGAGTTTTTTCTCTCCCGTATTTACCAGTTTTGATGTCGGTAGATAAAAGCTATCTAGCCTTTGATAATATAAAGGTGAATGTGCACATTCACCTTTATATTATAATTTAAACACCATTTTTTGTAAACTATATTTTTGTAAATTAACGTATCCCTGTGCTCCTAATAATAAATGAGTATGAGTATGAGAGGTAAAGTTGTGCGAGGTTTAGGTAAGACAATGCAAAAACCACCGCACGGGTCATGCTGAAATTTTGCATAGATTCTAGATCGGCCCTAGCCGTAAAAACGCGTGGAAATCACTCGTGGCACTAGTGGACAGAACCATGTTATAATTTTACAAAATAAATGTAATATATGTACGTTAGTTTTACCGAACTCTTTAGATGTAAAAATAGATAGGCAATCCAGAACTCAGTTGAGCGTTAATACGACAGCGGGGTTATATCATATCATATCTGCCGGCGACTTCACCCGCGTTTTATCTAGATAAAAAATAGCCTATATGTTATTCTAGGTCCCAAACTATACCCATACCAAATTTCAACCCAATCAGTGCAGTAGTTTTTGCGTAAAAGAGGAACAAACATCTATACATCCATTCTCACAAACTTGGACATTAAGAATATTAGCAAGGCAGATGTGAATAAGTCAAATTGGTATTATAATTACGAACTTATCGATTTTTAAGGAACAAGCCCTGTTTTTTGCCTTCAACGTCCGTTTTATTATGGGTTCAGGAACGTAGTTAAAGGCGGAGGTAGTATAAAATCGTCTCGGCAACCAACCAAGCTCGCACATCGTATCCCTTAATGATACAGATACAAACAATTCAAAGAACTTGTTATAATTAACGATGTCTACAATTCTTGGAAATGATCTCCTGTTCAAACCTAAAAACACATGGGATATAGATACGTCAGCAAGATATATTAATACCACTCTGAGCTAGTGCTTGAAGGGCTATTTTTGGAACTAATCCCAGGGAAACAATTGTATGACTCTTTCGCCAATTGGAAAGCGTTTTCAGACGGGACAGTAACAAATGATGGACATAAATATTGTTACAGAGAAGCTGTAATGAATCACAATAGGGAAGCAGATACAGACGGAACGTATTTATGTTTTGTCTAGAAAATCTCTACAGTTCAGAGTGAGTTTTACAGTAACAAAACGGCAAAAGTTTTCAAATTGGCACTTGTACTGCCAAAAAACAATCAAAACTTTTTTGACTTTTTTTATTTTTTATTAACCAACTCTGTAATTAACAACAGTTTTTCTCCAATCAAGGACAACAATTATGTCAGTGAGTCAGTCGGTCAGTGAGTGGTAATCCAGCTTTTTATATTATAAATAATATAATTTAGGAAGAGGTAGTTCTGGGGGGCGGGGGATTTCGGGGGTCACAGCAATTAAATTTAAACCGATATATGTATACTATATAAATACCACCTCGTTTCAAATATATGTAGACGTTAAACTTTAATCTCCATTTCCATTCTACCACTTTAAAATCAATAACAATAAAACACAAAAAATAAGCAGTTACATTATAAAACGGTCCAACATCATAAATTATCGGCTTTGACACCGTTCCAAGCCCGTTCATTTGTAAGGTGAACAATGATACTTGCGTTTCAAAGCGAAACAATGGTTTTACTATTATATAAATTCACTATTTTTAGTTTCTTTCTAATTATTTTAGAAAATATTTGGCAAAGAACAGCGGCTGCTGAGATTGAGCAGAACAACTCAGACGGTGAAAATTTTATTGAAAAAGTCGTCAATGGAGAGAAGAGTAAGTCACTTCTTGATTATTTATAACTCATAATTAACAGCCTAAGACTAAAAGAGCGTCAGGCAAACCTTCTAGTGAAAACTGTGAAAAATCTGAAAGAGAAGATTTGCATCGACAATGTCGTTATTTACCTTGCAAATGGACGCTGTAGGCTGATAATATATGTATATAGTTGATATAAATATATAAAAGATAAAAATAACTCACTAATCATTTGGCGATATCCTTATGGTATTAAAAGTTTATTTTATTATAGTGCGTGAGCCCTCGCACTTGGGATAATCTCAAATAAATTAAATGATATCCCATAAAATACACCATAATAACATAAACCTAGAACCCCCCTGCTCAAAGCCTAAAGTTACACCTAGATCTAGGCGTAACTTTAGACTTTGAGCAGGATTGGATATAGACTTCAATGTTCGTCTGGTACTTGATTTCGTGGCGTAGTTGTTTAGCACAGTCACATACTGCGGAGCGGACGCGGGTTTCAGTCCCGCCATAAACTTTATTTTTTTGTGATTTCATATAATTTCTTATAGTATTTGTTCTGAAACAGTGTTATATTTTAGCCGTGTCTGAGAGACCCGAATACTTATTATTCACTGCACCCTATAAAATATGTGAAGGAGATTGCTCAAATAATGAAGATAACTTCGTTATGGAATTTCCTCTGTACATTGGAAAGAAAGGCCTGGCCAAATATACTGATTTTTATCGAAGAGATCATCAAAAAGTTCATTCAGGAAGACCAAATGCACCTCTAAAGAAGAGGCCTACAAAGAAGTTGTTTACACTCTGCCCCACTATTATGTGTACCACTACCACAACAACTGAGAGGTTGGAACCATCTACTGAAGCACTTACAACGCAAGAGACAGGTACTGTTACAGAAGAGTCATTCAAAACAAGTAATAAACCTACAAGTGATGAAAGTCAGATTAATAAACTTATAAATTTAGCTTATTACTGATCGTTGGCTTATTGAACAGAATTGGCAGCTGAACCAAAGATTCATAAAGCACGAGTGTGATTAGGTATGACATATGCAAATGACACATGCAAAAACTTGTACACTTACTGTCCCTTATAATTAATTACAAAGTAGCCAAACCGTTCTTGGTTATTGATTGGGTTGGTTACACAAATTCACTGTTCATTGTTCCCCATTAATTTTATTGGTCTATAGAAGTAACAAGTGTGCCAATAAATGTAATTTAGTACTTCATCACATGAAATGTGATATTTGCATAAAACACGTATTTTTTTAGATAGAAGAAGATCAAATAACAGAATTTGACCCTGATACTGAACCAGAATCTTCAACACAGACAGAGATACCTTCAACATCCAATGTTGAAATAGAATCATTTACACAAATAAATGAATATCTAAGTAAAAATGACACCGAATCAGAGACTTCCAATTTAAAACATGATACTGAAGCTATTCAAAACAAATCCATTGAAATGCAAACGGAAATACAAACAGAATCAAATACAGAACTAACTATTGAAATGTCCCAAAATGACACACAGTCAGACAATTTGAATGATAAGGTTGAAATGAATCTGGACCCTTCTCAAGCTGAGGAAAATCTAACTGAAATTGAATCTAACACTGCTGGTGAAATGACATCAGTTTATAACGACATGCAAGAAAATACACAAACAGCAGAAGATACCAAAATGACAAGGGAACTAGAGCGTGGAGGTGAGCCAAATAATGCAAAAGAAAACTTGAAAATGGAGGAAAGTATCGAAATGTCAGGTGGAATACAAAATGGAAAAGAGTCAATAAATTCAAAAGAAAATACAAAAATACAGGAGAGCACGGGTATGTCAGGAGAAATACTACAACATGAATGTGGGTCTAATTCAAGAGAAAACACACAAATAGAGGAGAACATTGAATTGTTAGGTGAAACACAACATGGAAATGAGTCAATTAAATCAAAAGAAATCACAAAAATTAACGAGATTACTGAAATGATAGGAGATCCACAAAATGGAGATGAGGCCATAAACTCAAAAGAAAATTTACAAACAAAGGAGAACACAGAAATTTCATGGGAAACAAAAAATGCAGATGACCCGATAAATGCACCAAATAGCGTGAAACAAAACGTTGAGAATAATAATGATCTGTATAATCCTACTAATCTTACTAGATTGGATGTTTCTCACAGTAAACTGAAACTTAAAATCCAGCCAACGACACACAGAAATCGTGGTGACCTTAATAAAATACTACTATTTAAACCGATGTTCACTGCTATTACAAATGCAATGGGTGATATGTGCCCTTTTTACGTTTGTAGTAAAACGGTTAAATCTGACACAGATCTGAACAATCACGAACTGAATTCAGAGACCAAAGACCAATCTTACAGAGATGTCACCGATAAAGATGTAAAATTTAACCAAAAATATTCTTATACAACAAGAGGTTGGCAAAATACAATAGAAGAGAATTCAAAATTTGAACATCATAGAGATGTCACTGCTGCAAATATAAAGATAAATTTAAACCAAAGGGGAGATCAAATTAATGAGTCAGAAGAGTTTCCACCTTACAGCGACGATAATAATGGAAATACAAATTCTAACAAATTGCGAGTTAACTCGAATGAGAAAAATGAATTTGAATCTTACAGTGACGACACTGATGAAGATCTAAATTAAAAGTAGTATTTTGAGTAATGATAATTCAAAACCGTTTCATAATTTATTTATATATATAAAAAAAACTATAGAAACAAAAAACAGTGGCCACATGCAGCGTAATATTCGCGTCAAATAGGCCTAGATTCGTCAAATATAGTATTTTATTAATTACATACATTATTTGATTAAAATAATAAATTTAACACTAATATCAAGACTTATTGTTTTTTACCTGCATACTATATAATTCTAAATACCTATATACCATACTTCTACAGCTCCTACTATACTCCTAAATATAATTCTTATAAGTTTTTCATATTTTATGTTTGTCTGCGTCCGTACACCTTCATCTTATTCTCTCAAACGAATAGTCCGATTGGGTTTTACTTTTTGTTTCAAAATGTGCCTTGATCAAGAGTGATTTGATAAATATTACGGTCAAATATTTATTAGTTACGACGGCAAATGGAGGTCATGTGACTTTAAAAGTTTAATCTACGGTTAATTTCAATTCCTTAATATTTTATTTATTTTTTATTAAAAGCTTGTTAATTTCTTATCTGGTAGATTTTTACGATACTTATGCTGCTTGCAATTGCGCATGGATCCGGGAACCTGGCCTGGAGCAGATGGCACTGGACCTTTCCGAATGAACCTAATACCGGACTGTTCAGGAGGTCCAATGAAGGACCGGTGAAAACACTTGTGAGCCCCTGTCGATGTCCACCGAGCAAAGGTAGGTAAAAAAAAACCACCGGCCTCTAATGGTAATTTTCATAAAGGGGATTGCAATTGAAATGAAATGAAATTATTGGGCGAACGAAATCATGTCGAATTAGATAAATAAATAAATAATGCTGGACAATTCACACAGCATTATCTAACCCCAAGCTAAGCAGAGGCTGTGTTATGGGTACAAGATAACTGATATATGTACTTAATACAATACACTACATAGAGATAGATATTTTTTTATTGTAAGTACATAGATAACATCCAGAACACCCGGAATAAATATCTGCAGATCGTACAAACAGTTGTCCCGAGACGGGAATCGAACCTGTAACCTCCTCCTACCCAGCGGAACCACCTTGAGTCCTTGGTTTGTATATTAAAAATAAAAAAACAAACAAAAAATATACAACCACATGCAGCCCCAAAAAAAATATTAAATCTCTAAGCAGAAAAGAGCATTCTGCTTTACAATCCAAGGACCGAGGGGTCGTCACCCCTCGAGTTGAAGCCGGGGCAAAGAGGCATAGCCTCGAGGCCTCCCTCCGAGCCCCCAACCAGGGCCGGAAAGAAGATCATGGACCGTAACCTCCTGCGTCGCAGGCGGACATTCACCCGTCGCGCCACAAATGCATCCAACTGGAGCTCCTCGATGTCACTCTTACACCAACTCTGAACTTTAGTGCTTTCATCGGATTTAAAGATAACAACTATGGCGGCCACGAAGCTAAGAGTCTCATACTGTACGTAGATGTCGTGATAGATTAGGCGATATTTTGCACTGGGACAACTAGTAATTTATCTTTATGAAGGAAGATCAAGTCTGGTCTAGTATGGAGTATTGCTGCTATGTTGCTCAGTAAGGAACTGATACTTTAGTGCGTAACATGGCAGCAATCTAGTGTGTAAACCTGGCTTCAGCAATGACTCCTATAGTGAAAAGCCTTCAGGTTTATTGACAAAAGACATACACCTAAGAATTTCTTATAAAATTTAGCATCGAAAGAGATAAAGCTAATTAGAATACAAAAATGGAAACGAACATACCTAATACCGCGCAGGTACCTGATATTAGTGAAAACTGTGAAAAACTATAATAAAAAGTAGGAAAAACTGAGTTAGGTAATTTCAGTAGTGGTCTAAAAGTATAAATAGCTGAAAGTCCCGAAATATTCCGTGAAATGATTTGACGATGTCTCACTTCTCAAAACAGTCAAAAATGTTGGGAATTCCCGGGACCAAACCCTACCGCGTACGCAGTGTACTCTCCGATTCCGTTCCGGTGGACGCGCAGCTTAATAGATAGGTAATTATTATGTAAGGCCCAAGTATTCACGTCAATTCATATAGAATTGACGTCAATTGGGTTACGTTACGATCTTTTTTCTCCGAAACGTTTATTGTAAAGCTTCGATAGAACAACATTCTATACAATACAAGACCCCTACCCTTCTTTTAAAAAATGAATAAAAACTATTTTATACATCAGAAATAATTGAGAAAGTACGTCTATTCCCTTATTTACTACCGCATTTCTCCTAAACTATCAATCATAAGATTTTTTTATTGTCATCACCGTATTAAATAATGGAATGCAAATGGGAACCTTTGGCTTATTTTTGCATATAAATGTCTTCATTAATAGATAATAAGCAAAACCATGATTTTTGCGCTTACGACGCACTGCTCTGTCCCGCTCCTATGAACGTGAAATCCTATGCCTGTCCTTTTCACAAAATGATGTCATATGTTGCAGAATGCGAAGTCGAGTTTAAGCCGAATGACGCCGCTGTCGATTTTTTGAAGCTCCGCGGAGTATTGAATGAGGAGCAGGTTGTGGATATAAAGGAGGACCTTGAGATGCAGGACAGGACTACAGTCAAACTACCGTCTAGAAGAGCCGGTGTGGATGATGATGATTGTTGTTGCCCACCTAGGACCATTATGATGCCCGCCTTCATAACGAGCAAAGAGTTTGATGAGACTGTTGGAGCTTTTCAAGACAATAAAAATTAATATTTTTTATTTGTATTAGTTTAATTTTTTATAGGGAATATAATAAGTGAACTTCTGAACTAGTTTTCACTCAGATATTTTTTTTCTCTTAATGTTATGATATAGATTAAAAAAAAGTTTGGAAATTCTATTCCGAATATGAAATTTATAATTATAGTTTCAAAAGCATATTCGGACTGAAAAATTTATTAGTCGACGCAGTCGTTCTCAATTTCAAGTATTTTCATATATACCTTAACTTTTAGAACTTCTAATGTTATATAAAAGGATAGGTACCTACAGAACATTAAATTTTATGTTACATGAGTAGGTAGGTATTTTTATTATCACAATGACGGTAAATTTTCCAACATACATCCATTTCTTATAACATGTAAAAAATTTTGAAATGGTATTTTTTATCGGTTTACTGTATATTTCCCTATTATTTGTAATATCTGAAGGGGATAGTTCACTGAAATGTGATGGTAAGTAAACAACTAATTTTATAACAGAAACAAATTAGAACTAGTATTTACAATTGAAAAAATTAAGCCAACTGCTGACTGTTGCTAGCAATCTACAGGTAGCTCAACTGGTCCATATCAACACCAGTCGGAAGCGTACCCAAGACGCGCTGGCTGCATTACCCTGCTGCATGGCAATGCTCATGGGCTGCCCTAACAAATAATTATCTTTTATGTTTCAAAATATTTTTTCGTAGACATAATTATAAATTTGAATATTCGTGGTACAAATTTAATAATTTTAAAATCCTACTAATATTATTTTGAAAGTAACTCTGTCTATCTGTCTGGCTGTTACCTTTTCATGCCTAAACGGGTGAACGGATCTTGTGAAATTTGGCAGGGAGGTAGATGGTCTCCCGGGGACGGACATAGGGTACATTAAAACGCGTGCGAAGCCGCGGGCAGCTAGTTTACTATAGTATGCAAAATTTTGATATACCTAGATAATTGGGACATCTATTGTAATTTGTGATAAAGGTAAACTTACGTAAGGCCCGCACGTGCACGTTTTGGTATGCACATATGATCCATTATTATTGACAAGTTCGAATCTTATTGAACACTAGCTGACCCGTGCCCACTTTGTTGAGCGGTAAACATTTTTAGTTGTTAATATATATAGCCTATACAATCGCAAATAACGTGGTTTTCAATAGGTGAAAATTTTTTCAAAATTGGCTCAGTAGGTTCAGAGATTACTCTCTACAACCTCACAAACCTTTATTATTTTTATTAATGTAGTATAGTATAGATTTACATATAGGTACCTAGATTTTATTGACTGGACGTCACACAGCTCCACATCTACCTAGGTATATTATGCATTTCAAAAGCTTCTGATAGTACCTTACCTACTGGAGAATAGGGCACTACATATCTATTGTCCAGTTCTAAAACTGGAAGGAAGAATCACCAGTCGTCCTAAATCTTCACAATTTGTATGTTGGTTCATGGCGTCTTGCAGATCTACATAATTATCAGCGCACAGTCTTCTCTCATTTGTTCTATACTGATGTATAGCAAACACTCGGTTTTAATTTTGGCGTAAGTGTTCACCAGAAAACGGTTGAACAAACCTCGAAACCTTTGCAGGTGAGGAATGCGACCTTCTCTTATTGGTAAAATGTATCTAGGCGTAGAATTGCATTGCGGAAACTTTTTTAGTATCCAGTCTCGTCAGTTTTTGGATTCACATGTCGAAGATCAAAGTTGTATCCGTCTTCGCCACGACAGTAGGTATATAAGCGAGTAGAGACTGAAGAGCATCAAATGCCTGGTGCATTTCGCTAATGCATTGCAAGCGGTCATCCCGGGTACGCAGCACAATGTCCCGCCTGTCACAGTGCTGATCTACCAGGACGACGGCAACATCATTGGTAGCGAGAGCTTTGTACCAACCGGATGCTGTCCAGTAGGTCGTTTATCGGCACTAATAAAAATTTTGTAATCATTTTGTTGGCTTTGGGGTATGGAGTATGGACTGGTATTTTATTTCCTTCCTCGTAGTATGAACTCAAATCATGCTAAGTATCATTCGAATCCATTCAGCAGCTTTTACGCTATTTAAGGCCAATTTAGGCCGAGAAATGTCACTTCTATCCCCACTCCCAAGGGAACCCTAACGAATTCCAGGATAAAAAGTATTACACCTTCCTCGTAGTATGAACTTAAATCATGCCAAGTTTCATTTGAATACATTCTGTAGTTTCAGCGCTATGCGCAGCCAAGAAATTTTACCCTACAGCGGGGGGGGGGCCGCTACGGGGGGCTACTGAGAGTCCCACTGCGGGGGCAAACTGCCGGTGCCCTCCACTGTGGGGGCTTACTGAGTGGATCCCACTGCGGGGCAATGTGGGGGCCCCACTACGGGGGTGCTGCGGGGAGCTACTGGAGGTCCCACTGCGGGGAAATGTGGGGGGGGGGGGCACTGCCGAGAGCCCCACCGCCGGCGCCCCCAATGTAGGGGCTAATGAGTGGGTACCACTTGCCCCGCGCGCCATCCTGCAACGCGCAAAATTTTACTTCCATCCTCTCTCCCAAGGGAACCCTTCTGAATTCTGGGATAAAAAGTATTTAATGCCCTTTATTGTAATATGAACTTATATCATGCTAAGTTTCATTTGAATATCTTCAGTAGTTTCGGGGCTATGCGCAGCCAAGAAATTTTACTTTCATCCCCTCTCCCAAGGGAACCCTATTGAAATCCGGGATAAAAGTATCCAATGTCTTTCCTTATACTATGTTCTCAAATTCTGTCAAGTTTCATTTGAATACATTTAGTAGGTTTGGCGCTACGCGCAGCCAAAAAATTTTACTTTCATCCCCTCTCCCAAAGGAACCCTATTGAAATCCGGGATGAAAAGTATACTTTGCCCTTTTTTGTAATACGAACTTAATTCATGCTAAGTTTCATTTGAATACCTTCAGTAGTTTCGGCGCTATGCGCAGCCAAGCAATTTTACTTTCATCCCCTCTCCCAAGGGAACCCTATTGAAATCTGGGATAAAAAGTATCCTATGTCCTTCCTCGTAGTATGAACTTAAATAATGCTAACTTTCATTTGAATACCTTCAGTAGTTTCGGCGCTATGCGTAGCCAAGTAATTTTACTTTCATCACCTTTCCCAAGGGAACCCTATTGAAATTCGGGATAAAAAGTATCCTATGTCCTTTCTCATACAATATACTCAAATCCTGTTAAGTTTCATTTGAATACATTTAGTAGGTACGGCGCTACGCGCTGCCAAAAAATTTTACTTTCATCCCCACTCCCAAAGGAACCCTATTGAAATCAGGGATGAAAAGTATCCTATGCCCTTTCTTGTAATATGCATTTAAATCATGTTAAGTTTCATTAGAATACCTTCATTAGTTTCGGCGCTATGCGCAGCCAAGCAATTTTACTTTCATCCCCTCTCCCAAGGGAACCCTATTGAAATCCGAGATATAAAGTATTCTATGTCCTTCCTCGTTGTATGAACTCAAATCCTGTCAAGTTTCATTTCAATACGTTTAGTAGTTTCGGAGCTATGCGCGGCCAAGATACAAACAGACAGACAGACATGATGGAAAAAAAAACATTTTTGGCATCAGTATCGATAATAAAGAGCCCTCCAAAAAAAAATTTCAAAATATCTTCAATGTACAGAATTGGACCTGTTACAGTTTTATTATAAGTAATAGATTTTGATTATCGTTTGTCAAATATTTAACATCATATTTCCTTTGGTTTAGCTTCTAGCTGTGTGGACCAGCCACCAGTGGTCCTCGTGCCGGTGTTCATAAAGTTGTTTAGATACCCGAAAATGCCAACTATCCCTGAAGAAACAGAATCAGCCAGGCGAAAGAGTACCTAGGAAAACTTCTCGGAAAAGGAAGAAGTTACTCAAGTTAGGAAGGTAGTTTGTGTTTAAATAAATGAATTAAGAACTATTATGATGAATTACTTTATTACTAATGTGTCCATCCCGGCGCGAATAGTAGCTACATCCATAACTCTGAACTTCTGAACAGAGATCTGTCACTAGCATGGATAGGTACGTAAAGGTACCCAGTAAAAAGTTGTGGTTAACCAAAATTTGAGAAGAATTATATCTAATCGTATATTTAGGTATAACATTAAAGGAAGGAAGGAAATAAATAAATAATGCTGGACAATCCACACAGCATCATCTAGCCCCAAGCTAAGCAGAGCTTATGTTATGGGTACTAGATGACTGATATACATAGCACAATATATTACATTAAATAATGAATGTACCAATATTAAACATGGAACGAGTAGTGATTCGCCGAGTACTCGGCCCAATCACGGCCGAATCGGCTTTAAAAAAAACGCGGTAGCGGGCTGCGCGTGGTGTTTTCCCTTACACAGAGTGACAGCGCGATATTGCAGCTTAATAATCATCTAATGATCCTAAGGATTCCGCTGCAGCAGAGTTAGATCAGAAGAACATAAGCGTTCCAAGGGCCGCAAGAGACCATATCTTGGAAAAGTTGCGGCTCACTACTTATCGACTCCCGCCAGTTAAGTTTACAGTGAACGGGTTTTTTTAGAGGCGGGCTTATAATATGAAGCAAAAAGGAGCAAACTAGACCCAAAAAGGCCAAACCAATTTTTTGTTAAGAGTTAAACACAAATTACACTATTTTACAAATATAGCATATATTTATTTACAAATAGTAATGCTAATTTAATAGGCTAGGTTTCTAAAATAGCTAGATAAATAACTATATATATAAAGAATCTAGGTATCTTAAACTGAGATCTTTAATAACAAAGCTAATAACTGTTTTTTTGTCTTTATTTTTCCCTGCAATATAATTAAAGCCAAGTACTCAGTACTCTGCCATTAATACTCGGTGCTCACCCGAACCCTATAAAAAGGCCGAATCCGCCGAGTACCGAATCCAAACCGAGTACTCATCCCATGTCAATCAATATGCATAAAAATTCAAAAATGTATGTTACGCAAAATATTATGTAGGTACATATATTCAACAATCAAACTACAAAAATTTGTTCCACTCTATCTGGTAGAGGCGCTGCAAGGCACCAAATGTATAGAAAGAAACTAAAAATGTATTGTCATCGTAAACTAATGAACTACTGGTAGTAAGGAATCTGAGACTGAAAATACTATCTGCATTCTTAACAAAGAACAGAGTTATATAAACGCACAGGTGGTTTAAAACAAAGACTATTGACATTGACAAAGCCGTACCTACTCGCGGAACAATACGATAAATAGGTGCTAATAAAGTGCCATTGCGAAACAAGTGACAAGAAATGATGAAAAATCTGCTGCCCGTGAGTGCTTTGTGATAATCTTATGTTTGATGCACGTCTTTGTTTTCGACTATTCATAGTTTTTATACTAATACTAGCTGACCCACGTTGTTTTGCCTTCAACCCTTATCACTTAGGGGTATGGAAAATAGATAGTAGCAGATTCTCAGACCTACTGAATACGCATATGAAATTTGGTAAAAATCGGTAAAGCCGTTTCGGAGGAGTACGGTAACTAACATTGTGACATGGAAATTTTATATATGTATAAGATTATAAAGAGGAAAGATTTGTTTGTTGTATGGAAAGACTTGTAAGTATGTAACGAAATGTATCAAAAAGTACCGGACCGATTTAAAAAATTCTTTCACCATTTGAATGCTACATTATCACTGATTAATATAGGCTATTTTAATTGCAAGAAAACATAAGGATCCCTACTAAAACTACAATTATGTTACCCAAGGTGTAAAAAAATGCCTGTAACAAATGTTTAAAAAATGAATGTCCGCACGGGTGTGCGAAGCCGGGACCGCTAGTAGTTTTTATAAATAGATAGACTAGTTTATTTGGTTCACAAACATAAACAGCAAAAAACAAAAATCTAACATAGACAATAAAGTAGGTATCTGTAAAAATACAATAACTTATTTTAAGTTCAATACAAGATACAAACGACTAAAATTAAAACAAACAAATATTACAAAAGAACACTTATACACTAAAATTTCAACTTATTAGTCGTTACTAATTATTGTAGCTACAGCCATTTTTACCCACCGTTATAAGAACAAAATTGTAAGACACAAAGGAAGAGCACTACTTGCCAAAATACAAGTTTTTCACAGACTTAGTTTGGCAATGAGGGGTTTTCAATTTACAATAAAAAAATAAAAATTAGTTCTAAATATCTCGATAGATGGCAGGGCGTCAACTGGAAATTAGGGTAATGCCAATGCCAAGTGAAAGGAAAACAAACTTTTTCAAGTTTTTATTTGACATTGACATACCCTTATTTCCAGTTGACGCCCCCTGCCACCTATTGAGATATTTGGAACTAATTTTTTTCTTTATAAAAATGCAAATCGAAAACCGCTCATTAGGGCACAATAATTGTAATGTACATAATTTGAAATAAACACATTTTTAATTTTATTAATTGAATTTTACTCGGCTATTATTATTAATTGCTGCGTCCCGCGGCTTTGCCCACGTATCCAGTTTTGAGCGAATCGAACCAAGGAATAAAATCTTTGATACGTTGTTTATTTATACCGAGTTTTGAGTGAATCGAACCAAGGCATAATAATTTTCTATAAAAACTTTACCACAATTTTTAACCTCCTCAGAGGATATTTTTTTCAAAATTAGATTAGCCTATGTGTAATTCGAGAACATAAACTATCTACATACCAAATTTCATTTAAATAAGTTTAGTAGTTACAGAGATAGTAGGATGACTAGCTTCTGTTCACGGCTTCACTCATGCCGTACCTTCGTAAGCACAACCTATGTCACGTACGGACCACTATTTCCAGAAATTATACTCACAAACAAACACATGAACACAAATTTGCCGCTCATATTTTGCAGAGTTTTTATATTTATATGGCTCTATTTAAATGGCAACATGAATCTACTAAACAAATTTTAGTTAATTTGGTTTTTGCTGATCTTATTTTACCATTTGACAAAGAAAATAACAATCAAATAATTTAAACAAATTAAACTAGTATTTACCATTGAAACAATTGAGCTAACTGCAGACTGTTGCAAACAATCTACAGATAGCTCAACTGGTCCATATCAATACCAGTCGGAAGCGTCCCCAAGACGCGCTGGCTGCATTGCCTCGCTGTATGGCAAATGCTAATGCGCTGCGCCAGATACTCACCAGCTCTCGGGTCAGGCGTCGCTTCGACCAGGCGCTCAGATAATTTGAGATTTAATTAATACCATTTTAAGAGTCCGAAGTTGGTGAAAACGCATAAATATGGAGAAAGTACGATTTTATTTTAATCTTGACAATACCTATACTTGATAGCTCTTAATTTCATTTATTCATACAGTATCAACCAACTCTGAATAGCCGGACTCTAGGTCTCTTGTTGGACTGAAAATTCCAGCATGAAAGTCAATCATGATTCGTTTTCTACTACTCGATGTAGAAAACAAGAAAGTACATAGTTAGTAAGTAGTATAAAAACTAAATAGTTAAATAGTTAGTACTATAAAAACTATCGTAGTTTGACGAATTTGTTACGGATGTAAACGGGTTAACTCTAGGTAGGTTCTTCCAGCACCTTATTTTTGCTGGAAGATCACCAACGTGACAACGGATGAAACGTTGGTGTTCCTCCAACACAAAAAAGGTTCGTTGTTAACCATCCGTAAAAATAAAAAAAAACCTTAACCAATTTATAATATAAATAAATAATAAATTAGGCAAGGAACTCAACATAATAAAAATAATTAAGCTTACAAAATTAGATGCTGGTATGATAGTCTGATAGCAAAAATTTTAATTGATTGCACATTTCAATAACTTGGCAGGGAGGTAAACAATATCTCGAGCACGGTCATGGAGCTTATGGGCATACTTTAAAAGAACGTACGAAGCCGCGAGCAAAACGTAGCGTTCTATAATGCAATAAGCATATTATGCATGCAATAGTTGTTACTATATAAAAAAGTTGACACCATGTTACGTATGTAGTGTAGATTGACTTTTCAAAACATATTCTTGCTCGCACAAGAATACAAAGACTGTAGAAAGCTCTAATAAAGTCAATTAAGACCACCTAATAATGCCCAGAGGTTTCTACAATTATTATAAACTGATTAAAATTCCAGGTAAAATGGCAGGTAATATTAATGTTGCTCATGGAATTGAAGCCTTCATTCCCATCGATCGCCGGAGTCACTTACATGGACGACTTCGATTTCGAAGAGCGATACGCAAACGTGAACGAGTGTGACCCTTTCTACTGGCATCCTCTGCACTTGCCGGAGTATTGCGCAAACTTGTTCGAAAAGATCATAAGGTCGAGAATGGGCAAGCCCGCTCGTGTCAAAGTCAAAAAAGTCAAAAAACCCAAGAAACCCAAGAAGGAAAAGAAACCGGAACACGACGTATACTCACTCAACGTTCCAGATATTCACGTTGAATACCCCACAGTTAGCGCAGAAGAAAATAACGAATTTGAACTACCGGCGGAATTCAACATAGATGAGAAGCCCCAATGGAATCCAGAATTTGAATGGAATGAAAGTAAAGACGCAGACATAGAAAGTCCTTCGCCGTATGAGAAGATGATCGACCTACTAAGACGGGATCTTGCGAGCAATCCTTCAGCCCCAACTATAGGATACGTGCCGAACATAGGCCAGGTAGCCGTCTACCGGCAGCCAATATCCAAATCAAGCCAGAAAATAATCAAAACATTAACAAAAGCCTACAAAACAAGCCATAAGTCACGTAAATCTAAGACCCATAAGATTGTCATAAATCCTACTACTTTGAAGAGGCTTAAAAAGAAACGCAAGCATGGGCATCATCGAAATAACAAAACCAAGACATAAGGTAAGAAACAAATACCATTATTTATCAGAAGTTCTTATTTGCACGTTATTTGTGTGTAGATCCCACACACGACCAAAAGAATACCCCCGCGCACAAACATAATACCCTCCTTGCCGGATTTTGACCACGGTGCCTGGTCCGCGAAGACTAGCCAGGTGCGCATGACATAATATTATAGTGCACACAGTTTGCGCACAAACACAGGTGCACTCTCTATCCCTCAGTTTAATAATCCGATGGAACGGCCGACCGACTCGACCGGAGAGGTTAGGCGCAGGACCAACAGCTTAACGTGCTTACTGAGGCAAGAGGGTATGACACCGTCAACTTCCAAAAATGTTGTTATTTATCATAATCTACCCGGTTCTTACTTTTAATGAAAACGTAGCCTTAGCCTTTTTCAGCCGTACAAAAAGAATGATTAACAATTGAGTGTTTTCAAAACAACTTCATTGTGTCAAGGTTTACTTTTTCGTTTGATATCCCTTGTAATTTCTCTAGTGTAGCTTTGTAGATTGGCTACGCCCATTCGGCTAGTTTCGTGCTTATCTGGTGAATATTATTGAACAGAAATAATGAAGTTCACATTTGCGGTAAGCATCATTGTACCTAAATATTTGATTCCAAGCCATATATAAAATAAATCCAATTCATACAAATTTATTTTTTATTTTATGTTCTTATATCTCATATCGACAAAAAAAACACATAACACATGTACAATTCAAAATTCTATTTTATGTTTTGTACTATTAACTTAATAACACAAAACACAAAAATGGCATAAAATGAGATCAAAAAGATGACTTGCATTTAACACCTAATGACACTAGGCACTCGCCTATTGCAGCAGTGCATAATGTATTTAACTGCAGTTACAGAATAATAAATTACTAAATAAGCCTGGATAATCCACACGGGATCATCTAGCCCAAGCGAAAAAGAACTTGTGTTGTGGACTAGATTATTCCCATTTGATCTTATGATCAGTTTGTGGTTGCATCTGATCACACAAAAGTTCTCAACGGATCATTGATCCGACGCAACTGTTATATTAAATTAAACTTTGTGCCAACGGATCATGATATATATTATTGCTTGTAATATTCTGATATACTTAATAGAATACATTATATACTTAGATACTTTTATGATACAAAGATAATACCCAGAACACCCTGAACAAATATTTGCAGATTGGACAAACATTTGTCCCAAGGCGGGAATGGAACCCAAAACCTGCTACGTCGCAGGCGTATCTTTGCCCGTCACGCCACATTGGTCGAATAATTAGTCTGCCTGCATTAACATTAATCATTGCGAGAATGGAAATTTCACTAGCCCATAACCTATGTAATAAAGAAGTGTATCTTTTGGGCATTCCGGTGAAAAAATCAGTGTATACGCGCTTCTGAAAACAATACTCATAGCATAAATGGATGTTATTAGAGAATGGTGTAACTAGTGTTTCTGTGTCTGTGTATAGCCACGTTAGTCCTTTGCTCACGGTGACTTATTCAAAAAAATCTTTTCTTTATTCGATGAAAATCAGTGCAGCTATTCTAATGTCATGGTGGTTCTGAGACATATGTACTGTCGAGGGTATTCAAATTTCTATCTCTATTGAATAATCTGCAAAGACTCATGTGGCATTCCAGGTCTTCTTAACAATATCTTCAGCATCATGGATAGCTGCTTCAATTTCCAGCTTCAGTAACATGGATCTAATAAACCAGCAGTACCAGAAGCCGTCAACAGGCGCAAACCCCTGCAACCCACTTTACTGGTACCCTCGATCTATGCCGGATTACTGCTACAAAAGTAAAGAGGTGCAACCATTACCGCCACCGACTCCGCCTTTTCCCCCGATGCCGATGCCTATGCCGAGGCCTTACCCAGGCCCGCCTGTACCAGCTTATCCCCCAATGATGTATGCAGCTGTACAGCAATACGCACCTCCTTCTCCTCTCATGTTACCATTTACAGCACATATGCCTTATGGAGTGCCTTCACCTAGTTTCGGAATACCCTCACCTGGTTTCGGAATGCCACCAGCTCTACCTTATTACCCTCCCGCCTTGCCCCCACAGCCGCAAGTTGGTTTGGTCCCAGGACTGCCAGGTGTGGTCTCCCCAGATGGTGGTATAAACATTCTACCGTTCTCTGACGTTTATACAGATATGCTAGAGAAGCACAAACAGAAAATGATAAGAAAAAGATTGCAGAAGGTTTTGGATGAGTATGATGAATATCCTTACAAAAAGCAGAAATATAGAAAGTATTAAATTGGAGTCAGGAAATGTTATAGAATACATATTATACATATATATTCCTATATATATACATATTAGGGAATATTATAACCCCGTGTTTTATTTTTTGTTATAGTTGTTGTACAAAGCTTTTAAAAGACCTTTATAGTGCTTAAACTTTATTTCATTGTAATTAGTAAGTAGGTATAAACACATAAATCATTGCCAATCTTGAGGTGTAGAAAACTTTTATGTAAGTATAACATATTGTGTTTATACTGTATTGTGATATTACTTATTTCTATAGGTAGGTATGAATATTATAAAGTGTTTAAAAATGTTATATCTAGAATTTTAATAGTAAATGACATACAGTCAATGTTTCGGTCAAAGATGATGCTGACTGTCAGCATCATCAACGGAGAAAAGGTTCTTAAAATGAGTAGTACAGCATACAAGTAGTTTTTAAGTACAAACACATTTATAAAATCGCACTAAACCTAAAGCTACAATATTTCCTAAATACTGCATAACTTGTAAATATTTTTTCTGACAAAACTACCTACTAATAACTATATAACTTACAAATAAATTCAAATATTTATGAATAATATTCACTTAACTATGGACGGATTTATCTGAAGGCTTCATATATTTACAGATACACCTTAAATCTAGAAAAAGTATTGCATATTTAAGTATAATATAATTTAATTTTCTAAATATTTAAGTTCACGTTGCCGCTGGAGTTATATGCTAATAAATGAAATATTATTAATTAGGTAATTCATATTATGAATTATTAATAAAGAATGTGATTTCGATAAACTTTAATACTTTTCTTGAAATGTTTAGTAAATTAAAAATGTTTTTAATTAATGTTTCTGTGTTTGAAATACAAATCCAGTCGCACATTTGACATGAATTTTCGTTTATACTACTTTTCCCATCGCCAACCGTGAGTACCTACCAACCATCTTGATCCAATCAAGATGTTTGGTAGGTACCAAAAGGTGGCTACACAAAAAATCGTTTGAATAAAAAACTATAGCGTCAGTTGAAATGAAGAAATGCTGAAGCGCCAAGGAGCATCTTGGCGCTTTAGCATTTCTTCCTGGCCACTATACGACGATAAAATAAAATGTTATTACCTGTTTCCAAAACAGTTTTGTAATATCAACTGCAACTGTTTTCTAAAGTAAATAACCGGGAATGTGTATTTCATATTAAACGTTTACCAATAATCACTTCACCTTACATATTATAAGTAAATCAAATGATTATGTTCTAATGGAATGATTTCGTATGGACGGTTATCATTGTGATATTAAAAATATCCTTAATTTTAATTAATTCTACTCTTATAGTGGAAATAATTTATATATTTCTACAACCTAAGCTAACACTAACTTTTTCCTACGACACAATAACATTAAAAATAATATCTGAATGTAAAATCCCATTGGTTATTCAAAAACATACAGACGTATTGAGAACCTCTCTGGTCTCAAAGAACAATATTTCAAGGAAAGGAGGCGACTTCTTTCCTTGAAATCAGTTGATAAAAACATTTGTATTGGAAATCTCTAGTCATTTTCTAGTTCCCAAGATAATTCTGCTCGTTAGGCGTTAACTGGATTAGACGGGTTTCTGCCGCTATAACCTTGTCGCTATATCGAAGACATCGAATACAACTATAGTGCGTTACTTCCATATTTACTATTATCTTGGATTCCACCAATATGTGGAGAGCAGAGAAAATGTGTTATGCTTTTACACTTTATTGTAATAGACAAAATTAACTACGTAATTTCTCTCAACATATTGTTCTGTGAGACCTAAGAGGAAATCTAATAAACAGCGTGTCTTGTAAAGCGAAGGAGTTTTAAACAGTTACAAATTATACAACGGACTACAACGGGCTTAATTTTTATATGAATCGTTCTCATTCTTCTCGTATCAACGGTATGCATTGGAACATTGGAAGGAGTCAGAATCGCTTTATGATACCGTGGGAATCTATTCAAACGATGATGCCTTTAATAACCAACCTCTCTAAAACTTCTAGCAGTAGCTCTGTTTTGTCTTATACTGGCTTATGTATTTATGTCAAGATGAAAAAGGACTTACTTTACTACAAAATAAATAGAGATTTAATATGTACGGTATATTTGTATTTGTCTTGTCTTTGTATACAAGCCATACCTACAGGCTACGGTCTACCGGAAAGGTTTGCTCATGGTTACCGCACGTCGGTAACGTGTATTGAGACATTCCGGTGTACCGGAGCTACAGAGAACCCAGTTATTTGTCCTGTCGCCTACGCACGCTTAGAAACCCGCACAGGTCTACTCCCACACAGAAAAGCTGCATTCCCATCGTGGGAATTATAGCATAGCCCCCTAATAAGTTCCAATAAGGTGCTTATTAGGGGAAGCCTACATTCAGAAATGGCCAGTCCGTATACCAGTTATATTTTTAATGCCTCTGTAATAATTTTATTTTGTTTAGTTTATGAAGAAATGCGAAGTTGCATGTTTTGGCCACCAAACTCGGTTTTTGCATCTCCTCTTAGCTATACACAATATAAAACTATTACAGAGGTATTAAAAATAAGCTTAAGATAAGGTATCATAAACGGGCCAAGGGATTTTTGAAAATTCCTTTATATCGTAATAATACGACAAAATAGGTGGCGGTTCTGATTGGGCGGGTAAATTTTAAATACATAATAAATTTAATAAATTTATAAACTTTCTTCGTGTTATGTAATTTGGGACATTACCTAATGTAATCACGTTCCAACTACTGCTTATACCTAGGATGCTTTATTTTCGTTATCTCTATGTATCAATTAAGATAGCATAAGTTTGTGCTAAGTAAGTTACTAGATAACGAATAATTTTATAATTGTGATGAATTGTGGAAAATCTATATTGATACATATCTAACAACTTAAACATTAATCCAACAAAACGTAGGCATCAACATACATCAGTATACTCGAAACGCAAGGTATTTTTATGCACGACGCTATTTTTTGTGGCAACTTCCTAATGCCTCCAATTGCATTACTAAAATGGCAATGGATAAATAGATAAGAGACAACAGCACTTCTGCAGGTCAATTCATATGAAATGGCATTTGTGAGTGTATTAATGATAACTATCTTTGCGTTTGGTTGTGAGCGACAAAACACTATGGTACACTCTTAAATAATCCAAATCTAGCAGGACTTTATCAAGCCACCTACGGTAAAAGCTTAAGTTTTTAGACCTATAGAAATTTCTATGATTCCATTCTCATTACAGAATCGCAATTGGAAACTAGACTGTGAATATTTTGTATACCATAACAAACTAAGTGAGCAAATATATTACACACATACATACATACATACATATCCAAAACAATTACTGGAACCGATCGATCGAGATCTTAACCACAACTATGTTCAATTGTTCATTAATTAATTATTTAATGAAGGTATTCAATACTAAATTTCAAGCCTGTAGACAAATAATATACTGGAATGTAGAAAATTTTAGCAAATACATTATTGGACAAAACAGCTAGTTTATATGAAAAAGTTTAGAGAGAAGTTCTGACCAATCGCAATCAATAACAAACGAACATCTAAAATCAATCATAAGGGGATTACAGGATGTTTGATATTGGGACCGACAGATAGGTACATATAATAAATAATAATGAATAATGCTGGACAATTCACACAACATTATCTAGCCCCAAGCTAAGCAGAGCTTTTGTTATGGGTATAAATAGGTATACATTGAAGAGTATAAAGCACAAGTTATTTTGTGGCATTACAAACAAAAATAAAAAAGATATGACAATTGCAAGTCGAGACTTTGGTTGATTTTAAAAAAAATCTTAGATAAATCATGTCTATGCAATATGACATTAATTTACGAAAATGAATCTACCAGCGTAATGTAGCCCATGATTCAACCAACAATTATGTCGGTCCCAAAACCAAAAACTCTGTATACCATGTTATATAAGGGCTGTTTTTCTAATATTTTACATACAATTTTTCCGAAATATTGGACAACTTAAAACAATCCGACCAACCTCATTGATGAACGCGCTAATGCCAAACTGAGACTAACCAAAACCCAAAAGAGGTTTACAGTTTACTTGGCAGGCGGACTGGCAATTGGAACAAAATAACCTAAATTATAGCAAATATCTCCTCATGAGTGATTTGATTATTAATAATCATGACTATTTCTAAATAATTGCGGACATATTGCAACAACACACTAAAGTTGCGAACACACAGCCACCACTCAACTTTAGACTGGATATACTTTACTCATAAAGCTTATTTGCGATGGACTATAATACGTGTGGTTACAACTTAACAATAAAGGTACACAACAACATTACATTAAGCAACTACATAATATTAATACACCCAATAAAATAACGACCTCAGCCTTGCTGACTTATTTATTTCAACCCGAGTTGAACTCGACTATAATACTTAGAGTAAAGTTATTTTAAAAGTTTACAAACTGCTTTACAAACAAGAATAATTGCTTAATAATAAGGTTTCTTCGTACCAGAACTTCTAAAAACAATATTCATTTTGCGAAACTAATTTTATTTGTAGGTAGTCCTTTTAAAGTTCTTGAGAGCTAGCCAACCCGTGCGATGTGGTATAACCTGCTTACTTAAAGAAAGACTTTAACAAGTGACGTCACTCTCATGCTGTCCCGCTCAGTTTGAAGTCGACCTGAGCGGGGCAGCATGAGACATGACGTCATTCTCAATCACATTCTTTAAGTACGCGGATTTTAGCAGCGAGAATGGATAAAATGAAAACCTAAATAAAATGCTGGCAGATAAATGTCTGTGCATACTACGACATTTATGCGTTAGTATTTAATCTAAGGCGTAAAGGTCGTAGCATACTTAATTTTAACGCTAAAGATAGTGATAGTGTGGCCTCTATCTAACGCAAAAGCTGTCGGCTAAAGTCAAATAGTGTCACGGAACGCTCATCAACAACATAACACGCGGATATGAACAGTGTGTTTGTAAATAAGCAGCTTATTTAGAGTAGGTATGCATAACACGTACACGGCCTCGCCTTAGGATTAACTGGATAGATAAATATACAGATTTAGAAAATGTTTATACAGGGTTAACCTAAGGAAACGAAAGTGGCAGCGTGAAGTTTCTATCTACATGGAATAAAATATAAAGGGCGTTTCTTATGGAAACCAGTGTGAACCGCCTAAATCGGCGTGACTCAATGATTTAGGCCGCGTAGAGCTAAGCTCTAGATGAATAATTTTAGGTAGTAGGTATAATTCAAATAATGCTACATAATTTACACAGCATCATCTAGCCCCAAGTTAAGCAGAGCCTATGGTCTATGGATACTCGATAACTGATATACATAATACAATACATTGTATAGAAATATATTTTTATAATCAAAGAAAACAACCGGAAGAAATCTCTGCGCAGACCGTACAAATATTTATCTTGATCGTCGAACTCTCAACCTCCTACGTCGCAGGCATACCTTTTCCCGCCAGACCACATAGGTCGTGAAATATGTGGATTTGGGCGTTGTTTTTGGAAAACAGCGTAAACGCGTGCATTTTAGGTGCGTGGGTTCGTTTCTTTGACAACGTGGGTCTACGTTTCCATTGCAGCACACAATATACGCGCACGCTGTGCACGGCCACGCAACGCATTTTAACTACGTGGGTTCTTTTGTTTCACGACGTGGGTCGCACGCACGTACCGCGTGCAATGCGTGTACCACGTGCATAGCGTTGACAGCGTTGAGCTGCGTGGGTGCCATATTCGAGCAAGCCATGCATATAACAAAGACGTCATTAACCGCATATTCGTGCGTAGCGTGCTCGTGGGTTGCAGTGGACGTTATCACAGTATACATTTTCTTGCAAAGCGAAGCTAGACACACGTGCGTCGTGCGTAGCCTCTCCGTGCGCAGGAGCATATACTAGGCCTAAGCTAGAGCTGGATAATTCTAAGTTGTATTCAGCCCAAGTATTTAGGCTGTGTTTTTAGATCTACCTAAATATTACAATAAGGATAAGAGTTTTTATGGTAACGATTGAGGTGAATGATTAAGTCATTCATTATATTGTTTATAAAGTTCTGGTAGGATCATAATGGTACTTTAAATCTATTTATATTTTCAATAATGTGATGCTTATCTCTAATTGCAATTAACTATTCATATATAAACATATTTAAATAGTTAAGATGTAAATACATAGATGGATAATCCTGCTAATATTATATCAAACATACTACTTTGCTAGATTTACTTGGTTTAACATTTTATGGAAAACTCGAGATTATTAATCCAAATATACACTTAGGTTCTACCTACACGTACGTTTCAAAACATGTTACGAAATACCTACACTATATTTCAACAACAAGTTACACAACCTTAATAATAATATCGAATATCTAATGTTGCAATAATTATTGTTATAAGTAAATTTTTTCATAATACATTGGGCCGAGCAGGGTTGTAGGCAAAACACTGATCACCTCACTTTATGAACGACAGTTGAAGTGATCTTCATATTTCCAAAAACCCTGTATAAGTTCCGAATCTCGATGGACGGAATAATACATAGTAGTTAAATTACAATCTCATATACAATAAAAGCTGCTCTCCGAAAGGCATAACTACTCTGAGTTACAGAAAATAATATATAATTAAATAAAAAAAAATTTACATTTACCACAAAACGACAATGTTCAGATTCAACCTTCGTTTACCTCGAGATAATTAATAAATACCCTTTAATAAAAAGGTCGAGAAATTCGATAGTAAGGGCACCAATAAGGTAATGCTACTTCGGTAAGGGCACCGTTCACTTATGAAAAACAAATGAATAGCGATATGATATTTAGTTATACACATTATTTCAACTGTTTTTCTGTTTTTTTTCTGTTCTCTTTCGATTTTCAGAGCTAATCACAATAATCTATTTCTCTTCCGATTTATGTATTTTTATATATGTACTAAAAGTTGACTCAGTTTCGGAATAGAAGATGATTCTGGGTCTATGTATCTAACAGTTTCGTATCCGAAACTGACTTTTGGCCCTCAGAATTTGTGACTAGATGTGGTATTTTCAGGTGGCGTAACATTCATTCCCATATTATCGTAGGAAAAGTCAAGAGTCGTATCTTCAGCTGGATGACGGTTGCTTAGAGCAGTGCTCATGGTTTTTGGCGTGGTTGCTCCTTGACTTTTTTCTGTTTGAGAGGTCCTGGTATCAAGGTCTCGGACGTTTAGAGGCTGGGGGGCTCGTTTGGGTGGCTCAGGGTTCCGAAGTTCGAGTTTTAGCTCTGGTCTCGTCTTTGGCATCTCAGCGTGGGGGTTGTGGTGGGTGAGGTCGCCGGGGTACTGGTTCACGCGGTTCTGAAATTGAAATTTACTATTATTGTATACAAAAATTACACTAATATTGTAGAGGTGTTTGTATACTTGTTACTTCTTCACACTCAAGTACCCAATGGTTGAAAAGAATGAAATTTGTACCAGGATACTTTTGATCCCGAAAAAGTGCAGTGTTCCCGTGGGGTTATCAAATACCAACTTGGGTAGCATAGCGGGGTACAGCTAGTAACTAAACAGCTAGTTGCTTATTTTTAATGCCCCTGTTCTGTAATAGTTTTATATTGTTATAGCTTAGGAGGAGATGCTAAACCCGAATTTGGGGGCCAAAACGTGCAACTTCGCATCTCTTCATAAACTATACAAAATAAAACGATTACAGAGGCATTTAAAAAATGCTTATGATAGGTATCATAAATTAGCCGAGGGATTTTTGAAAATTCCTGTGTATAACGTAATAATTTTTGATTTACTTGAGTGACCGCACAAGCAGCTATAATTTAAATTTCTATAACGTCACCAAGCTATACGTTATTGAGTGTGTTGCTTGCTTTATAGCACTGTATATTACTATATATTATAGCTACGTCTGCGACGGGCTTTAAATTGCAATAAATTTTGACCTCCAGATGGTACTGTCAAAAATGAGTGAGACATTTGAAGTCATATGTCTGTCATCAACGTCATACAAAATAAACAAAATTAAATCCCCATTCTGCCATGAACAAAGCCTCTTATGTACCTATAAGAAAATATGAAGACAACACAGCAATGTGTAAAAAAGGGGTAATTCCCACCCGATCCAATGGTTTCTCCTGCAGCAGCGTGAGATTTTTTAAAAATAAAATGTCTTTGTAAAATATTTTGAACTGTTTTCAGATTCGAAATTCGAACCAAACAGAACTGTTCCAAGTTTATGAACGATGAGAGTCACTTATCCGGTTTAATTCAGAAACTCATGTGTAACCAATAACTACTGTGAATTATGATATAGAGCTTTAACGACATCAAGGGTAACATGTGTACCGACGTTGGAATAAATACTGAATACTGAACAAATAACCAGTTATCCTACCAACATTATAAAGGCGAGCGTTTGTGCAGTTGTCAAAATGCTTAGCCAAAGACAACGCCAAAACTACTGAATGATTCGGGCAGAAATCTTGCACACACAGAAATAACATACTAAACCGAAAAAACGCGTGCAAAGCCGGGAAGTAACTAGTGAAATTAAAGTGTCCATCATCATCATCAGCCTATGTTAGTTCACTGCTGGACATAGACCTTCCCTATTGGGCGCCGTGTCTTCGCAGTCGCCCTGTCTTCAGCTTGCCGCACCAAGCATCTACCTGTCTACCAGTCTTTCGTAGGTCGTCATCTCACCCGATCCTAAGGTACGCTACTTTTACCGAGTCGCGGCTTCCACTTAAGAAAACGTTTATTTAGCATTAAACCTTGGTGGGTGACAAAAAGGGTGTAAAGAGAAACACTCCTGTGGTGGCTTTGAGAAACACGCCGGGAACAATAAGCAGCTTACCGTCATGTTGGCCTATTGTATATTATTTCTGAGAGAATAAAGTAGCTTACTGCAACAGTGCTGATATGCCCATTCCCAGTTCGATTTCCATCATCAACGTGTGCATTCATACATGCACGATTTCTGATCGGTTTTGTAAATCATTCCCAAATTCTCGCGTGAGACGTGCTCAGTCGCAACGTCTCACGAAAACTATTCTAAAGATCTCACTGTGGACATAGAAGCACTGCCTGTGATTTTAAATTTTCTTTCATCCGGTTTTATTCTAGCTTTGGGAGAAGTATTATGGAAAACAGTAATACTGTTTGGAACCCAAATAATACATGCATAAATAATTTAGAAAAAATAAATTAAAAATTTCACAATCATTTTAAAAATCTTTTAAATATATGATATTGAAAATTATGGTACATTCTGTATAATGAGCCTTCAATGATCCCTGTTAGACTAGATTATATAACATTTCTCCAATCTCAAAAAAATCTGTGCAAAGGGTATATAAATGGTCCTGAACTTACTAGTAGAGTTACGTTACGTTTTTACCTCCCAGTTCTTTTAAAAATAAATCTAAAATAAGATTCTATTTAGGCAACAATGGTCTTAAGGCTTGGTAAAGTATGGTTTGCGAAGGCATATGTATGTATTTGACGTGGAGGGAGACAATTTATTATCAACGAAATTAAAATTAAAGAATAGAAAAAATTTGCAACGGATACAGAGAAAAAATACAGATTTTTGGAACATGTATTTTTGATTTATGTATAATATAACACAGATATAGAAATACCTGGAAATACCATAGAGATAGCTCAGAGTTTTTGCAATGAGTGTCAATTTTAATAATTTTTACAAACTTAATTAACAATACTAGTTCTAATTTGTTATCATTTATTGATTTTTATTTTCTTTGTTAAAAATAAAAAAATACTTGCTCTTTAAAGCTGGGACCTAGATACGACATAAAGTTACCTTTACCTTCGCCGGCTGAAATTTCTGCTTGATGTACCTCCAGGAGACTTTTCCTCGGCACAATACTACCAAGATCAGAACCAACACGGCCAAGGCTACCCCACTCACGATCAGCGAGGTCGTCGCCTGCCGCTGGACACCTGGAGATAAACGTGTATTACAGCTTTATACTAGTAGATAGAACAGTTGTGTACCCAATGTTAAGTGAGCAAAATCTGGCAGGGAACAAATAGAGTGATCTCTAGGAGGCAAGCTCCGAACCCTAGATATTGAGGCATAGGTGTTATGATTATACTCCAAAAACATCCAGTGTAACATGTAACAGTGAATAAAGAGCTTTACATAAAAACTGCGAGCATTCCCCATCGTTTTCGTAGAATATAATTCTTTGTGCAATCGCTATAGCTGCGGCATGATCGCCTACGCTTCTAAAAACCTTAAGGTGGGTACTGACCGGCGTTACGAGCGTAATGTAACGTGTTACACAGCGAGCAGTCGTGCAGTCAATACGAGGCATGAGAGCTTGCAACAAGACAATTTTTGGATCAGATGGATTACACACGGAATTACGCATAATGCTCGCTACGAATGGTACATTACGCCCCGTTACATCGGTCCGTAGCAGGCGTTAGACATAGAGTTCATTTTTGTTTCCGTAAAAGTAATCGCAACACATTGAATATTAATTCGCAACGCAATTGAACTGAAAAAGGCCTCATGTAAAAATCAGTGCAATTCCCCTAATAAAAAAATCATCAGAAACCAACTGCAAAGGAAACGTTTATTCGTTTGTAGGAAGGTAGAGGCCACTTTGCACACAAATTTGCCGTTGTTTTGGCAGAACTGACAAAATTATAAGCGAAAATGACCCAATTTATACCTCACTATCTCTTCTCAAATTTTACCTCGTCGAAATGTTATTTTAGTTCGTAAACATTCGTGTAACTGCTCGAAATTATATTATGTATATGTATATTGGAACAATTTTGAGGCTACAACTTATTTAGGTCTTATACTAATCTAGGCCTACATAAAAACATTGATCCTAGATAAGTAATTATCATTGAGCATAAGTAGGTACTAAAGAACCTACCCTCGTTCCAACATTCAATCTAAGCTAATAAGAATTAATCCAAGCCTGCCCTATTGTAGCAAGTTTTTCCTTGCTGATCTCTACATTTTCAAGAAATATAAGCAGTTTAAAAGGGCGCTGCAAGGACTTTTTAAAGGGGGCTAAGAATAGAACAAAGAAATAATAATTCGCGAGGTTTTTCACAAACCGTTTAAAAACTTCACCCGTAATTTAGCCCAGATTTTCTTACACTCATTTTTGTGAACACTAAGCATAGCATTCAAACGATTTTCTAGCACCGTTTCCCTTACCCGTAACTTACTCTTCTACAAATGGCACTGTATAAAGAGCCTCTCCGTGTCAGTTTACAAGGCAAAGTCAAAGAAATTACAGTTTTGTGGTAGGAAATAATATTTCCGCCTCTGTTCACACTTCTATAGGGTCTTGCTAGCTCCTTTGTTTTTGTCCAACCATAATTATTTCAAACATAGCAGTGCTCCGGTGTCAAGATACACTACAGTTTTCTATACTTACTGTTGACGTTATACCTTTGACTGCCGTCGCGGTAAGCTTAACAAATGTTAATGCGTTTTAAAACTGAGTCAACATATTTCACTGTTAGGTATAATGTGTAATATTAAAGATTTTCGTTTAGTGAGTACTTCAACAGCTCGTCCAGACAAATAAAGCAACCCACACCCCTTGTTGGACAGATTCTTCCCTTTGTCCGTATCTGGCTACACCCTTGAGTTTATATTTTATTCGATTGTGTACCTAATGTATGTATAGCATGAACTATTTCGCTTGAGAAAGCTTCAAAGGTTTCCGAAGACGTGTTGAATTCATACCGAGTATAAAATTAAAACTGTATAACATTGTTGTAGTATTTGTATTGTTTGTAGTATTTTAAACGAATAAACTACACAATATTTTCCCACTAAATAAATGCAAAGTTGTCATTCATAAAATTGATATTTATGTGTTTAGCTAAGTTTATAACAATTATGTATATTCTTATTTTCAATGGGAATCACTTCAATTCCTGACTAAAATTCAATTTTTCTAATTTTCTGTTTCCTGAAATCTTATATCATAACCATTTACGCAGGTTATGAAAACCATAGAATTATGTTTATTTCGCATATTAGCGAGTCATTTGAAACTAACTCTTGATTATAAAGAAGAACGATTCTGAAGATGTTAACGATGGAAATTAGGCACAAATTTAGAACATTATCATTATCTCATTTTAACAGTGATCTTAATTTTGTCTGGGTGTTAGGCGTGCGAAGCCGCGGGCAGAAACTAGTAGTATACTAAAGAATATAATTAAAAAGGAACTTAGAAGGCTCGAAGTGACGGATAGATGCCTTAACCCATATCAAATCGCTGAGCCATAGTAGGTATACCACTTTTTTATATGTATATACATATATTTTATAGATATGTATATTCGATAGACCTTCGTTTGACCAGAATCTCACCTGTTAGAAAATGACGATGTGGCCGACGATGTATCACGAAAGTCAAGAAGATACCTACTCACTCTTGTCTTGAAGAGACCCAGACACAATACATTAAACAAAAAAAGGTTTTCGCAATAGCAAATAAAATTTGAGAAATAGCAATGCGCATCATAGCGTAGACCATTTTCAAGTCTTCTTGAAGTTATCAATGAGTAGTGAAACGAGGTAAAAATGGTTAGCAATAAAACTTATTTTTAAATAGCTTGAATGAAATAACACGATTTCTGATAGTTTGAAATAATTAAAGCTCATTCTAGAACGTGGGAATGTTTCTAAATGACAGGAAAAATCACAACATTTTTACAACGTTTTTCAGTTATTAGTTGGAGGCATCATGGAATAGTTAAGGGAAAAGCTCTGCACAGTAATCCAACCTCACTTCCAAGCAGCACAAAAATGTACATTCAAATATGGGCTTTAACTCATTGTGATTTAGATGCAATTTACATTTACAAAATGTCTTCCTACAAGCTTCACACGGCCCAAAGGCTGTCTGTCATTTGATGCCTTCAATATAAAATACTTCTAATTTTTACGAGTTACAGCCCATATTCAATTGCACATTTTTGTGCTGTGTTGTAGTTATGTGCCTCTGTTCTGCGACAATCTTAACCTAGGAACTATACCTAAATAGGGCTCTACCATGGGCTTAACTTGGTATACTTCCTATTTTTGACAGTAGCACTTAGGTACTTCAGATAAGTGCTTCATGGTTTCGCCCACTCTACAAGAGTAGTTAAAAGGTAAGCAGAATCAGAGTTAACGTTTTTTCAAAAGACACCTACGAAATTGGCAATAAGGTCACCTAAGCAGGCAACTAAGGCTGGTGAGTATCTGGCGCAGCGCATTACCATTGCCATACAGAGGCAATGCAGCCAGCGTCATGGGGACGCTTCCGACTGGTATTGATATGGACCAGTTGAGCTATATGTGGATTGTTTGCAACAGTCTGCAGTTAACTCAATTTTTTCAATTGTAAATACTAGTATAATATGTTTATATTATTTGATTATTATTTTCCGGCACTTAAGACTTATTTTAAATTCATCACACCAGCCCACACAGGTCCAACACTGGACATGTGGCTCCCCTATACGACAGAAACACCGTTCCTGAGCCGCGTTGATCCATCGGCTCCCTTCAACCAATGCTACAATAAAGTCAACTCTGTCCATAAAGTGGACGGTCCCCCAACACTCGGGTTCGCGTTTTGCGTCATATTTCAAATTAAATATTCATCATCAGCATATCAGCCCATACACGTCCACTGCTGGATATAGGTCTCCTCCAAACAACGCCACAAATAGCGGTCCTGAGCCGCCTCCGTCCATCGACTCCCTGCGACCGCTACGATGTCGTCGGTCCATCGAGTGGTTGGTCTCCCATGTAGGGGGGATTTTGCCATAATCACCACGCTTGGCAGGCGGATTGGTGATCGCAGTGTTGGTGTTGAAAAATACTCAGAATGAAGCTGCTGCCCTTCCTTAATGAAATACTATTAAATAGAAAATAAAGTTTTGATTGATTCTCTTAGCGTTTTTTGTTCCCACAAGCCGAAAAATGTTAAATACTGATAGCGACGTTGGAGACTTTTGGAGACATGTAATTTACGCGCATTTTCAATTATTAAAAGTACGTACCACTCAAGTCAGTAGTAGCAGGAGCCTCGTCAGTTCGCCGCATGTATCTCAGGTCCAGCAGGTAGTCTTAAAAGAAATATACAGGTTTAGACATTTAAATAATCAGTTTTAAAACTAAGAGAAAATTAAAATGCTATAGTAGAATTAAATAATGTTCCAAACAAAACTTATAATAATAAATCAAATATTGTCCAACCAAGGATGATACCCGCTATGTGTAGCTCTCGCCTTTAGATTAATTCTCATAAGGGGCCTCTGTGCTGTTGGCTTTGGCCCCACACATGCCTCCCAAAGCACCGGGTCACTATAAGGCCCGTGATCATGGAAGAAACAAATACCTAGTGATATGATTTTTCCACGATATGGTGAAAAAGACATACCATAACCTATACAAGATGCGTTAAAAAAATACCAACTTTTTCATGTTGTCAAGCTAATTGTTAATTTAATTGAAATGTGCATACAACAGACAAATACAAAATATAAAACACTCACGACGACAATTTTAGTTAAAAATAATAACAATCAATATTGGAACTATTGCACCTTAGGCAACAATATGGAAATATAGAGAAATAATAGCTGCTGCCCGCGCCTTCGCCCGCGTTTTATCGAGATAAAAAATAGTAGTAATAAAAAATATGTGTCCAGGTGTGTGGTCACAAAATATACCCATACAAAATTTCAGCCTAATCGGTTGAGTAGTTTTTGCGTGAAAGAGTAACAAATATTCATACATCCATACAAACTTTGACATTTATAATATTAGTAGGATAGATTTTCTGCGATACTAGATACTAACGTCTCTTTTTTGTCGAAAGGTAAAAGGGAACACTGTGTCATTTTTTACATGCGCTCTAACCCATACGAGATCTACCTGCTCTTTGAAATGCAGAGTTCAAACAAGGATTAAGGAAGGGTGTTGATAACAAAGTGTATGATACAGGTGGTACAAGCGGAGTAGAATTTTTTGTAATTGTATTTTTTTTTTTGTATTTTTCTTTAATATTCAAACATAATGGCCGTGGGGCCACGGCGTACGAATATCGACCCCTCCAACTCAACCCGTGGATTTCGTAAGAGCCGACTAAGGGAACCTACCAGAGGAAGGGCATCAGCTTCCTTCTGAGTATTTTTCAATACCAACACAGCTATAACCAATCCGCCTGCCAAGCGTGGTAATTATGGCAAACCCCACTCGATGGACCGACAACATCGTAGCGGTCGCAGTGTCGCAGGAATTCGATGGATGGAGGCGGCTCAGGACCGCTATTTGTGGCCTATATCCAGCTGTGGACGTGTATGGGCTGATATGATGATTCAAACATAATCCAATCTTATAATTATTCGGACACTCTAAACCAGAGAAGGTTTGTTTAGTGTAGTTCGAGAATATAAGGTCTAATGTTCAACCGACTTTAAAAAGGAGATGGTTCTTGGTTTGGTTTTGTTTTAAAGTTGTTTGTTTAATGTTGATTAATTTTAAAAACGTGGAATATTTCCTGCAAAGCAAACATCCGTCGTCATCCTACTAATATTATTAATGTCAAAGTTTGCGAGTATAGAATGTATGTATGTATGGTATGGAAGTTTGTTCCTCTTTCACGCAAAAACTACTGAAGGGATTGGGCTAAAAAATACAACATTATTATGTTGTAATACAACATATTATCCTCACCTTATATTGACTTCTAAGGTAAATATAGTTTTTTCTTTTAGGAAACTGCCTTATTATTGAACTAGCTGCTGCCTGCGCCTTCGCCCGCGTTTTATCGGCATAATATGTTATTCCAGGTCCCAAACTACGGTATAGTTTGGGACCTGGAATAACATAATATGTATAAAATTTTTGCCCAATCACTTATCAATCAGTAGTTTTGCGTGAAAGAGGAACCAACATCCATATATACATACATCCATTGCGTACTGTATGTATGTACATAGATATTTTTTTTATACATCGATACCCGGAATACCTGGAAACAAATATGTATTTGCAGAACGCACAACACAGTGTTGCTTTTTTGAGTCGGGTCGAACTAATTTTATTATTTAAAAATAAAATACCTACTCAATACATATATACTACGTGCAAGTCAAGGAAATCTCATCTTTTCTTCTCAGCCCACCGAGTAAATTAAGGCAGGAAGGTATTTAATTACCAACCATTTTGATTTGAAATGCCATTCTTGCAACGGATGCCTTTAAAATTAACCGGCAAGAATTTTCATAACCAGAGAATGAAACAATAAGGGATATGGCACCTAGATTTTGATTACAAATTGCAAAATCAACGTCTCCTCAATCATCTAAATTCTAAATGAAATTCTTATGCTTGCTATTTTGTTGCTATTTGTAAAGCATTCTCGGGCCTAATCCTGCTAACCAATCGGTTCACTATGAGAATGATACCGTCATAGAATTAATTAGAATCGTTTGACGAAGGGTGTGTGCGATGCTGTTGTGCACGGAGAGGTTTCAACTCGGAGAAGTTTATAGAAGGGTTTCAAACTTGATTCTTTTGATATGTGTCAATGCGTCTCTTCAACTATAATTTCTATCATCTGAGCTAGAATACCAAAACGTGTCATTCTGTGACGATAACACTGCAGTATAGTATATTATATGTAGGTCCCTCCGTTCACATCCCGTTATTATTTATTACATTATTTGCTCTCTCTCTCTCTCTCTCTTGCTCAAAAACGTGTCATTAAAGTGGGGTGTAGCGTAACTAAAATAGGATTTATGCTCGCGGGTTAAACTAATTGTTTTCATTATTTTATATAATACGTCCATGACTGTCATAACTTCGTAAGTCAATCTGCAGTAGATACGTTAAATATGTATACTATATGTGAACCATATTATAAAGGCAAATTATATTATGACAATCATTATTAACGGAACGCCTGTCTCCATCTTACAAAGTACAAACATTTGTACTCGTAGACGTAGAGTAGGGAGGTAGTTGATTACACTTCAACATTTTCTAAACAAAGATGCACCTGTGATCCTACGTAAGGCCGCTAACATAGTAACTTATAGACGCTGATTTTAAATCATCATGTTTTATTAATTAAAATTCTTATTAAGAATATGGATGATGTGATGACAGTAATTAAATATCACCAAAATTATGTATGTCCCTAATTGTACCTGAGCGATGGATTACAAAACATGTATTATATTTTTAATTTTGACCGTGTTTAATTATTATTGTGATAAAATAAACCAAAAAAGGTAGCAATCCACCATGAAAGGTTGAACACCAATCAGATAATACTGAGTTGTGACGTCATGCCATCACATTATATAATGTAAAGGTACAGAATAACATTGTCATAGACGTCATAGACAGACGCCACTAGTATTCGAGCGTTTTAGAGTGAAATTAAAATGAAGTACATTTTGACAAGCTCAATTTTTCCTACAAAATCCATAATTATTGCAGAAATATGATTTATTCTGTATTCAGTACCTAAATGTCTAAAAACATTTCGAAGTAGGTTCTCAAAATCAGTCATCATGCCTATTGTAACGATTTACCAAACCTTATTTGAATACGGTAGTATAATAAAGAGAATCTTTCAATAAAATGTCCAAAACATTCATTGGATGAATACACTGACACTGAAATCTGCCAGCATACTTAATCTTGTTTGTGTTGTTCCTGCCATTTTTCGGTAAAAGACTCACACCCGGAAACGATACTAAATAATACCATCGTTTCAGGTCTGGGACAAATGAGCTAAAATTATCGCACCAGCAAAAAAAATCTGATTCAGATTGTGCAGTGATTTGGTTAACTACCCGCAACGAAGCCTGGGACATTTTAGGATGGTACTGTGTTAATTACATTGCATGATAAAATCTCTGAGTCTGAAGGATAAGATAAGATAACGATGATTCATTACAAATTGCCTAGAATTCTTAATTTTTTCTCTGATTTTAGTCATTTAGGTAGGCACCGATACTCTACCAAACCAACAGTTCATAAGCCACTGCTTTGGTTATAAAGGCCATATAAACACACTGCATGATGATGGTTCTAGTATTTTTATATGTAAAAACCTACAGCATTATTTATTTATTTATTTATCACCAATCAAAACAACTAGAACAAGGTGACAAAGACGCCTTAGGCGCGACTAGTCCAGTAACACATGGTCCGTGCATCCCCAACGGTTTACTGCTCACAGGTGCATGCCGTGTCTATGTGTGCGGTGCATGTTGTGTCGATATGTGTGTGTGTACCTGTCGCGGCCATCGGAGCATGACTTTGGACATTGTTACTGTTACATTCATGCTACAACCACTCATGTGTTAAGCGAGTATCGCTAATAAGCGAGTATCGCTAAAGGTTTATAAAGGTCTCAGCATAAAATATGGATATTAAATATGGATGGGGATTTAATCACGTCCAAAACGTAGAAAGATTAAGCAATGATAAAAAAATATTTTGAATAAATCTTAATAATTTGCCAAACACGTTAGAAACGTGATCTTTGATGCATTCTTGACTTTCAATTTATCGCTCATACACACACGTCATACATGTCGTAAATGAACCGACAAAAGGCTTTTAGGATCACGCACGTTGTAGCAGTTATAGTTAATGTTTTGAAAATGTTATTGGTGTTACACTTGCAATAAAGTATTTATTTATTTAGAACACCTACACGTATCACAATTAGCGGTAAGGCAGTTGTATGCCGCACACTAACGCCACCACATATTTTTACAGAATTTTCAAATATGCACAGTTTGTGAGACCTATTCAAAGCTTTTTTAACCCCTCTGAGATAGTTTAGTTTCGTATAATATAAACAAGGAAGCGAACACAGAGTTCGGTGGCCACCACGAGCAACTTGCTATTCTGCATAAAGGAAATAAAATAAATCTATTTGATGGAGATTTAAAAAAAAACTTGGGTATGATAGGTTTCATAAACTCTTCATTGGATATTTGCAAATTCTTTTGATTAACGTAATTATAAGAACGAAAAGGCTAGCGTCGCTGCCTTTTTGAGGCATACAACGCCTTAAGCCCATTTACTGCCCAATCTCTGCGGTGCATATTAGCTCGAATATGGAGATGGGCCATCATTGGCCATGACGGCCAATAATAGTGTAGTTACCTAATTACGAACTTGGTATCCATCGATCAAAATATCATAGGAAATTATCTGTTTTTCTCATGGGAGAGCGTATCAAACAAAAAGAAAGAAGTTCATTGTTTCCCATTTTACCGTATTATCCGTATTTTGATTTTCACGGCTAAGTACCAGTACATCACAACGAAGTTATCTAACTATTGTATGTAAAGAACAGACGTACCTAGGAATTTGTACTATTATTCATTTACTGTTTCAATCAGCCAATGAAAAGTCGTCTAACTATGACGGCTGTAGGCAAAGATGTTACTTTGTATCCGTAAATAGGTACATAATTGGTTGTAGGAGTGGCATTTAAAATACCTTGGGATGTTTTCTTCTGATGAAGATCCTTGATGTATCTTGCATGTATCAACGTAGTATGACTAATGCAAAATAATAATAGCCTCCAACACCAAAGCATTCGATTATCACCCTTTCTAAAACAATTTAAGGTAGCTTATCGTTTGAAACAGATAACCCGTGAAACCAGTTTCGTGACCGCAAGACGCGGAATGTGTCTGATCTCTTCTATACGTGTTGTTTTCTCTTTTGCACTTATGCGGTGGATGGAAGGTTTCAGGTCAAGCATCTCTGGAGGTTTCACTGTCGAAGGCAACTTGTTGTAAATAAATAATTCCTTGCATGCGCTATTTCAGAGATTGGGAGCACCTTTTTGGACTAACTAGTTACCTATTTCAATGTTTCAGGTAAGCCTAAATAATTAAGAGGAATTTAATAATATTGACTGTTCAAGCTCGTACGATATAGTAGTATATATTTAGGGGAGATATAGGCTATCGGAATCAGTTGGCAATGGAAATCACTCAAATAAAAGATTTTTACTGTTATTTTTGTATTTAAAATAGTTGTTTTAATTTTTTTTATATGTTAGTACTACACTGAATTACTTAATATCTCAATTTTTTTCTTTTTGTCTATTATTTCCTATCTTGTGTATATATATATATATCTCTTGTACCCATAAGAAAATGTACATATTCCGTTTTGTGCCACCACACGAAGATCTGTTTGACAACCAGCGCCGCTACTTAGCTTCGGCTTGTAGCGGTATAACGCGGAGACTAGGACCTTTTTGGCCCCTTATGTCCACTGTTGTATGAACACTGTTCCTATATATTTTCGTCATGTATAGCTTGTACTTTAGCACTATTTTTAATCTGTTTTGTTGTGCTATGTGTTATGTATGGCCAAATAAATTTATTTTCTTTCTTCTTCTTTCTTTCTATAAAACAAAAACTAAGCGAGCGCGCAATGTCCATAAATTCAGTCGCTAGATGTGTGCCAGAAAAATGGACAAGTGCAACACGCGTTAGTGATTATGGAAAACCTCCGTTGGCGGAGGTTCCTTCCTCATCAGCACTATGTCTACTGGGACATAGTGCTGATGAGGAAGGAAGGGATTTAGTAAGAACTCACTTTGACACTCCTTGATGCAAAGTCCCCCATCGTAGTTATGGTGCGTCTTGTTACACACGGTGCTGCATGGTGCACATCTGTTGGTCTCCGGGGAGCAATACTCTTCGAGGGCACAGGTGAGCTGGCCGCAGCGGATGCCGTCCAGCGTCAGCTGAGCGGAGGCACCTGCAGCCAACGCCAGCAGGCATGCCAATGCTGACATCTTCAGCCTGTTGAAGAGATAGAGAAACTTGATTAAACAAATGTCACCTGACTTAAAAGATTATTCTTGCGAAGGGCGTGAAAGTCCACCCTCAGAGGCAGGTTCCGGGTTAATTGATCCACGAAAAATTCTCATAGTTTAAAACTTTTTAAACATCATGGCTATATTGTATATTCGGTCAAAATTGTACCTATATAACGAGCGCACTATCAGAATAGAATGGAACTATTTCGAAGTGAATTTAAATAAAAGTGGCTTGACGTTTATTTTGACAAGGTACCGTCCTTGATTGTAGGCTTAGAACCTGTGTGAAAATATTTTAATTTTTAATCATTTCAATTTATATGAAAGTGAATTTAATTTAAATTATAAATTACACTTAAATCCACTTTCTATTAATTAAAATTTCAGGCTGATTTGTTCAGTAACTTTGGCGTGAAGATGTAACAAACATCAATCCATGCATCCAACTTTCTCATCCTACTAATATGATAAATGTCAAAGTTTATAAGAATGGATGGATGAAGGTAGGTATGGATGTTTCTTCCTCTTTCACGCAAAAAGTACTGAACTGATTGGGCTGAAATTTCGCATGAGTATAGTTTGGGACCTGGAATAGCATATAGGTTATTTTTTATCCTGATAAAACGCGGACGAAGGTGCGTGCAGCAGGTAGTACATTATATTATAATGTGATTACCAGGTACGTACTACGCCGGAAGGAATCTGCCCACGGTGAAGTCCAAGGCGTGAATCACCTAGCTATCATAGATGATGATGACGTATAAAGTAACTACGTTGAATTCAAAATATACAATAATCATGGTGTAGATACATAATATTTTTGAGAAGTGATTAATTATTATTGATAACAAACAAACAACATTAAATACAACTCATTTCAATTTCATATTTTTCGTGAAATGGGCTCTAGATTTTCCGCATTCTCTGCCCAGCCTCGTTGGTACGACCCGCAGCGGTCAATTACCTAGGTTAGGTAATTGACTGTGTTGTACTTCTTAGGAACAAAGCTAATAAAATTTATAAATTCTTTAGGAAAGTAAGTACAATAAAATATTGCAGCAATTAAGGTACCTATTATTGTAACTTCGACTGCCTGACCATTATTTATTATATTAACCAAGTCATCGATATTAAACTTTACAACTTAGTTTTCCATTGACCTTGCTCTACCAATAGCAATTTCTCAAGTTACCTAATACCGTCTAGCCTCTCTCATTATAATAAATAAAAACTTTTCCAAAACAGTCTTGTGAAGCTGCATAAATATCGGTTAACAGTAAGCCCTTGCCATGCACAGATTTATTGTTGTTAACTAATTACTTAGAAAATGAAGGCTAAGAATTAAAGTACACTAGATAATAAAAAAAGAATAAAGAGGTGTAGCCAAAAAAATGCGACAACTACATATGTACGTGTCATTTTTTATAGGTACACTTGCGCTCGTGTGTGTGAAAGCACTGAAGTTATATATGTATAACTTCAGTGCAAGGAGATTATATACTAACTTGCTTCAGTGCTTTCACATACTTGAGTTGACAAGCATTAATATGCTTGTCAACTCACATATATGTAGATTAGTTTTTGGCTTCAAAATCAAGAGAATTATTGAGTGATAATATCCTGCTGCCGTGACAGCAGCGTGTTTTACCTCTATGCCTAGGTTCATTAATAAATGACATACATATAGCTAACGGCGCTATAGTCCGTAAGTCCCAAAGATTTTCGACAGGTCGGGTACTTGCCTCCGTCGCGCAGTTGGATAGCGCATCCCCGTATTCAGGGGAAGGTCGCGGTTTCAATTTCCGCCGGAATCGTAAATTTTTGGGATAATATTAAGCAATGTGTCAATTATAATAAATGACACAATGTGTCATTTATTATATACATATGTCATTTATTATATATGTCATATAATAAATGACTCCTGGCCATATCACACGACATCCACAATCCTGGAAGCAAATATGTATGTGTAGAGCTTGTGATGTCGGAATCAGTTTTACACTTGGATGTTCGACAATAAAACTATTCCTAATATAATTGTAGGACAGTCTACTTTTGTCCATAAAAATAAAAATCTTCTTTTTGAACCGTTTTCAGTACTGATCGGTCAAATTCAAATTATAGAAATAGCTTGCCCTGGTGCTGATTATCCTATAGGAACGAAGGCTTTAACATAAGAGAAAGTATAGTCTAGTCTGCTTTATCTTAAGCTTCACTTTTGTTTCTTTTGATCCTTATTATTGTGCGATTTCAGTGGATAACAGAGCGGGAAGGATTTTGACAGCTGTTAAAGAAAATGTGACGCACACGGGCAACGAAAAAAGAAAACACCTATAGTCCATGGAAGCGCCATATCGTAGAGTTAGTATGAAAACTTCTTAAACTACATACTTTTTCTTTATTCCATGGGATCTTCCCATGTCTTATTCCATGGGATCTTCCCAGTCTACAAATAATTACTTTAAATAAAAAATTACTGTAGTAGCCTACGATACAACTATCTTTGCTTTAACCTATCAAAATCGCATTTTTTCATATAATTACTCTGAGTGCTACTTGACCTTCATAAATTCAAAGACGGTGAGTAATGTATGAATACAACATGGTTTACAATAAATATTAAGAAAGTAAACTTTGCATATAAATTGTTAGCGAAAGAAATACCTACATAGGCGAAACCTTTAGATTAAATAAATAATTTATCTAAAACTGAATGAATACCTACATAGGCGAAACCTTTAGATTAAATAAATAATTTATTTAAAACTGAATGAATACCTACATAGGCGAAACCTTTAGATTAAATAAATAATTTATCTAAAACTAAATGAAATATATTAAATTATTTAGGCAACCATTTAGAGTGGTGACTGATTATTATTATATAATTAAATTAGCCCAGGTATAAAGTTAGCTAATACGATGTGATGTCATAAATATAGCACAAAACCATTGCCATCTTAGAAGAAGGCTTTTTGCCGTGCAAAAACTCAAATGATAACGACCAACTTAGCACGTTTGCTATGAATGTCAAGGGTCGCATTCATAAATAAACTATCGCAAGCAAGTCTTGGTAGAAATTACAGCAATTTATTCACGATACAAACCTTGCTGATGAATCTTCTTCAGTTTAATCCTTTGAAAACTGATTGCATACAATTCAAATGTATTGACGAGCAGGAAATTTCCATCATATTGATAATTTTTGTATGTGTTTTTATACTTGGATTTCTCAGAGCTATGCCCACTAGTTTCGATAAGAACCACTTTAAAACAAAATTTTAGTATACGTAGTTAGAATTCACCTTATACGTACCTATATATATAAGATTTTTTATAGGATGTGTTGTCTGTTTTGTCCGGAGTCAATGCCAAAACTACTGAACGAATCAGGCTGAAATTTAGCACGGATACAGGTCCGGATCTGAAATATCAAACATAGGCAGAGGCTACTTTTAAATCTGAAAAACGCATGCGCACCAGCACGCTGAAATTTGGTATGGGTATAGTTTGGGACCTGGAATAACAAACAGGCTTTTGTTTATCCCGATAAAACGCGGGCGAAGGCGCGGGCAGCAGCTAATTCATAATGAATTCGTCAAACTGGGGAAATTGTTATATTTTTTTGTACTTGGTAATTCTGACAAAACAAAGAAAGAACTTAAAACTCTACATAAACTATTTAATTTTTCCTAACTAATTCTTGATCCCAGGGCATTCATAGAATTACTTTCAATCTATATATGGAATTCAAATAGAAGTTTCTCATTTCAATTGTTACGCCCGCTTCTTACTTATTATCTTAATTAGTAGTATAAACAATTGTTTCAGTTGTACAAACTAGTTCTAATTTGTTTTTATTATTTGATTGTAATTTTCTTTTCTAACCAACTTCAAAAAGAGGAGATTATCAATTCGTCTGAATGTTTTTTTTTTGTATGTATTTTACGAAATATCTTCGGCAATTATGGACCGATTTTAAAAATTATTTCACTGTGTATAGACAATGATCCCAAAAGAGTCCCAAAAAGTCCCAGGGGATTAGTATTTATTCCGCAAAACTTAAAAAAAGTGTAAAAGTAAGGGAATTTGAAGTCGGTTTATCGTTTTTTAAAACACGACATATTATTAGTATGTCCCTTTTATATAGTATGTTATTTTAATCTTTTGGTAAAGCCACATGTAAAAAAAAACTATGTACTGGCTGCTGCCCGCGCTTTCACCCGCGTTTTATAGGGATAAAATATCCCAAATTTCTTCCAATCAGTAAAGTAGTTTTAAAATAAAAGAGGAACAAACACCCTTACATCCATACTCACAAACTTTAATATTTATATATTAGCAGGATTTGAAAAGCAGCCGTTAAACCGTTGAACAATAAGACGGTTTATAACTTTCGCTGGCAAAGATGACTCATACCATGGCCGACTGTCCCAACTGATCAATATAATTCGATTCAATGACATTTCGTTACCTCATAGGCACATTTTATACTCAAATATTTGATTTGCTCATCATCATTAGTCTAATTAAAGAGTGTTTAAAAGAAGGAGTTGGGTCCGATGTCAAACTTTCTGTTTTTTACTTTTCCAGTCAAAAACAGAAAGTTTGACATCGGAAATTTGTGTATAATAATTAGGGATTAGGTAAAAAGGGTGAAACATATAAAAGTTGTAGATAAGTTTTTTAACTCTCATTATGTATTATAACATAATTTCTTATGTCGCATTGCTTGTGAGATATTATTATAAGCAAAATACCAGCAAAAAATACTATAAAACGGGACCTTCTTTGTGCCACACATCCTAAAAAAGCTCATCTCACAGAGGTAGGTATATGTTTTTTTGTCAACTTTTTGTAGGTTTGCCTCCTAATTAGTCCAAAATAAAGTTCCGAAGTCAAACTTTCTCCTTTTTTGACCTTTATATTCACAATCTTTTGTTGACTGGACTACATCGTCATCACTGGTCGTTGCTACAAGTGTATGATGTGTGGGCGAAATATATTTTGAAGACTGACTTATGTGTTTGTTAAAAAGTGAACCAAGATAGTATAGTATAGACTAGCTGACCCGGCAAAGGTTGTTTTGCCATCGACCACAGAGTGTTGAAGATTATTAGAGTACTAACTAATATCGATATTAAAAAATGGGAGTTGGTGTTAGAAAGGTGAAAATTGAGGGTTAAAAATATATTTAATACCATAAAACAAAATATTTGGGGTAGGCCAATCTTTTCACTTAGGGGTATAAAAAATTGTTAATGACCTATTCTCAAACATACCGAAAACAGTCTAGCCGTTTCGAAGAAGTTTGGTTACAAACACTGTGCGCGAGATTTTTTATTATGTAAAGATAAAGATAGTGTCTGTGACTGAAATAAATAAAAATAAAATGAAATTCAATTATTTTCGAATTATTAATTTGACATAAATTGATTGACAAATTTTTATCCATTTGTGATACAATTTGGGTAGATCTAATATAAATCTAAGTTACTTCTGAATATCTCTAATGTAACCAAAAGTAGGTCAATCTTAGTCATCACATGCCCAGGTGACCTACCTTGTTTACTCCTATGGCACTGCATCCAAATTATAAATAAACACTTTCTATTTAATCCTTACTACCCACGACAAATAACATCACAGTTAATAATATTCAGAAATATCACGGAGGGAATGTGTTTTCTAGTATTTTAGACCATAATAAAGTCATGTCTGGTGTATTAGAGGTGTATGAACTGGTCGAGTTTTAGTAACGTTGCTATGGTAACGCTTTTCAGTGACTGAAAACAGAGTAGAGTGGTTCTAGACTAAAATTGCGTACGGCTTTCTGAGTGGAAGGACTCTCTCAGTAGTATTTATTGCATTCTTACATAAATCACGTCTTAATGATAAAGTGAGTTTATATAATTAACAGTATTTACCCATTTAGGGTGTTGCAATGGCAGACTAGCCAGGTATCATGCCTTTTTACTAAAGATGCGCTTACTTAATATTTAACTACTAGGTAGCTACACTAATAATTACGTGTCGCTAAAAGTATCTTTGAAAAAGTCGTCAAGTTCATAAAAAAAAAATCTTTCAATTTGGTTTCGAACATAATATTATTTCGAGACATTTTATGTTATCTGGAATTTTATTATATATTTACATGTATATTCATTTGTTTATATTTTATTTAGAACCCTTATTTTTATTTAGGGCTAAGCTCGCATTAACCTCGTTTTTAAAGTTTGTGGAATAAAGATATATGTATATCTGAATACATTTAGATTCAGTCCACGCCTGACCAGTTTTGTAAAAGGATTTGTACCTACTATTTTTCTTATCTTACGACCCAAGGAGACATTAAATTCAGGACTTACTAACTAGTTATTTTCAGTAGTTTTATGCTAGAGTAAAGAATTAAAAAATAAACCTCAAGCTTACCTGCTTTGTTAGAGGAATTTGGCTCTACGCGACATAAGAGTGATGTAACCCGTCGCTCACCTTGATGAGACCTGATTGATCATCAGTTGTAGAATACGATATAGTTCAAAATTAACGGTAATACCATGGACCTCTTAGATACTTCGAGCAACAGAAAAGTGTTTTCACTTCCTATGGGTATGTTAGAGTTGTGACCAGTCTTGGAAATTCCCAAGACTGGTCACAACTCTACATAACCGAGAGCAATAGTTACACAATACAATAGAATACCAAACCCTTTATTGTACACCACAAAGACAGACGTTTACATGAATAAGTACAATAGGCGGCCTTATCGCTTAGAAGCGGTTTCTTCCAACCTTTGCCGTAGTTATAGATAATAATCACTTTTAACCAACTTCGAAAAAAGGAGGAGATTATATGTTCGTCTGTATGTATGTTTATTATGTACCTACCTATGTTTGTCGATTTAACCGTCAATAAATAAACAAATAATGCTTGACAATCCACGCAGCAGCATCTAGCTCCAAGCTAAGCAGAGCTTGTGTTATGGGTACTAATGATTGATATACATAGATACATATCACAATACATTACATAGATATTTTTATTATACATAGAAATGCCCAGACAGAATCATCATCATACCAGACAGAATACCCGGAACAAATATTTGCAGACCTAGGTGGGAATCGAACCCGCAAACTCCTATGTCGCATGCGGACGCTCGCCCGCCGCGCTACATCGGTCGTCTGGATTTTTTAATTATGGGCCGACTTACAATATTTTAATCAAAAAGCGGCTAGTAGTGTCCTTGCCAAAGAATGGAAAATTCTTTCGTTATTGTATAGTATAGAGAATAATCCCGAGGTGATCCCATGAAAAAATATATTCGAGGGATTAGTATTTATCCCGTCAAATTTATTAACTGTGTAAAATTAAGGGATTCGAAGTAGATTTTTAGTTTTTTCAAAAGAATCAATTATATACAATACAATTATATACAGTAGGTGTATAAGTTAAACGTAGAAAAAATCTAGGTCTATGAGACAAACAATGGAGTTACCTACTCCATTGATTAACAAAGTGACATTTTTGCGTTTTTTTTTTCAAAATTAAACTATTATTATGTACCAGACAAATATCATAATGATAAAAACACATAACACAAACTTTTGACTTTTTTCGTGTGTAAAATGCAAGTTAAGAAAAACTGATAAATATTTTGACACATTCTAAATTCAAATATTTGACAGAAAATTATATATCACTAGCTCCTGCCCGCGCCTTCGTCCGCGTTTTATCGGGACAAAAAATATATGTTATTCCAGGTCCCAAACTATACCCATACCAAATTTCAGCCCAATCAGTTCAGTAGATTTGCGTGAAAGAGGAACAAACATCCATACTCACAAACTTTGACATTTATAATATTAGAAGGATATAATATTTTTTCGCTATGTAATAATCGTAGAGTTTATTTTTGAAGAACGCCAAAATATCACTTTGGCGAGTTTACCATTAGAGTGAAAAAATCCTTTTTGAAGAGGAGTTTTTGCCATGTGTTCTGCCTGTATGTACCTTTCTTGTTACTCCAAATTTACCTATGCATTATATGCATCTATGCGCAATTTTTTGTAAAATGACATATTATTTTTGCAAAGTTGATAATAAGTTCCTTCTGGGAAAGCATGCTCCACTTTCCCACATATTTAGCCACATCTTGGTGGGCAACAACTTGATCAACAGCAATGAAAAGAAACTTAACCACTGTGTGTGTGTTGTGTGTGTAATGTTATTCTGGTACTTGTTTAGGTACCTACATTAATTAATTTTTTTTTTATATTTGTCCAGCAGTGACCGAATCAGGCTTGGAATAAAAAAATTCCATGGACAGTTAAAAACCTATGATTCATACAGACAAGGCAACAGTTTTGGTCAGCCAGAGGAAAGTTTCAATAAGCATGTCAGTCACATAGCACTTCATTATTTTGTATTGTTTCCCTTTCATTGGTATGCATGGACAGTATCGCTCAATGACGCTTGTATGCATCAGCAAAAGTGAACACTTAGTTTATTGATTTAAGGCTCAAATTGCTGTGGATATAACTGTTGTGGGTTTTTAATGTGCACAGCAAAGTCTGGTAGGGTGAGCCTACTCCATGATTTTGTGAATATGTTGATTAGGAACTTTTACCACATTCAATCCTACCTAAAATGTTTATATTAAGGTCAGTTTGCAGGCAATTGAAATCTCGGTCCATCATCATCATCCCGCCCTTAATTGTCCTGAACATAGCCGTCCCCCAAACGATGCCACAAATAGCTGTCCTAAGCCGCCTCCATTCCATCTATTCACTGCGACCACTACAATGTAGTCGGTTCGAGTGCATGGTTTTCAACACTCCGTTTCATCTCAAAACAAAAAGTGTAATTTGTAAATCAGCTAAATACTTACACTTCTTTTCGAGAGAACACGAGAGAAACGAAATGTCGACCGATACCTTAAAATTTCACAATCTACAGGGAGTTTGCCTTTGTACTGTGCAAATATACCAAAGAATGAACTTCTTCCCAGGCTTTTTATGTTTACCCAATGTTAACCTTTTCTAACTACTTCTTCAAACTAAGTAATGCCCATAGTACCTTCATTATAAAGTTATAGAATGTTGCCACTTTTGTTGGATTGTGGCGACAATACGGGAAATTAATTTTCGGTAAGTTATGGAAATAGTTGGACCCATATTATAGAGCAGGAGGCAAGGAGCAATTTTGTACGTCGTCTGTGAGAGATTTTAATACCATATTGGCATAATGAAGACACAGTATTCATTCAACGGTTATAGGATCATAAAATAACTATTTATAATCAAATGATGAAGTTTGTATTCATCATCGTCGTCTCTTACATACAATTTTGTAAAAATACCTAAAAGAGGTAACTTGTAATTAGCCTTCAGCAGCGTCACATGCATACTTCATGCAATATATAAACTCACCTTATTGTAAAAGCCTAGATATAAGTTTTCTTAAAAGTTGTAAAATGAATAAAAATAAATTGAAAGTACATATCTTTGAAGATGCGCAAAAGAGACTCTATATTTAAAACGAGAGGGAACTTTAAGGTAATAAAATGATCCATAAGAATAATTTCCTATTATACAGTGGTAGGTACAGGGTGTCTGGTGGCAGATTTATGTTTTTAAATACGATTATTTCGAAAAGTAATAAACGGTGCGGGGGGAGTTTGGTGCCGTTGGAAACACTGACCGTGCGGATTCTCAGTCACGATGTCGCAGTGGTCGAGTGAACATCGTGCATTCGCCATCGAGGCATTTTTTAAAAGTAATGATTCCTACCTAACTGCTCGTCGACAATTTTGTTCACGCTTCGGTATTCGACGGATAAGTGATGGACCGAGTGAAAATCTAATTCGTTCCTGGGTGCGGAGATTCCAAGCAACTGCTTCGGCTATGAACACGCCACGGCCAGGGCCCAGTCGCTCTTCAAAGACTCCCGAAAACATTGAACTGGTGGAAAGCAGCTTACGTGAAAATCCACGACTTTCAATACGGAAAAGAGCGGCCTCACTGGGACTTCCTAGAGCGATTATTCATGAAATTTTAAAAAAGGATCTAAAGTTCCATCCTTTTAAAATTCAAATCGTTCAAGAATTGAAAGAAAGTGACTTTGTTTTACGCAAAAATTATTGTGAAACGATGTTGGAGCGTTTTCGCACTGTTAATCCGATTTTTTGGAGTGACGAGGCTCATTTTCATTTAAACGGCCACGTCAACAAACAAAATTGCCGTTACTGGTCTCCAAGAACCTGCAACCCTCGACTGAAACATCAAAAACCATTGCATTGCCCCAGGGTAACTGTGTGGTGTGCGTTATCCACAAATGGGATTATTGGACCATTTTTTTTTGAAAATGCTCGAGGCCAGGCGACGAATGTCAACGGTGAGAATTATCGACGCATGATAACGGATTTTTTATTGCCGAACCTTCGAGCTCATCCATCGTACTCATCACATACGTGGTTTCAACAGGATGGTGCGACTGCACACACAGCCAGGGCTTCAATGACCTTGCTTCGGGATTTTTTTCCCCAAAAATTGATTAGTCGCTTTGGGGACATCCCGTGGCCACCGAGGTCACCCGACTTAACCCCTATGGATTTTTTCTTTGGGGTTACCTCAAAGAGAGAGTTTATAATGACAATCCCCGAACTCTGGTGGATTTAAAAGAGAATATTCGTCGAGAAGTCAGCTCAATCGAAGCAAGTTTGCTGCAGCGCTGCAGCGTGTAGCGCAGAACACAATGCTCCGTTTTGAACAGTGTGTGCAACTCGACGGAAGACATGTGGATGAAATACTCTTTAAAAAATGAAATCCGCATTTCTGTTCTCTTGTTTACTATTTTTATTAAAACTTTGTTTCAAATATTTTTTTTTTATTTAACTTTGAAAACATAAATCTGCCACCAGACACCCTGTATTTAACACTTCCAACTCAAAAACCTAGCTTGTATATAAGTATATAGTAACTGCTTATGATAAAATGAAGTGTAGTTATCTTATGTATATATGTGTGTACCTACATAAAACCACTTAACGTTGATCGAAACAAAAGCTATTGGCTGGCTTTTGTTGCTCATAATTATTGTTTTTACACACGTATACTAAGTATGTTCGTCGGTAACGGGTAAATTTTTGTTTACATTTTACTCTCATTTGGATAGCATATTGCAATCATCGCGGGATGGCTATATATTAACTATAGTAAAAGTTCTAAAAAAAAATCATTCTTGTTGTTATTTTGCAGCTCAGCTTCCGCACTAGTGCTGAACTCCAGCAGGAAATGATTGGGAGGCAGAGTTTTGCAGCGGATATTACAGGAGGCACACAAACGCTTATCTTCAACCTAAGAAACATTGATAAACTTTATACGCCACAAGTAAGACTAGAATAAGTTTAAAAAAAACAAAGGGATAGTGTCAATATACAAAAGTTTACTCTCATCGCACCGCAAGAAGTTGCATCGCGCGAGCCCAAGTGAAAATTCAATACAAATTAGTATTTCCAGAAAATCTTCGGCCCACGCGGAAAATTATTGACAGATAATTTTAATATATTTAAACAAAACAATAACAAAAATAAACTCTTTTTGGACAAACAACATCTCAACCGAAACGCATATACCGTCTCCGTTCCGTCGCGGGTAAAAAAGTGGATTATAGTACATTACTACAGCTGGTATTAATTTATAACTGATGTAAAACAAAAGAGGAGAAGGTTCTATGTTCTGTTGTACTTTTTGAAATATTTGTCTTTTGCTATTGTATGGAGAATGATCCCGAGGTGGTCTCATACAAATTATTTCCCGAAGGAAAAGCATTTGTCCCAAAACAAGTAATAAGGAATTTTTAGTCAGTTTTTAGTATTTTCAAAACAATAAAAATTATTTAATATGTTCAGGTCATACAAGATTCATTTTTAGATGAGAATCAAGCGATGGAAAAGATGTAGCGATTTTTTGAATTTTATATTTAATTTAAAATTAAGTTTTTAATTATTTTTAATTTTTGAAATCTTGTACAAAATGTAAAACTATCGACTACGATATCAAATGAAATGTATAAGTATTTGAATTACTTAGTTCAACACATAAGTTGTAAGAAAGGTGAATAAATAAAAAACTAAATAATCTTACTGACCCGTCATTACACCTACAATGCATTGCATTGCTAGTTAAAGCCTTCTAGTGCCGGGAAGTTATGCTGTTTTATAATTAAAATAATTCTATAGATGGGTTGAGTTTATGCCCATTCATTGACAAGAATCTAACTTGATTGACAGATGAAACCCCTTCTACATTTTAGTAGCCTTTTGCTAAGTCAGATTTGTTTTTGTACCGACTTCAAAAGGTTCTCAATTCGTCTCTGCTTTTGTATTAATGTTACGCGAATTATGGACCGATTTAATTTTCAAAACTTTCGCTGTATAGAAAATGATTGCATTATTTTTATCCCTAGGGGATTGTATTTATCCCACAAAACTTAAAATAAGTGTAAAAGTAAGGGAATTTGAAGTAGTTTTATCGTTTTTTAAAACACGCCATATTATTTAATTATGACTCTGATTATATAACTGCAGCCTATAACCATGTATGTATGTTATAGGCTGTTATACTTTATACTATAATAATAAATAACTATAATAGTCTAGTACCAACTCACCACAAGGCTCTTGTAGCCTAAGATCCGAATAAGAGGCGACCTTCACCCATTTGTGTGAAAAGTATTTTATATCAAAGGCAGTAAGATAAGAAGTACAACCCACAGCCCATTCGCGATATATGTACTTCCTAACATACATACAATTAGTTAGCATCCCGCACTGAGGCACGGTCGCAGGTTCGAGTGCCTTCGAAGTCGAAATTTGTTTGGATATCATTAAAAAAATTACCCTCAGTAACCTTACACTATAATAACAAAAAATCTGTTGATACATTTCCTGTAGGCATAAAATTTCTACGGTGTCAAGTTCATTCAGTTTTAAGTAGGTGGATGGTAAGCGCAGACTGACCCACTTATTGTAATTATTGAAATTAAAAATAATTCTAATTTTAATTGTGTATTGCTAATCCGCCTGCCAGCGCGTGGTGATTATGGCAACCTACAGGCCTAACCTGGCAGGATATGGGGGTTGCCATAATCACCACTCTGGCAGGCGGATTATGGCAACCCCCCCTATACAGGGGGTTTGCTAAGATAATTTTGAACAAACTGACTGCTCATATAAATATGAAACAACGATTAGTAGGATATTTTAAACACCTCGAGTGCTTACAACAATATGATGATTCGAATTGAATTAGCTTTTATGATTTTCAGATCATGTTGACTACTTACTCAAAACGCTCATATCAATTTGACGCTGACTGTACTTACACTACGAAATAAAATGAAATACCTACATCATAGACATAAAAACAAAATAACCGGCCTTATCGCTACCAATTGATACCATTATAAACACAGAAACTATCTTTTAAGTCGATGCACAGATTAGGTAATGTTACTTCGTCGAGGGTTAAAATAACCATCTTATACCCGAGTTCACCAACAGGTTTTACAAAATGTTGTTTTGCCGTTTTTGACTCAAGATCTCTTACATTTAACGACAAAGTTAACCTATGAAGCTGTCTATAAGTCCGATTATCGTTTGATAAACATCAGCCTTAGTCCATGCTGTTTTGAATCTCACGGTTCAGCAATCTGATTGTCTTCTTCAGTATTCATAATATGAAATCCACAACATTTTGTCCCATAATGCCCATTGTCAAACATCCCAATCTTTATAAGCATTCTGTAGGTACCCCACAAAACTACAAAAGTCAACGCTATTCTTTATATTTCTTATCGAATGGGCGCGGATAATATATATTATATTGGTATTTGATATTATTTTCTCAATGTGGCTTTCGTATCTGCGGCCATGATAGGCCTATTATGATCGCCACTTTATCTGCTCATCCCTGAAGCTGCGGCGATCATAATTCGCTACCTACCCTTGCAACTGCTAGGAGCTGGTGATTTTTAGTTTCTCTGGGCTGAGCAGATGCTTGCCATGGTATAAGAAAACAAGGTATGCTCTTCCGAGACACGATGGTCACGTGGGTGTCGTCAGGCTACGTCATCATCGCCATCGGCGAATGAGAAGACGACTCTGTGACCTGAAGGCCTAGACAACCGGCATTAGCTACAAAGCGATTCGATTTCTACAATCGTCATCGCTCAAGCGATAGCGAAGTTCGATTGGTAGACAAAGTAATCTTCATTTAACGATCGCCTTGTCTATTCGTCTGATCGCTAAATACCGCGTTTAGTCTATGGTTATCGACATCAATAGTCAAATATGTCAGCTCTATCTGCTAAATCCATAGCTAAATCTGTGGTGTAATTTCGTGTTGTGAGACTGTGATTGAATAATAGAATCAAAAAGTGAGTTAAGTAATGTTAATAGGTAGAAGTTAAAAGTACTAAGTATATAAATAATGTGTTGGAATCATTTGAGGTTGATGTTATGACCCGCAGATGACCCGTTGTGCCTATTTTAATATAATTATGGATTCAAGAGCACGGGCCAATGTTTTCAACTCTTTTGGCGTTTATGGAAAGGTAAAATATTAATTTAGTACCTACCTATCGACTTAACTTTCTTTCTAGTAAATAACTTAGCTAGTGTACCTATACAATAGCGTAATCTTATAACACTTAATTAGTTTCAACTCGGAAGGCAATAATGTAAACAATAACACGATTCACAAAGAAATACTTAGAACGAGAGCTCTTTAATTTGTTTATGTTACATTTCAGCCACGGCCACGGTGACCTTGATAAACTTTGAGCCTGGTGCGCAGGGACGTCTAAGGGCCGATCGTTTGTTGCAAGAGCTGGCCAACACCTTAAATTATGTTGGTGGTGGTGTCCATAAGACTATGGACAAGTGGAAAAAGGTTATTACCTATTAGCACTTTTATAACTTTATCAAGTAAATTAATTACCTAAGTAATTTCTAAATAAGTAGACATTTAATTTTTGCATTTTATACTATATACATATCAAATTAACCAAAAAAACCTTCACTCCGCTATACTAAAACTGTCACATAATTTTTAGGTGTATCCAAACTGGAAGTCAAATTCGAAAAAAAAAACTTTAGCCATAAGACGCATACCTATTTCAAGTATGGCGTATTTAATTATTAGTGATTTGTATGTCTATTCAAAATCATTACCTACCTAAGTTGGTACCTCCTTAGTAACTTACATAAATTGTTTTTCAGCAATACATCAATACGAGAGACCACCGCCGCTGCTTACTCCGTCACCACCTCTAAGGGCTCATCATCGCCAGATTCGCCAGAGCCAGTGGCATCTACCAATCTTTTGTTTACCAGTTATCAGCGCCGGCGGCGGCAGCTGCCAGCGCAGCTGGGATCGGCGGCGCAGTGCTCAACTACAACTACTGCCAATCCGCAGCCGTCGGACCTACCACCCCTTCTCTGTCAACCAGACTAACAGCAGCATTGCCGCACTCTGTCGCTACCCCCCATCGTCGACATTTGAGAGCACGCAATATTGCTAAAGCCTTACTTCAACAATATCTTAGTAGTACAGCTAGGACAGCGATTTCACGGTGCCGATTAATAGAGAGTTGTATGATAAATAATAAATATGATAATTCTTGACTCTAGCGATGACGTTTCATAGTGCTACTAAGACACCATCAACTCCATCACCTGTATGTAACCATCAAGAGATGCTTCATTGTTCAAAAATATAGTCATCAGCAGTTGATGACTTTTTCAGAATTTGGGAATTAATTATTTTTATTACTATTCTCTAATAATGATAATAACAAACTATAATTGAGAAGTATAAACTAATTGAAAGTTAATGTAATAATAACCATAAAAAACTATATTAGCATCAATCAACAATTTGAAAATTCTGAATAATAGAGTCATCTTATGCTGACTGATCATAAATAGAAAAATAAACCTGATTTAGAAATAAATTTTAAACATTTATTTTCATCTTGGTATTTTATTACCTTAAAACTTGTTCTTTTTTATTTGTTTTAGTTTATACTAAAGGTAGTAATTTATAGAATATTATATTGTTTGCCAACTCAATTTTCACTAAGTATTATCGAAGTTACTCTTAGATGTGGCCGCCTATAATTGCGGGAACAGAAATGCATGTAATAATTTTGTACACATACATCTATTCTAAACTTGTAATCCTTCGTAGGTGGTTCAATTATATAAATAAAATAAGCTTAGTTACTTTAACTATGTACTTTCATTTTCAATCTAATAAGACTACTCATTCTCATCACAACCTGGTGATTAAATGACACTTAAGAAGGTTTCTTTATTTCTAGAGGTAACTCTAGAGATCCTTTTAATGAGGTCAAACTCATGCATGAGCCTAAAGTGCTCTATAAATAATGCTTCTCATTTCATCAACAACTTCCAATTGCGCTGCCGAAAAAGTACCTTTGGTGGGGTCTAAGCCTAACATTTTCTAACATATTTCATTGTGAGCTGATCACAGCAAACGCAGCGTATCCTTATTGAACTACGAGTAGGTAGGTAGGTAACACATGCATCAAAACTCTAATAAAATCACAAAACAAACAACGCAATATACACACCAAATAATGACTTCGCACTACAGCTGTTTATAAATCGCCATTTTGTTTCGATATCTACAGCATCATAGCGTTCGCTAGCGTTTCTATCAAGAGAATCGACAACTTAGCGAAATCGCTTGTCAAAAGTGCCACTTGGCTAGGCATTTGTATGGAAGTTTTCGTTCGATGTTGGCGATTCGCTTGATGGAATCGAAATTATGTACATTGTCTACCAAAAATCTGTTCGTTAACAACAAATCACGTGACATATCTATGACTTATGTCAAACCCATACATTTTTGGACTTTTCTACTATCGTTATCGCTAATCGAATGTTACTTTGTCTAGGCCCTCTGGTGATACCAGTACCGTACAATCGTAACTCCCCGAACTCCTGTATGAATCTGATAAAACTAAATGGTTTTGTATTTATCCATTATTTAACACATTGACTTGTATTTAACTAACGCTGTTTTGACTGATCTAACAAACATAATTGACGATTATAACTTTTTATTGATTTTTCAATTGATCCTTATCACATTTGTTTCCCAACTTCTACATTTTGTTGAAATACAGTGGCAACTGAACAGTGACGTCGCCTGGCGACACTCCCGGAAGAGCTTACCTTATTTTCTTATACTACGATGCTTGCCCGGGTGAGTGCTACGTTTTTGAATCAATGGTCCGTTATCTCCTAGCAGATACAGAGGTGTTTCCCCCGCCTCCTTGCAGAATCTGCAGGATAATGTGTCGCATAGCCCCAATTAGAATTGTGCTTGTTAAGGAGACAGTGTCCAGGTAGGGCTCTCGTCATAATGCGAAGGTTGTCTCTACATAGCGCTAGGATTTGGTTGGCGTACCGTTTGTCGAAGGCGATTGTGTCAGTGATTTTGAGTGACCCATACCCGAATAAATGTTCCAGAGCTTACTCGATTCCTCGTAGCAGGAATTGAAAAGGTTTCTTTGAGCCAGGCAAAATCATAAATCTAACCAATAGAAATTAAATCAAAATAGGGTCATCAGGGAGCTACAATGCCACTGACATGTGTACTTAGTTAAACTTATAGACACCCCCTTGTATTGGGGTTAAAAACGGACTTGGTGATACCTGTAAGTACATACATACATAACAAAAATGAACGGCTCTACCGGGATTTGAACTCACGACCCTTATCACATCGCAGAGTTTGTTAGAGCATCCCTTTAGGGTAGGTTATCCACGAATTGATATCCCCTTGGGCTGGTCAGTAGTTTTGGACAAATACTACCTGGGTAGATTTAGAACAATATATATTAGATATATTAGAACTGTATATTTAATAAGTATTGTTTCATGTTTCGTGTTTGTGTTCATATGTGTTGTGTCTAATATGTATTACATATATTAGAAGGAAACCACACTGCTCCGTTGCGTTTCGTTGCGACGTCCCAGCGATATACTACTTATGACAACGCAACGGAGAAGTTGGCATGCATAGTGTAAATGTAAAATGAAGCAGCGACAACGCTGCAACGACACAACGCAGCGCAACGGAGCAGGGTGGCTTCGCTCTTATACTAGCCAATGCTTGGTGAATTTTGCATCTTTCTGCCCTCATCCCATTCTAGATGATCAACAAAGTAATCATTTAGTATTTCATGTTTTAGCTTAACCAAATTAGAACATAGGTACAGTCAGCAAAGAAAGTAGCTGATCACGCATTTTTTTAATAATCTGAACGGTCAAACTCTTCTGAGTTTGTAGAGTGCTTTAGGCGCAGCTAGTATCATGTCTGTGGTAGAGCGTAGTTATAATAGACGGCAAAATGGTGGTAAACTCGGAGAAATATTTCATGTTCTGGGCTGGACGAACTCTCTTACTCTACTAATACACACTATAGAACCTACAAAGTAGACATATATACCTACTCATTAAAATCATATTAGGTAATACGAGAAGTTAACTACCTTGCGTGTTTCTTCCTACTCGTACAATGTCTATAAGACTGTAGGTGCTACCTCGTTTTGTTTAATATCAACGTCCTTAGTTTTTGATATTCAGCCCGGGACGAACTATTACTTCACGAATACGCACCATAGGCTCCACAAAGTAGACAATAAACCCATTAAATCTAATTAGGTAATACGAGAAGTTAAATACCTTGCGTGGCTATACCTAACACACCTGACTCTACTATTATATTTATCTTCGACTGCTACCATGCGCAATTTTACGTGCTGGTCCACGTCGGAAGGACTCATAGGTTTAGTTTTACCTGATCCTCTACCCAACAATTAATGATGAGGCGAGGAGCGCAATTTAAAACTAGTACGTCTCTACCTTGAATAGGTAATCATTACTACGAATATTTATAAAGGCGATATGTGCCGTTGTGAAGGTGTTTGGATGAAAACAACGCCAAAACTGAATAGATCAGGCTGAAATTTCGCAAAAAACGAAAATATTAAAATGCAAATATTAAATATGAAACGTTGGTGTTCTTCCAACACAAACTAGGTTCGTAGTTAACCCGCTTACATTCATAATGAATATTAAGATACTTACCTGGAAAAACAAATAGGTAAGTAGGTAACTTTTTAATCCAGAAAACGGGTGTGAACTAAATACGTGTTTAGTTTTTATGTTTAATTTAAAATCTGATAGATATACGGTGACGCAGTCCTTTAGACTAGACAGACCCTAAACAAAACGATTGCCAACTAACAGAACAAAGTTATGTCCTTAAAATAATAAGTTTAATTTTTTTATGAGATTTAAGAAGGTTGTTCCTAAGTACCTACCTATTTACAAGAACCGATTGAGTCAGCGCACAAGAATGTTCAGAAAAAATAAGATACTTTACCTACGTTTATCACGAGGCTGAGGGTCTTCTGATCACGTGGTAGAGCAAGCTACGTACCTAAAGGCTTTTGAGGCCTCCCTATAAGAATGCCTACAGTCTAGATGTGGTGATAAAACTTTGTAGGCATAATTTTAACTTAGATTCATGTTAGTGTAATAACCTAGCACAGTTATGATTCAAAACCTGATAAGGAAACAAACCTTAATTATACATACATGTAGCATCTAAGTTTAATCGGTTTTCCAGGTGACGTAACTTGAAAAGTACTAAATGTTAAAAAATACTTACATTTTTCACAGCACCGTCGACATTGTCACCAAAGCAAACACAGACACAAGACCTGACTTTCTAAATTCGTAAAAGGCTCGACGGAGGCTCGACGACCAATCGCAACGTCGCGGAACGGAATGCGACTCGACTCATGCGCAGGTATAGCCATAGCCGTGTGATATGCACCTGTGTGCTGTAGCAAGTCGTTAGTGTAGCGATACAATGTCTTTGTGTGTGTGTGCAGGCTAGTATCAATATTGACAGTTAAAACTTGAGAGCTGCAGGAATGTTTAATCCTATTTTGTTTAGGGTGGGACGGTTCACGGCTATGAAACGGATGTGATTGGAAACTTAGCGATTTATTATTCAACTACCAAGGTTTGAAATTAAATTGGTTTTTTGACCCCTAAGAATTTAAGTTATCACTAGTATTATGTATGTGGTTATCACATTAATTTGTCAAAAAATATATTTTAACTTTACCTGATCTGTGGATTTTTATGTAGAGCAAAGGCACTGATTTACTTTTTGTGTGGCTTCAAATTATTAACCTAAAAATTTCTCTCTTTAAAGTCTAAGCAAAATTATATTTCTAAGTTTAGGAGATAGAAATTAGGGCTCCATATATCTTTCGATTTATAGGTATTAATAACAAATTGAGATATAAAAGCATATATTTATTCCACATACAAACACGAAATCTAAACCATACTTAATGTAGTAGTATTATTATAACTGTGACCATAAAAATTTTAATGTACTTTTAACATTATATAAACCTTAAATGAAACAACTCTTAATAATTAACATGCATTTAAAATAAAAGATAGTACGAGAATTTCAAAAACAGTGTTTTACAAAAAATTATAAAACACATTCGTAATAGAAGATACTTAACTTAATTTTAAATTGTCAAAAAACATTAAACTATAATCTATTAAACAAAACGAAAAGGATGTTCTTAGGCAACAAATAGAAATGTTTTATAAAATCTAATAAATGTAGTAACATACCCTAATTTGTAAATATAAGGTATAAAATAGTGATTCTAATACGTAGCTTGTTTTTAAATTATTAATGTTTCACATAAATAACATTTATATTACATACTTCATAAAAAAAATATATATATAAATATTATAACATACATATTTTACAACTAGTCCCTTTATGCTTAGCAATTATAAAAATATATTTGTAAAAAATACATTCCAAGATAATAATTGCTATTTTAAAATAAAATATTTCCCTTTTCCCTTTACATTGATATAACAATTTGTATAACATCATTTAACATAACGAGACTGAATAATTCTTATTTGAATTTATAATTCCCACATATATTTATATCTAGTACTAGAAGAACACAATAACTTTGAGATATTTCTAAATCTACTTTATGAAATGTATCTTACAGTTCATAATGGAGAACCAGAAAACAAATTAAAATTTATTAAACGTTACCATTATGTAGTTGTAATGTGTTTATTCAAACCAGCAAGAAATAATTCCAAGTACTTTGTAATTTGGTACCTTAAGAAAAAAAACTCTACAAAACCTGAAGTCATTTGGTCAGTGTCAAGCATGTATAGGTACTTCTTTAGTTTAGCTGTTATTTGTATAATCTAAATAAATCAAACTTAGACAACGACCATTATTACAATAATTCTAATAAGTGAATGCACATTGAATTTTATTTCACTTTTACATAGTTTATCCCATAATATTGTTCATCGTTCATCAGATAATTACATATTTATCTACTGACAGCTATTTATCAGCATATGAAACTCTGATGCAAATGTGTTAATCTATCTAACATATAATATTTCTAATAATTTTATAAAAGTTTAATTTTATTTCACTTTTACAATCGTCCTCCTACTCGTCCTCTAATTTGTTCTCAGGTTTATCATAATTTTAAAATCTATTGACAGCCTGTTGCAAGTGTTAATCTAACCATAATATTATTCTATTTTAAGTTTAATTGGTATTTATGTTGTGTAGTGTGTAAATTACGGTCATAAAAAAACTAAATGTTATATATTTCGTTTTTTTATGATTGGGATTTACACTTACAGTGTGATAAATTGTTAGATACAAAAGTATTGTTATCACAGCATCTCGTCTAGCCTGTAGACGTACTTTGGTAGGTACGTTTACATTATAAACAATAAAAATTTACATTTTATGGAGTGTCTACTTAGTTTCAAACTTAAAGCACAATATACTACACATACTAAAGTTAAATATTACGTATACTATGATGTTCTTAAGAAATGTTGTAAAAGATTAAGAAAACATAATTAATTTTTAAATAGCTGTATGTTGTCATAAATAAATAAGAATTAAAATAATACGAGAAACAGTAGCGAGAATAAAGTTATTTTTTTTTATCAACTTCATAGCAATAATTTGTTTAAATTAACTCAATCAAACGTTATTTAAATTCGAAGACTTTATTTGGTGGTGATGATTTTGAGACAGAGCCGATTGTATGGTAATTGTTTTGAGTTCTGAATGTACCCAAGCCTTACAAAAATGTAACATAGCAAAACAAAATAATTTACATAACTTCAAACTTAAACAGTAGGTATTAAAATAAAACTCGACTTATCTGCTCATATTTGTATTATTAAGATGGTTCAATGAGGTAAAATTCTGAACTGTAGAGATACTTATCAAAAAATGATGAAGCGACTAATATCACCAATTTTGATATAAATTAAAGATTAATGGTTAATGGACCTAAACGTCCATTAACTCAATGACCGATCTTAAATAATACTTTTTAACAGGCAAGTATTAAGTAAACTCAAAATTATATAGAGAAAACGATACACATTCAAAAGGACTAATACTACAAGTCTTAATTCTACACCGTTCATGTACAAATGGTAAAAAAAGCTTCTTCGCTTATTAAGGTGATCCCACCTCATAAAAAGTGATGTATTCCCCACTTATTGGGACTTGAGGTATATTGTTGTTTTCATGCTATAAATATATAATAGATATATATTACTAACTGCCCGCGCCTTCGCCCGCGTTTTATCGGGATAAAAAATATGTTATTCCAGGTCCCAAATTTCAGCCTAATCGGTTCAGTAGTTTTTGCGTGAAAGAGTAACAAATATCCATACATCCTTCCATATAAACTTTCACATTTATAATATTAGTAGGATATATAGACAGGATTTCAACTAAATCATTTGATAGCAATCGTAATGTCGGCCAATAACAGCGATCTAAAGTAATTAGCCATCATCATCAGCCCATACACGTCCACTGCTGGACATAAGCCTCCCCCGTACGACGCCACAAATAGCCTTACACACATTTCTCTAATTTGTTAAAAAGTTTTTTCACACCTTTTATAAACTCCTTATATCTAACTATCTATATTTTGAACAGTACAATCTTCGGCTGATGTATATGTACTTAGAAATACGGTCCTAGATTTCGCAGTTTTTCAAACTTCCGTGTACCTACTTTTATCATTGTAAGAAATGTGATCAAAAGTGATTCTAATAGAGGTCTAAAACAAATTTAAAAAAAAATTGTCCTAAAAAACTAAATAATTTCCGAAATTGTATCATATATTAATAACCCTAACAATAGACCAAGCAACATCCGAAGTGAGGTTATCTCAAACTAAGTATCCTACACATTTTTAGGGCTCCCTTTTTTCAAGAACGTGTCGAAGTTAGCATGAAATTCTCAAGTCCGAACTTCTTGGGAGTCGTGATATAAATCAAACTTCTAAGGCAAGGCATTTAAAAGTAACAGCCGTTTATGCCCGAATATTTTGAAAGTTCGAATTAGAAAGAAAGAAATTTTATAATTCGGTTATAGGTTTTGTGTGCATGTGTTTCCCACACATGCACACAAAACCTATAACCGAATTATAAAATTTCGCAATGTGCAAGGTTAGGGAAATATATGATAAATGTAAATTTGTAGTTAATTCCTTACAAAACTTTTTGAATTTGGCAAGGGATCAAAAATCTACTTCCCGTTGACTTAGAATCATGATATTTGGCAAGAAACAAGGTTTTTAATTATATGGATCGTCGATGCGCGAGTCAGACTCGCACTTGACGTTTTATTTTATATGCGTTTTCTTTAGTTTTTCTTCTACACAATTTCAGGTTGTTTAAAACTTATTTAAATGTAACCAAGCAACAATAGACTCTCCAAGAGACATTCTTAAATTTCTTATATTCTTTATTGTACATAAAAATAAAATCATACATAAAAATAACAACTTTTGGACATGTACAAAGGCGTGCTTAACCCTAAAACAGTTTTCTTAGAGCAAAAATACGGTTATAATGAGAATTTATGAGTGTGGATTATTAGCGAATCAAACCATTTTATGACCCACCAATAAATTTTGTTCTTTGCTGAGTAAGCAACTTATAATTACTACTAAATCAATTCTTATAACTCAATAAATCAGCTGCAAAACAGTACAAAGTCAAATTAAAAATCTGATTGTGTGTTACGTCATAGCAAATAGAAATCAAACTGATTCTACTTTCACACCTGAACCACACGATTGTACGGTTTAAGCCTACACAATAAAGTTGATTATACTAGGACATTATTTCGACGCAATAGTAAGACTTTAACAAGTTGAGACATCGTAAGCGTCGTAGACATTGAAAAAACTAGAAATTTGTACCCTTAAGACTTAAACAGTAAAGTTGAAAACCTACACATGGAGTTGACTATTCACTACATATAGCTAAGACTCTGTTTCAAAGATGCACATTAGTGAAGAAGTTCAAAGGACGACGACGTCCCATATTTTGAAAAGAATTAGTACCCGACTTACAGAATCAAGTTGACTGTCGGTGACAAATATCAAGTCACAGTCCTGATGTCGATGGCCAAGAAGTTTACAAGTTTTAGCATCTCTTGAAAAAACAATCTAAAACCTACTCAATAAAGTTGATTGTCTTTTACATATTACACTTACATGGCGATGGCTATTTAACACGTACAGCCGTCAGCGGCACAGATACTGCTTTCAGACTCCGAGGGGCCTATAGGGGCCTCCGAAGGAGCCGGCGAAGGGCCCATAAAAGCCTCTGAGGTGGATGGCGAAGGCAGAGGGGCGTTCTCTTCATAGATCATGTTGAGTTTGCTGTACATGCGTTTGCGGCGAATACCCTGTAAACAAAAGTGGTGGGTTAGGGCATAGTATAACAATAATCTTTGCCAGGTATGGCATTCCGAGACACAACGGTCACGTGGGTGACACAAGCTACCTCATCGACGCCATCGGCGAATCAAAAGACGAATCTGTTTTCTGGTCTTTCCAGTAGCGTACAATCGTACTCTCCGATCTAATTCTCCGAGCTCTTTGTACGAATCTAATAAAACGATGTGTTTTGTACTAACCAGTTATTTATCATATTATCTCGTGTTCAACTAAAAGCTGTTTTGACTGAACAAACAAATTGACGATTGTATTGTAATTATTTTTTTATAATTTTTCTTATTGACTATTTGTTGCAGTTTCTCGCAGGTCGTCATCCTATTCTACGTCCAAGTTAACCGACGCAGTAACTGATCGTCTGATAATCTTTGAGAGAACATGACCATTAGATTGATGTTTTTTTCTAAATTTAAAGAACAAGTTTCATCTCTCTGCTGTTGGCCAACATACGTATGTATATGTAGACAAACCTAAAGTGGTCTCAAAAAGATCCTTCGTAGCAAAGCGCCCCATTTTAACTTCCATAGGATTAAACAAAATTACGTGTCGACCAGACGCAGAGCCTTAACCAAGGAACTTAGTGACAAACAAATATGTTTTATAAATAAGGTTTTTGAATAAAGAATTATCTTTACAATTAGTTTAACACGTCCTATTGTTGTACAAAGGCTTACTCTGATCCCTTTATGTGTCTTGTTCATAAGCCAATTGGACCCACGCTCTGTGGATTCGACAAAAGCTGATATGTCGTAGCGGTCGGTACCGATCCGGCCCCAGCTCAGCACGTAGATGTCGTAAGAGTCGACTAATGGAAGGGACTACTAGAGAATAGGCAGCAGCTTCTTTCTGTGTATTTTAACAACCCTGCTGCGGTACCAACCCTTCCAACCGCGGTGCTAATATCAAAGGAGTTGTTTGGGGAGTCATGTTCAGCAGTAGATGTGTGGTGTGCTGATGACGATGGGGTTATCAATTACCTTGGCTTTGGGTAAGCTCTCTTCTCCAGAACTGCTAGAGCTGGTGATTCCTTCCTCCAGGGTCAGACGGGAAGCGACGCCTTCTAACTGCAAGTCCAGGTACAGTTGACCCAGTTGCTCGTTTACCAAGGAGGACTGTGAATTTTTTTATCGTTAGTGATTGAAAATTAAAACATAAACATATCTATTATTTATAATATACAAGGTGAGTTTTTTCAGGGCCACTGAGGGGAAGTCTGAAACCGTGAGAGTTATCGAAAAGTTATATTTACGTGTCAACGTGGCAATGCTGCCAGCACTCTGCCTTCTGGTGACGGCTAAGATTTTTAGGAAATTGATAAAGCTATAAATACTAGTTGTCGTTTTGTTCTATAATTATATTCTGTGATTAAAGAAACTACAGATGGAGAGACGCATGTCAAAATTGTCTAGGTTGAATTCATTCTATCAATCTCTACGTTAAAATAGCACCGCACGCACTATGTAGAGTTTTTTCATCTATGGACGATTCTAAGACGATACCATTGCCATAGTAATTTGATTTGTGAGCAAAATTAGGCCCCTAGGCTTTAGAGCTTGCTGGGCCTGGCCTGTCGGCACCGCATTGGGTACAAAAATCTGAACCAAAGTGTAAAATTTCGACGAACCTGGCCCAACTGTTTCATCTTCTCCATATGTTCTTTCATGGTTTCATCTTTTGACTTCATCGGAACCTGGTACTTATAAAGTAAATCCGGTGTCAGGCTAACCTGTAATACAGATATGTATGTTTATTAAAACCTAAAAAGATTTCTAAAATTGTTTAGTATTTACAAATCGGTACCTTTTATTTGATATCGAAAATAATTCCCCCCCTTTTTAACAATTTTTCAAATAGTGTCTACTAACAGACTACATTTTTATTGTAAAATTGGATCCATACCTACAAACGCTACATACATTTCAGATGGACGATGACGCTCTGCAAACTTCGGAAATTCAGAAACTATTTTATGAAAAATTCATATCATTCATTTAATAATCCTCTTGACATTGTTGCCCTCTTTTAAAAATTAAACATCACAATTTGTACTGATAGTTTTGGTTTTTTTATCGTTAAATTGTACAGGCGCACGATATTTATTGTTATTTTAAATTTTAATTTAATTTTACGTTGGTGGTTGTAGAGATATTCAAGAGGGGTAAAAGATAGAGCGAGACCACAAGGTTTTCTTACCCGAAACCCTATAAAACGAGTCCCTACTTCTCCCAATCAGCTTTTGGAACCTATGTTAATTAATCGTACAAGCAATGCACTCACTTGATCCATCCATGGCGGGTCCATTTTCCTTCGGGGAGTCTTCTTGGCGCCCATAGAGCGGTCGTAGGTGTAACCAGGTCGGACTTCCTGTAAATCACAATACTTCATTCGTTCATCACGCTTACTGCTCTATGAGACGCAATGCGGAACCGCCCTTCCACCGGCCCTGCTTCTGGGAGTAGGTAACATCGATATAGTTCTAGAAAAAACTACTACTCTTCTCGAAAAAAAATGGTGCAAGGCCGCGGGCTGAAGATCATTTATGAAAGCATACCTTCTTAGTGAGCTCCAGGCGAGGTCTCTTCGGATCGTTGCTACTGATACTGCCAGAATCAGTCTTCAAGAACGAAGAATAGAAGGATGAATAGCTGGATTCACCATCCGTTCTACTATACATATCCTCGTCGGAAGGGCCAGTAGGCTTCTCTACTTCTTTCTCGACAACTGGCTTAGGCGGCTGCAGTTCCGCCTGTGGTTTGGTGTTCTAAGGAAAACTGAACGTTATGGACTGAAGAACTGAAAGGTCGGTTTTGGATTGACACGTTTTAGTTGGTCCCTATGACTTGCTACTCACGATGTATAATAATATAATAATACAAACATGCGTTATACCGTCACAGCAGGTTTGCATAAGCTATTTTGATCGGTGGTTCTAGAATAGGCATGATGACTGATTTTGAGAAACTATTCCTTTATATTTAGTTTTTCTAAGCATCTACTGAATAGAAAATTATAAATATTGAGCTTTTAAAAATGCGATTTAATTACACTCTAAAACGCTACTAGTTGTTTCTGTCTATGACGTCACCGATGCACGAATATCTGATGGATGATACAGAATGACAATAATATGATAATGACGACCGATGTGGCGCGGTGGGCGAAGGTCCGCCTGCGACGCAGAAGGTTGCGGGTTCGATTCCCGCCTCGGGAAAAATATTTGTACGATCTGCAAATATTTGTTCAGGGTGTTCTGGTCGTTTTTCTATGTATAATAAAAAAAAACCATCTATGTAATATATTGTATTATGTATATCAGTTATCTAGTACCCATAACACAAGCTCTGCTTAACTTGGGACTTAGATAATGCTGTGTGAATTGTCCAACATTATTTAATTTATTTAATTTAATTTTATGAAAAGAAAGTCAGACCTTAACCAGTCACTCTGTGCCTTTACATAACATTTTGTGACGGGCATGACGTCACAACTCAGTATTCTCTGATTGGTGTTCAACGTGTCATGGCGGATTTCTGTAATTTGTAGTTTTATTTTAGCAAAATACGCAAATCTCGATAAAACACAAAATATGTGTTTTGTATGGCTCAGGTATATTTCTGTAAATACATTATTTTGGTGATTTTTAGTTTACTTTCATCCCCATCAATAGCTTCATGTAATAGTCGTTTGTTTTTTTTATTGACATAAGTCAGCGAGAAAAAAGCACTACTAAGATATTGCTTAAAATCGCCCGATTTTTATAAGTAAAACATTTACTAAAACTGAGATATGAAAGTGATATTTTAATGGTGATATTAATAATTTAAAGGTGATCATATGATATGGCTGACTCGGAATAAAAAAAATGTCGTTTGACCTTTAATCAAAACAACCAAAGGTTGAAATTTTGGAAAATTAAAAAACTAACAGGTTAGAAATGGATTTCCATGCACCTTTCTATCCCACTAAACGCGTGAGAAATGAAATTCCGTACAGTTTTCCGTCCCACATTTTAGTATGCCTGCAATGAAGTACTTTCTACCTCATGTTTGGAAAAGGAATATGTCACTTTCCGAGTAGGTGTAGTATACATTTTCTATATATATTAAAATTACATTTACTCCTACGTTCTTTCAAGTACAAAGATAACGTTTGAACCCTTAAGTCCCAATCACCACATTTAGCATCAAAACCTACCTTGGTGCTGGGCGCCCCTTCTTCCCTCTGGTTGACAGAAGAAGCGCGGGGGGCTTGGTTGAGCTGAGCCATCATTTGCTGCTGTTGCATGCTGACCGGCATTGGTGGGAACATGTACGGGGTTCCGTATACTGGTTGCGGGTACGTCCAGGGCACTGGAGGAAGATGAAATGATAAGGAAATGATATGCGATCTGTCTTGAAGATTTATTACTAGTTTTAAGGGCAGTGAGGCACTTATCACTCTGACGCTTCTATTCCTACATTACCCTACAGCAATGAGAATCTCGGTCTGAAATAGCAAGAAGATCATTATAAAGAATATTCTTGATTCATACATAACAGTAGTTGTTGCTAAAAATATAATTTAGAGAGGCATTTCCAACAAAATGATACGAAATTTGAAAAAGAGTATCCAGTGGGGTCAGCAAAGATTTTATAGAGAAAAGAAAGAAATAACTATTTTCTACAGTCTATAAATTTCTATATGAATATAGTAGTAGTGGTGGCCCGGCGCTTTCATCGTCTAAGAAAGTTTGCTCACCTGGAAAATCTATTGACCAGCCTTGACCTAATGTCTATAGGATCTTACTCCGGCGTTGGGATTGACGAAAAGACATGTAGTGCATCTCTTTTGTAAAAGTCTTCTAGATAGTTCAGGAATAGAGTTGAAATTATCTTACCGACGATATGTAGTGGTGACAGGACATGTCTGTAGAATAAACAACCTAGATTGTTCAAGAGTAGAGTTCAAATTGGACTTACCGACAGCATTAGTGGTTGACGGCTGAGGCATGGCAGGATTGTTAGTCGTTTTGCTAGGACAAGACTGCTTTGCCGGGATATCATTTTCTGTGGTGTTCTTGGAAGGCCGCTTCAGTGTGTGAGGCTGTGGAGATTACAAGTTATTGTTATACTCTACGAATACAGTGTTGGCTCATAAGAAAAGCAAAAAGGCCGGTTGAATCACACAGCTTAGCTAATGTCTCCTAGAAGCGTTAGTTGTAACCACAGAAATCAAAATAATTTATTAGTATACAGATAAATATATATAAATTATCTAGATTTCTGTGGTTGTAACGTTGCTCGTGGATGTCACAAGAGCCAACTGAGAGAACCTCCTTTTCTTTTCTGCTTTTAAATAATATTTCATAAATTAAGCAGATTGTTAAAATTAATTATTTGTGTGCACTTAGTTACATCTCAAGCCAGTTCGTATTTTATTTGATTTATTTTCGTGTTATTTTAATATTTCTTTTATGTTTTATGTACTTAATAAAAATATATAAATAAACCTACCAAAGGAAGATCAGCAGCTTCCTTCTGTGTATTACTAACTGTGCTGATGAGAAGAGAATCCTACTAATATTATAAATGTGAAAGTTTATATGGATGGATGTATGAATATTTGTTACTCTTTCACGCAAAAACTACAGAACCGATTGGGCTGAAATTTGGTATGGGTATAGTTTGGGACCTGCAATAACATATAGGCTATTTGTTATCCCGATAAAACGCTGGCGAAGGCGCGGGCAGCAGCAAGTAGATATATTTACCGAAACGGTCCCTTCTACGGCGCCAGCCTTTGTTGGATGGAAGGTAGCGTTGCACCTTGCTAGATGTTCCTTCTTCTTTTGCCTATTGTCAGAGGTTCGGTCGATTTTGTTGGTAGAACGACCTTCGCGGTGACTCTTGGCTAGCTCCTTTTCCATGTCACAGTTGTGCCTTGAAGAGACAAGAATGCTGAGTAAAGGAGTAATACACAGGTAAAATGTTGTAATCGTTTGTATAAAGTGATAATTATGGTTTAGTTCACGTGGTCCCTGGATAAAGCACGCTGAACGTATAGCAACTACTCTGGGTTAATGGGGCTGCGAAAGAATAAGTACTATTTCCAGCGATTACCCTACACAAAGAAACTTACAAACTATATATTCTATCCTACATCACATCACATACTGTAATATTATAAATGCGAAAGTTTGGATGATTAGATGGATTTGTTACCTCTTCACGGTAAAACTACTACGGACGGATCGGGCTGAATTCAGCTCCAGGCATACCGGTAGTTCTACGCCTCGAATAAAACATAGGCTACTTTTATCCCATACAGACTCAGATATAAAATTTCAGCCCGATCCGTTCAGAAGTTGTAACGTGAAGAGGTAACTTCCATCCAAACATTCATTTATAAATGTTAGTGTGATGATTACGGGCACATTATTACCGTTCAGGCACAAGTATAACCTTAAGAAGATAAGTATTTATTACATACTTTTTTGTTAAACTTTGGTCCTAAGATACTATTCAGTATTTTTTTATTATAGCAACACAATACATACCATGATAATCATTACTAACATATGATATAGGTACGTACTTTATCAGCAAAGACTCCGTAAGTCTCGCGGGTAGGAACTCCGAAGGGGCGGGAGGTGTACTGCATTTTAAAGACGATGTAGGGCTGATATCGAGAGAATCAATAGAGTTCTGCGCCAGTGGTGACATATGAGACCTGGAATGATAATAAATAAATAAAGCTGGACAATTCTAAGTAACCCACTGTTAATACGGCGTCTCCAAGTTTCTAGCATCCACCATGGTCTAAGGCAATGAAGCGCTTTCAATGACGCTCCGAATGTTGTTTACTGTCGACTCGGTTCTCATTGTTTTGTCACAACGCATTCACTGACCAGCCAACCGCCACCGCCTGACGGAGCTGGAGATGGGTACATCCGTCGCGGCCATGAAATTATTAATCTACAGATAGTAAAATTACTTACTTGGCAGAAGCTTCGCTCAGCATTTTATGGTCGTTCAGCACGTTAGCAGTATCATCAGCGTCAAACAAGGGAGAATTGCTCGCCTCCAAACGATACTTTTGGTGACTGTCAAAATATCTACAAGAAGAATTTAAAGTTAAATCTTATGGACAGGACCAAACGGTTGCTTCTGGAAGATCTTTAGGTGTGTTATGGTTGTAGCCTCTTGTTGAGAAGCGAAATATCATTATTGAATTGTTATGCTGTCTACCATATGTTGTCGATTCTGTTGGCACAAAACTGTAAGTAGCAGGTTTAAAAATGTTGACTGTCCATTTTAAGCCGGCAAAGGAAGAGTATCGTTGAAAAACGTAACCCATGTGGTTATGTGGTGATTTTTACCACGATACTCTTTTATTATTTCGAAACATCCAAACGGCTGAAGAGATTTTGATTTAAGAATTAATCAAAATACTCGTCTGTATTCCTATATCGCTCTTAGCCACATTTAGTAGGCCTATGTCACACATTTAAATAAAAGAGTAATAAAGCCGGGTATTTTTTTTTTTCAAGTAGTTTCTTATTTGTCTTCGATAAAAAGAACTGCAACTTTTTAGGCTAGTTAGTTCATCTAGGTTTTACAAACATGCGAAAACCAGCAGCAGCATTACTGGAAGGTATGATCACTGGTAAAACTATAGGCACAAGCGGTATGAAACCTCTTTTCCTCGGATGGATACAAGACAATGCGTATCACAGAATTAAATTCAGTTATTTTTGCAGCTGACTTTTTACAGACCAGCCATCCTAGCACGGGGATTGTTGGCCAGAGTAGAATAGGGAAAAATTTGGTATCGAATGCGTAAATTAGGTAAATGAAATTAATTCCTCCAAATTCGATAATGTACGCATAGCAATGTATGACGAAGCGATGTCATTATTGTCTATTCTACCCTAAAGAACAGTTGCGATGTCAGTATTGTCTATTCTACCCTAGAGAACAGTCCCCGTGCTAGGGGAGCTGGTGTTTGGTATTCACATCTCTGAAATATATCTATCTGATTAAACCGGTCGTATGGTATCATTGGGTTCATTCGCGGGTACATCCCATTTTTCGGTAAAATTTAATGTCCTACACTCTTAATCTTTTCGCCATGAAATGACTCGGCCGCAGATTCACATTTCAAAAATAGAAAAAGCATCAGAAGACCAGCCAGTCTCCTATCTAGAGATCCCCGCCCTTCCACCTAATTACCTGTGAATATTACACCTGGAGGGTATTTAAAAAATATAGGATGATTTAAACCGCCGATTTAAGGCATCATTCATCAGTTAATGCGAAGCACTACAGCAAATCATTGGCCACCACTAAAGAATGTACCAAAATCACCACGCTTGACAGTTCGGTTTGGTGTTCGCAGTATTGGTTAGTTTCCCAAGTCCCTCCATTATGCAAAACTAGTCATCATGCCTTCCAGATAAGGGGATTTTTGCCATAATCACTCTTTTTATAGTATCCACTGGCTGAGTTGCAGAGGTAGATTCTTACACCGCGACTGTCAGATGGAAGACTTAGACGGAATAGATAGATGAAGACTCACCTTTGTAAATTCTCATTATAGTTCAGTTGATTGTAGCTCAAAGGAGTTCCGGTGCTAGACATACTGTCTTTGTATTCATGGTGCGGAGATATACCGCCCAGCATTACTGAGTCACGCTCCTGTAGAGGGGAAAACGAATTACAGAGTAACATGACGTTATTAATTTGTAAACTGACTGTGGTGAGCTATGTTGAAATCGGGATTGGGACTTTGAAGTAACCTTTGCTGCTTTCAAAACTTTGAAGTGCTTTGAAGTAAGCCAATTTACAATAGTTCACATTTATTGTGAACTATTGTAAATTGACTTATCCAAGTGTGCCCAGTGCTGTTACGGCGAATAAGTTATGTAGAATAAGTATGAGTATGAATATTATCCAATTATATAGCGAGTGCTCTGCGTTTACTGCCTATACATATATTCCAATTAGGGCCTTCAAAGCTGCCTCCTGCTATCAAAACGTCTTGTCAACCGATATATTACTTTTCATTCATATTTTATCAGCCCACCCACAGTTGTTATACTACCACAACGCTGATAAACCTCATTCAAACTGCGCCAGTTACCACTTGGGTTGATCGCACAGAATCAATAACTTTATTTCTTTAGGCTTACAAAATAAGCACAAAATAAGACAAGTCAAATTTTATACTATAAACATCAAATAAGAAATAAGGTGTTATTGATCCTTCCCACACAAATCCTTTCGTCGGGTTTCATATCTAAGATCAATATTAATTTTGTTAAAATTTACAATATCAACACCACTTGATCAATTCCTCAATATGTCAAGAGTTCACTACATTAACAAATTATGAGATCTATGGATCATAAGATTAAGAGATTATCAACTATTAACTACGTCATCAGTTTACCACTCCGAAATGGGCAATAGGTCTTTTGGCGCAATTGAATGTATTAGGTGTATATCAGTTATCTATTACCCTTAACACAAGGTCTGCTTGGGGCTAGATGGTGTTGTGTGAATCCACAGAAGGAAACTGCTGCCCATTTTCTAGAAGGTTCCCTTAGTCGGCTCTTAGAAACCCGCAGTCTGAGTTTTTTAAAATCTTTATTTAAAGAGCTTAATCACACTGCGATTATGACTTGAAAGACTATGGTCCACATTTAAACCGCGACTGCAACCACAAAAGGCATAGAAAATTATAACTTACAATGTCACCTTCCTGTGTGTCGATCCTGAGTTCCTCGGTCGCCTTGGGTTCTTCGAGAAGGGTCTCCATGATCATAGCGAGGTCCTGAACGCGCTTGGTTATTTGCTGCTTTGCGGTCTCGGCGGGCTTTGTTAGAACCTGCGAAATATTCAAACGTGAACATATTAGAACCTAAAAATACACGTGTTTGCGCACACACGTGTGCACTAATATACCTACATATACGAAATGTAAATTTTTAGGGTTCCGTACCTCAAAAGGAAAAAATAACCCTTATAGGATCACTTTGTTGTCCGTCTGTACTTCCGTACTTTAACCTTTTTTCTCAGGAACGCGTGGAGCCATCGAGTTGAAATTAACATCAAATACTCAGGTCCGTAACCTCTCAGAGCCGTGATATAAATCAAACTTCTAAATTAACGCAATCAAAAGTTACAGCCCTTTATACCCAATTGTTAGGAAATTACCAAAGGTAAGTACAAAAAACCCATAGGGTACTTCCCGTTGTCCTAGAATAATGATATTTGGTAAGAAGCAAGGTCTTATAGCACAACTAAAGGAAAAATCCGAAAACCGTGAATTTGTAGATTATTCACATAAAAAATAATATTTGATTCTTACCATGGACCGAAAACCTATAGGGTACTTCCCGTTGACCTAGAATCATGAAATTGGCAAGAAGCAAGGCCATTATAGCAAAAGTAAAAGGGAAAAATCCGAAAACCGTAAATTGGGACATTATTCACAAAACAAAAATGTTTTGGGTTTTTGCAAGCGACAAAACCTTAAGGTACCTACATCCCGTTGACCTAGAATCATGAAAATTTACAAGAAACAAGGTCTTATAGTTACTTAACCCTCGGTGCGCGACTCTAATTCGCGCTTGACGTTTCTATTTTTTGTTACCTAAGATCTCCAAAATTACTGAACAGATCAAAATGAAATTTGGCGTATATTTAGTATTTTAGAGGATAGCTTAACTTAGATAATAAGCTACTTACAACGAAAATACACCAGCAAAGTCGCGGGCAGAAGCTTGTCTTTAATATATTATCACATCTCGAAACTTTAAAAAGTTTTGAAATGATCTATAGAAATAAAACATGATGGGAAACTAAATTCAGAAAACTAGTATCGCGCCTCACCAGCAACAGTTTACTGCCAAACAGGCCTCCCCTAAACCAGGGATTTAGCCACAATAATCAGGCAGGCGATTGGTGAACACATCGCCTGCCTGAATATTACATGCTGTCAAGCTGCACATTAGGCGATTTATCAGACATTCGACTTTCGTGCTCGGGTATACCCATGGTCCCATGCGCAAACAATCCCCCCTCCACTTTCTTCCAGCGTTCTTTTTACGTATCGCGACACGAAAATACACAGACCGTAACAAATGTAACACCGACAATTTTTCAAATAACTTAAGAAAACTTACATCTTTCAAAATCTTCAGAATATTCTCCTTATGTAAATTAACAGCGTCAATTTTCAGTTTATCCTCGTCCGTAGTGGTTGCTGGTTTATCTGGTGGTGGTGGCGGCGCCTTGAACACGTCTGGTGTGGTGGGGCCCTGGAAGTTAATACATTACGTAGAAGAAAGAAATAAAGATAATAAATTTAATTGAACAAATAATAGAAACACAAAACACGACTCATAAATAACGATAAAAGTTAGGTACAAGAAACACAGTCATACTAGTTTAGATGAAGAATACAGATAAAAACAGATACAATATACACATGTGTGTATCCTACTAATATTATAAATATCAGAATCAGAATCAATAACTTTATTTCTTTAGGCTTACAAAATAAGCACTTAGACAAGTCAAATTTTATATTATAAACATAGTTATTATTATCAAATAAGAAATAAGGTGTTATTGATATTCTCTTCACTTCAAAGTTTGTAAATGTATGTATGGATATTTGCTACGCTTTCACGCAAAAACTTCTGAACCGATTAGGCTGAAATTTGGTATGGGTATAGTGTGGGACCTGGAATAACATACAGGCTATTTTTAATCCCGATGAAACGGGGGCGAAGGCGCGGGCAGCAGCTAGTATTACATAATAAATTCAGACGGGACCTGGTATAAGTACATAGACATACATATACACGTATGTATGACAAATACATTATATCAACAAAGTCTTAACTTACACTAATTATAAATCAAGAACGGCTGGAACGATTTTAATGATCTCTGATTCTCAAGTCAAGTCTCCGTCCCATTAGCATTGAGCATTATTTCTATCTAATGGGACCTTATTTATGCGATAAAGAGTACCTTTGTTTTATTTCAGGCCTAGAACTACCTTTATGCAAAATTTCAACACGATCCGTTCCGTAGTTTTGACGTAGGTAACAAACATCCAAACATTCGCATTTATAATATTTGTTTGATTACAATTCCGTGAACCCAGTATCTACAAGAGATTATTATCCCTCTTAGAAAACAAAAGAGCTATGCAGCCACTCAGGTCAGCGACAGCCGACAATAGCACTGTATACACTTGCAATAGTATAGTTTTATATCTGTGACAATAGTTATTTGTTGGAGACAATAGTTATTTATTTGTAGTCACGAGCGTAGCGAGTGGCTTTAAAGTAGACTGCTGAATACTATAAACCGCTTTCAAACCGCAAACGAACGATAATATTCCTTTCTATGAAGACTGAATGCCGTCTAACCTTCGATCTTATCGAAGGGAAAGCCCTTCGATAAGAAAAAATAATTGCAGCTCCTCTATGAGCTGCAACCAACCTGCAACTCCCGTATAAAGTCTAAACCTGTTGTTTGAGAGATAATTTAAAGATGGCGCTATGCTCTTAGAAGAACGGTCTTCACAAGCCAAGTTGTCAAAGTAGACATCAAAATGGCGCTGCCTTCAGTGAAGCGTCACGTCCAACAAACATTTTTTTTTCACAGTTGTTTAACAAATACCTACTTAATAAACAAATGTGAAAATCAGGTGAAACCCAATCTTACCTCCAAGACGTAATGCTTGCCAATAACAAACTCCAATTTCGTCGACCACGGGTTAATAAAAGAAGTCCATTCGGTTTCAAGTTTGACGTAATCACCGTTTTGCGTCATCATTCTGCGAAGGTTAACCAAGATTAAAATATCTAGACTTAAATTGAGAGTTGGGTTAAGCGGTTGACTTGAATTAAACGGATGGACCCTTTAAAAATGATTTCCGTAACAAAAAGGAAAGATCTAATCTATAATTTTGAAAACAGCAAAGACAGTTTTATTTTGTTCTATCATAACATTAAAACGAGTTGCGTAAGAGACGTCATAAAATCTGAAAAACGTAAAATTAGGAAATAAAGTGATCACAAGATAAAGTAACGAGTAAGAAGAGTTTGGTACGGAACCCCTCCGTGTGCGAGTCAAATCGCAATTGGTCGGTTTTATTAATTTATGTATGTTTGTCGATTACTCCGTCAATTGAGGACTGATTTCGATGATTATTTGGCTATAGTAGGTATATACAGAATGATCCCGTGATGGTCCCATACAAATTTTATTCCCGAGGGTTTAGTTGTTCCTCAACTAAGGAAATTGAAGGTTTATTAGTTTTTTCAAAACAGTCATATTATTTAAAAAATAAATATCACAAAAATTTACATAAATTACCTATATGGTATAGATTTAGCCAATCCGCCTTCCTTTACAATAGTCTCGTAAACCATCTTCAAAACAGGCAGATCATCAGGATGGTACATCATCAACGCGTCCTGGTTACGGACGTCTTGAGGTAAGTATCCGAGATATGGCACGGATTCTATATCAATGTACTCGAGAACGCCCGTCGCTGAGTGGCGGATCACGAATGGCACTGGGTTGAGAAGGAGCTCGTTCGGTGCTGAAAAAATCATTTAATTGAAGAAGAGTTTATTCAGGACCTTGTGCTGAGAAGAGTTTAAAATAATATCAGTTCAGATGTCACAAAAAAACTTTGAATAATTTGACAGCATTATAATAAATGTCGCAGTCCTTTTCTTATCAATCGAAACAAAAAGGCTGGCATCATGTAAAAATTGATTGGAGATACAAAGAGATGATTGGAGATTCACTGGTATCTTACTGGTATCAACTGGTTTAATTAAATGTATCAAAAGCAGAAGTACCTACTTTCTTCACATTTATGCCACCTAGTACCTAGATAAGTAAATCTTGAATGATACTAGGACAGCACTACGGTGGTAGGGTTTCGACCCGGCCTAACTACCGTCCTAATTGCCGGTGTAGGCAGTTAGGTACTCCACTATTCTGCTGTAGTCTGAGTCCGCCAACACCAAGGCGAGTGCTGTCTCGTCTAATTGTCAAAATTGAATTACAGATTTTGAATATTTCGGGTAGCTTCCCTCCAGGTAACGTTCGTTTGTACCAACCTGTATACTTAATCGGGATACTGTTTGAATTTTCCAGCATTATTTATTTATTACAAAGATACATATTTTTAACCCACATCAAAAAAAGGAGGAGGTTATATGTTCGGATGTAGGCTTTAAGTATGGTTTAGGGTTTCGGTTGGGTACGAAACCCTTATGCCATGGTCCCGCTCTGTCTATCCTTTTTTCCGGGAACCAAACCAGCAACCTCCTGCGTCGCAGGCGAACCTACGCCAGCCGCGCCTCATCGTTCGTTGATTAATTAAATACTGTATTACTGTTTGAGTAACTTACTTTTGTAAGCGGGGAACAATGGAGTAGCCTTTATGATCAAATAGACAACACTGCCAGCATCATCTTTGATTTCCTTGAATGAAAACTTCAGTACAAACGGAACGTAAGACACTACGCGGTCTTTTACCATAAAGCCCACGTTGAGGGCTTTGTAGCGACGAATACGGCATGCCATTGTGCATTCCTGAAGATCTGTCGGTTGATCTGTGAACATATATAGTTAAATTACAATATAATAGGCTAAACACAGCGACCATTCTCTAGGGTAGAAATTCCTTCAACTTCAATCATTTACACTGTAACATTTGTACTATTCCACCCTAAGACAAGAAATCGCTATGCTGGGGGGCAGATACATGGTAAAAAGTCGAACGCACGCGGCTAAATGTAGGAAAATGACGAATTCTTCAATAGACGGCTTACACATGACACGGCCACCATGCCGTGACCGTATGCATGTGAAAAGGGCCTCCGTGGGCGATATTGACGCAATGGCAAGGCGGAAGCTCATACATTTATTGAATAATAGCTGCGACCCGCGCCTTCGCTCGCGTTTTATCAGGATAAAAATAGCCTATATGTTATTCCAGGTCCCAAAATATGCCCATACCAAATTTCAGCCTAATCGGTTCAGTAGTTTTTGCGTGAAAGAGTAACAAATATCCAAACATCCATACATCTATCCATACAAACTTAAGACATTAATAATATCAGTATGTATGATGGAATTCGAAAATGTATGTGTATGTATTTCGCGATCGCATCATGTTCGCTTACGTAATAAGCGGCCTATCTAATGATGCACCGCGGTTTGTCAATCGTTATAATTGGATCCTCTTGCTTTTAACGTAAGATTTCAAATAAGGATTCATTAAAAATAAATTAGAAAAGCTATTCTTTTTCAGGTATTTTGTAAAATAAGCAATTAGTTATCGAACGTAAAATGTTTTTGAATATTGATAGTATCAATCTATGCACACATACATAGGCTGGTGTTCGCCAAAAGATAATCTTTCAACTAGTCAGCTTTTACGGTTAGCTTTGATATCTGGCGTAAACTTGTCAAAAACCAAAATTATCTTTTTAAAGAAAACAGCTCAAGAAACTTAAAAAGTAAAAATATATAAAGTGTTTGTACTTGTTTCTTGTTGCTGTTTAGGAGCTCCATGTACAATCTTCGGGAGGGCTAGACTGTTCGTTATTTGGGAAGCTAAAGTGTTCCGATCCTGTGCAGAAAAATAAAATATCTTTAGAATAGAAAGAATATAGTAAGTTGTCCAACCTTCCTTCGATTAAATCAGGGAACCTATTCATATGCGAAGAAAGTCCAAATTCAAATTGAATTTTAACTTACCCGAGGATGAACGAAGTCAATGAAGGACCTGCCGATCCACATATCCTTAGGGAACCCAAGATTTGCGTATAAATTCTGAGTCGTATACATAACGACGCCATCTTGCATAGATATGGCGCACGAGAACCCTTCCTGAAAATGTAAATAGAAAATATATGTAGTTAACATGAGTTCTCTGTCATTACAACTGTTCTATGAATTTGAGAGAAATAATAGCCTATGAACGTTAAGATCCATGGACGTATTAAACCATCATGTTTCATTCATAAATCTATGGATCAGGGTGTTACCACACCAATCGATCGAGCGTTCGACGCTAGTTAGTAATAAATCAAGAATATGGTAATAGACTTACAAGTTCATACGAGCTATGCGTCTCAACTTCTGTCACGGGAGTCTGGGTATCAGGATTCTGAAACAATGTACAAGAAAAAATTAAGAATAAAGAAGGAATCATAAATAATCATCTAAAATACTTATGCTAAGGCAACGGCGTCGGCGATATACCATACTTGAAGTTTAGCACAATATCTAAATAGGGACAGTCAAAGTTTTTCGGTATCGCTGTGAAACTTACCAGCTACGCTCACATGAAATTTATCAGCTACGCCCCAGGTTGACGGTATGAGGTGCAAACTAGGGTCGAACTCCACAAAATTAATCGCTTCACTATAACAATGCTATCGTCAGAATGACACATAATGACATTTTATTTTACCTTTGATTAGAGAAAAGTACTTCCGGGGAGATAAAATAACTTCAAACGTTTCCATAGATACAAAGCATGAAAAGCCGCAGGCTGAAAATAGTGCTCTTATAAAGGCGATATACGAGGTACTCTAATACTTATTACATGCGATGGATGGATGGATGGATGCACTGCACTCAACAGGTGCTTCTGCTTGTCCTTGTCTTTGCAGCTGCGCGAACAACGATAAAACTACTGAATGGCTGTAATTTTGCACAGATTTGGATCTATTATAGATCTGGAATGACATACAGCTAGGTTACTTTTAACCTCGGAAAACGGGATTGGAAGCTGCGAGCCAAATTTGGCCTTTCATTCTGTTATTGACGAAGTCAATTGATAGGTTGTAGAACATTGCACATATGAACAAAAACTCCCATATTTCCAGGATAAGAGGAAGATATGATCACTGACGATAAGAGAACTCAGGTATTACAATATTCCGCAAGTTCCTATCAGAGAACTTGACAAACAATCCTTAGTAAGTCGTTTACTGGGACATACTGGGACCCTTAATACACGCATTCGTCCACAGTGATCGCACAATGACCGGTTATGAGCTGCAGGCGTATAGTGGTTTCCGCAACCATTTGTCGGCAACCCGTCTAGTAGAGACTATGCTTTAGTATTGTATAATTACCTCGTCTTTTGTAGAGCCCTGGTCTATAGGTATAATGATGTTGTCGACTGCTTCCTCGTGCATCGAGATCGGTGGTGCTACATCCAGACCTGCACAAAAAACATTGCGAACTAAAGATAATTATGAATTTTCGACGCTTACACATGATTCTCAGCTGATCATATTGCTCACTACATCGATATTTTAATAAATATTTAAACTATTTATTATCAGAGAATAAATTATTAACATTACAAAATTAAATTTTAATTATTCATCATAAAATTAGTATTGAACATTATAAAGGGTGATCGTCACGGGTTGTCGCGAGATAAAAATAATTTTGTGATATAATTTTTTTTCTGCGTTTTACAAAGAATAACATTAACGGAAAAGTAATTTGGCGCAAATCAAGAACTATTTCTATGAACCCCTCATAAAATCAACTTCGATTTAATTGTATTTTGGGAGTATTTGGGAAAATGTTGATTTTTAGCCCAAAATGTCTTATTTTCCCAAATGCTCCAAAACTAACTTTTTCATAAGTAAATAGAAAATGGTTTACGATTTGCCCCAACTTACTTTTCCGCTAGATTTATTGCTTGAAGAAAGCAGAATAAATTAAATACAACAAAAAAATTTGATCGCGACGATCATCTTTATTTAAGACTAGCTGACCCGTGCCCACTTCGTTGGGCGGTTGAACAACTTTTCCATAATTTCTCACCGTTTAAACCTTCCCTAGACCTCCACGAACATTTCAAGACTAAGATAAGATAAATCCGTTCAGCCGTTCTCGAGTTTTAGTGAGACTAACGAACAGCAATTAATTTTTATATATACAGTAATTTAATATGAACTTTATACCATAGCAATAAAGCTCAAATTGACTACGTTTTAGTTACAAATCATTTGTATGGGAAAAAGAAAAGGGCTATTTTTAGGGTTTTTCAAGCAATAATTCTAATTTTTCTCGCCGTAAAAACCATCCTTGAACTTCAACGAACATTTTAAAAAAAGATTTGGCCAAATTGGTCCAGGCGTTGTTGAGTTATGCGCTTACCAACACATTTTGCGATTCATTTTTATATTATAGATAAGTAGGCATTTTCATTATTTCGTGATCTCTATCCAAGTAATGCCATTGCCATGCCATTTTTTTCTGTTCGTCGTCCCGTCACTATATTTTGCCAGTCTACAGTCAGCTGGAAAAGACTGGCAAACATCTATACGTATAATAAAATTGTAACAGGTCTAATTCTGTACATTGAAGATATTTTGAATATTTTTTTTTGAGGGCACTCTATGATCGATACTGATGCCAAAAATGTATTTTTTTTTTGCCATCACTCCAACACGGCATTGCACGTGATGATCTTACCTACTCCTATAATCGTTTGACAAACTTATTTAATATTCCTTAGACGCAATTATAACAGAAAATTTATCAGATAGATCACAGCACTCACCATCTAGTTTCTCTTTCGTCGTGTTCGTCACCTCGGGCAGAGGTATCGGCTCCGGTGGCCTGCATTCCAGCAAAGCTGGTTTCTCGAAGGCCTTCTTCCTCTTTCCCTTCTCCTCTTCGACACTTTTCTTCGACGTCGAAGCGATCTTGCTGCTGCACCAAAACCAAGATGATGAGGAATAATCATTGTGAAAAATCTCAGCCTTCGGAACAAGAAGATATTTTATGTTTATCAACATTTTTGCGTTCCTCTAAATATGTCCACGAATGTATATCAGCATACATACGTCTACTGCTGATCATGCCTCGGGGTTTAGTGAAATTTATCATGCCTCCCCAAAAGAAGGGGATGTAGCCAAATTCACCATACTTATCATCTACCTTTTTGGTCAGGCCAAAAATATATAAACTCACCTGCTGCCAGATGTGGACTGCTTCCCTCCATATCCACTGCTCCCGCTGGAGTTGCTTCCGGAATGCGTAGACTTCGAACTGCGGCTAGAAAATAAAAGTTAATATTTAATTTGATTATGTTGATAAACTATTTAGAAAAACCTAAAAACTGCATTCCCTTGCTATTAACATTGTTTTAAGTTTTCCGGGACATATACTAATTCCTTGATTCAATTTATGGGAACACCTCTCTTCCTTCTCCATACAATAACGAAAGAATTTTCAAATTCGGTCCATAATTGACGAAGAAATAGACGAAAATACATAAAAAAAATATTAAGAGTAGAATGTCCCCCTTTTGATGAATTCAGTTACAAATTAGTACTTAGTTAAGTAAATATAGTAGATTCAAATGTTATGTAAAGTTTTAGTAAATAAGAAGCAATTTTTGACAGTGTTTCGGTCAATGGTATCAATAACAAGATATGTACGTTAAGTGCGAGTGCAACACGCGTGCGTTCAAATTCCAAATACTGTTTTCAAATGTACAAGCCTTTCATTTGATATCCTACTTGATGTACAAGCCCCCTTTTGAAATTTCGACTTAAAACTTAAACTCGGGACTTTCATTAATGGGTCATCATCATCTTCCTGCCATTTTCCCACTGTAGGTGGGGGTCAGTGGGTACTACGAGTATTTTCCCGCTCTCCAACAGCTTTCATATCCGTTCTTTCTCTCCTACCTAATATGTCTACGTCATATACTATGTATATATATATATATATAATATGTCTTATTTTGCACAATCTATCCATCTTTTATTTGGTCTATCACTCCTCTCTCCCCAGTTCTAACTAGATAATAGACATGTTCACAAATCTTTATCTGGCCCCAACGTAAGCGGAGCTTGTGATATTGTTCATATATAGTATACATTTTTATCTCTAAAACAGCGAAAATTGGAATCAATTCCACTACCTAATTTATGGCAACAATACCCGATCATACCCAGGAAAGACGCGCAAGAAACCTCAGCAGGCAGAAGCTAAGTATAAGGGCCGCTATACACGGTAAAGATGCGCGACTGTGAATGATTTCATTCGAATTATTCGACTTGACAAGTCATTCGAACGATTCGAATGACTAGAGCAAATTAGTAACTAATTTGGTTAGTAATCGCGAGTCGTTCGTTCGACTGCCTGAGTCGGTTTCGATTCGTTATTCGACGTGGATAGTGGCCCCCGCTCGAAGTTAGAGAGAGTTAGTATTATACCTATATTTCATTCTACTCCGGGTTCGTTCGCTGCCGCCACCCAACGCTTCATAAGTAAAAGTTTACGAGGAAGGAGAAGATGCGAAAACCGAGTTTGATGGCCAAAAAGTGGAACTTCGCATCACTTCCTAAACTATACCAAATAAAAATATTACAGAGGCATTAAAAAAGCTTATGATAGGTATCACAAACTGGCAAAAGGATTTTTTAAAATTCGTTTATTTGACGTAATAATACGATAAAATAGGTGGCGGCGCTAGTTTGGGTCAGGAAACCACCTTAACATAAAATATTTGAACAAAGTTAACATATAAAAGGTATTATTTAACTCACAGTGGTAGATAGCTGGTTATCTGTAATAGTTACATTACCGGATTCAACATTAGACTCACCAGCTGTCCACGACACTATAACATTTACACTAAACCATATTTACACTAAAAGCTAAAAACTAAAATATTATACTTGAAAAACTACACATCTTAACAACCGCACAAGAATGATAAAATTAGTTACGAATCTGTTGCATTCAATCCCCGCAGGAGCGACGAATAATTCATAAGTCGTAAAGTCGTATCGCAGCCATGAATGATCCATTCGTAGAGACATTAGTAATTACTAATTAGTAGTTTCATTCGACTTTGAAGATTAGTATATTACTAATATTCAAGTCGAATAAGGAAATTAGTAGTCGTTCATCATTCGACTAAACAGATAATTCGCTGTCGCGCATCTTTAATACACGGACTGCTTGGAGCAGTCATTATCGACTGCTTTAATCTGCGACTGCATAGTAAACTATTGTCATATGCGTACACACATACACGGAACGGTTCGAGAGCAGTTAAACTGCTTGGGCGGTGGTGCAGTTAAGCAGTCGCCAGTTATACTCTGACTGCTTGAACTGTCGACTGCTCTCGCGCAGTTACGTCCACCCGCGTTCTTCAATCCACCTCCAGCGCGTTTCCCCCCTGCACGCTTCTCGAGTTGGTATCAACTGCTTCAAGTAGTTAGACGGCAAGAGCCGTCCGTGTATGTTGATCAATGGCTAACTGCCTGAGCAGTCCTTGTATGGCGGCCCTAAGAAATGTGAAAGCTGTTTTACGAAAAAATTAATAAATAATGCTGGATATCCACACAGCATCATCTAGTCTCAAAGTAAGCAGAGCTTATAATAAAGTTCTAACTGACTGATATACTTAAAACATCACAAACATACATATATACTTATGACTATACATAGGAAACACCCATACATGTACTACAATAATATTTGTCCCGAGGAATCGAACCCGCCACCTCCTGCATCGGAGGCGGCTCTAAGACCGCTGCGCCACAGAAGTCGTAAGAGGCCTTCGAGCGGGTTAGATTGTCTACGTAAGAGGCTAAACGGATCTTAGTGGAATTTGGTAGAGAGATTGTATACAAAGGACTCGGTTTTATTGAGAAAAGCGCGAGCGAAGGCACTGTCAGGAGCTCCTGATAGTGGCTTCGTCTTTTTATAATTGTACAAACTAGTACAAATATAAATAAAACGTCAAGTGCGAGTGGACTTGCGCACCCAGGGTTCCGTATAATTATAAGAGGTTGTTTCCTTGCCAAATATTCTAGGACAACGGGAAGTAGTATGGGTTTTGGTCATAACAAGAATTATTTTTTGTGAATAAACTACACATATACTTTTTTCGGGTTTTCCCTTTACTTGTAATATAAGACTTTGCTTCTTGCCATATTTTATGACTCTAGGTAACCGGGTATTACCCTAAAGGTTTTGGTCGATGGCGAGAATTAAGACTTATTTTATTTGTGAATTAGTTACATATTTACGGAGTTAAAAGTTTCATTTATATCACGGCTCCAAGAATTCACAGACTCTTGTATTTGATTTTAATTTAGACTAAAGATAAAGAGACATTTATTAACACAACAAAGAACGACAAAGAACAAAAAGAAGCAAAATATGTATAAAATACTATCTACCTACCTAACTTACATAGTGAATACCAAATTGAGAAATGGCTCGCGACCTCCACTGAGAAAGAGAGTTCCTGACAAAATAGGGTTGACAGACAGATGGACAGACCAACAACAAAGTGATCCTATAAAGGTACCTTTTGAGGTACGGAACCCTTAAAAAACAACCATCCAAGGTATCGCTTTCTTCGCTGGCTTGATCAAATCCTACTAATATTATAAATGTCAAAGTTTGTATGGATGGATATATGGATGTATGGGTATTTGTTACTCTTTCACGCAAAAACTACTGAACCGATTAGGCTGAAATTTGGTATGAGTATAGTTTGGGACCTGGAAAAATTCGCCCGCGTTTTATCTTGATAAAACGCGGGCGAAGGCGCGGGCAACAGCTAGTAATGTATATATTATTTGATTTGCTAAGACAGCAATGCCTTAATAATCAAATTGCACAGTTGCACTGTAGTGAATTTCGAAATTCGCTAAAGCGTAGAGTAACAGTATCATCATCTGGTTGAACACGTGCACTCGTGCTAGCACTTATATACATATAATAGTTAATTATAACATTTATAATAACAATAATTCTATAAGAATATTAATTAAATTACATTAAAATACAATTATTCATTCCATAAATCAAATTTAAAATTAATCAATAATTGAAATCATATGAATTATAATAAAGTACGGTCTTATCTCAGAAATCCATCAATCCTGTAAAAGGATTGCTCAATGAGCCAGTTCTTTAATTTGTATTTGAACGATTGTATTGACCCCGTACTCGTGACTGACTGTGGGAGGCAGTTGTATACCGCCGGCCCTACAACGTGGATCAGTTTGGAGGTTTTTTGGAGCATCCACTTTGCAGGTAGTAGTGGTAGCGAAACAATATGAACGTAATTCGAGAAATTGAAAGCAAGTCACGGAACAATTCTTGTGATAGTTATCTGTTTAACGCTTTTTTGTGCAAACTATTTCGCTGTTTTAAAGTACACCAATTGACCGATACGAATCACGCAATTTCGTATTGGAGAATGAAAATAGGCCCCCTGTTTCGTAACAAGCAACGTGACTGCCGGAGCACGCGGCATTTTAAATGACAATAGCTAAGGTCCGTTGTAATTATCATCAGTTCTTTGGAATAATAATATTTTAGTGTTCTAGAACCTAGTACTCATTCCAGTATTCTGGGTGTTTCCTTTGTAAAATAAATGATCTACGTATGTACATACCTAATGTATTGCTTAAAATATATCAGTTCGCTAGTGAGTACCCATAAGTAGAGGTACCATCTCTACTTTGCTTTCGGCTAAGCTTTTTTCAATGTGGTTTGCGTCAGATTATGATTGCCAATCCATGACTTCGATACTTTTTTTATGTTTCCAGGCGGTGTTTTGGGTCTTTGTATTCTTTTAATATCTATGATTTATATGGGGATTGGCTTGGGAATAGTCTTAAGGTAAATGGTAATAATACTTTCTGGTACAAGTATTCGGTTCATCTTTGAAACATTCCAAGAACCGATATAAAACTTAAAACCACGTTTTGAAAAGCCTCCCCAAATATTTTCTATCTTTATCGGGTGTTTAATAGTTCTTTCTATAAGTCTGTTATCGGCAGTTGATCAAGCAAGAGGTACGTGACACTATAGTTGCCCAAAACGTAGCTTCGTCAGAGAAGGGTAACTTGATCTCCATTTGAGTCACCTTACCTACCACCGCAAACAATATACACAAATACGCGTAAAATTTTCGCGGCTCGCTTCGCTTCGTAACATTTCTTTTTGACTAGGACTAAGCTTCTCTCTAATCGGCAGATAAACTAACCCACCTAGCCACCGCTACTAAATTACACGAGAAACGAACAAAAAACTAAAATAATTTTTGTTTTAACCAATACATGTTACCGGCGAGGTAACATGTATGTATTTTATCCTTGTTATAAGAAAGGGCCAACTTACCCACCACCGCCAAGGTCGCGATTTCTTGACAGTTTTCAGTGAAAATTTGGCTTTGGTTACTGGAAATCTCGTTTATCTGAGTTGATGTGTTGGTTATATGAGGTGCGATTGAGTTACGAGTATGTACTCAATCGGGAATTAAACCAATACAAAAGTCAATACAACTCACCTTCTTCGTGACTGGCTGTTGCTACAGCTGTTCGAATAGGCCGAGTCCGAGATCTTCGCATGTTTCTCCGAATCGTCCAGGTTGTCCATTATACTGAAAAAATTACACAACACTTAAATAACAAAGTACTGAAAAGGAATATTTTTTCAGTATTGCGGGCCAAACCAGCGCGATTGAAATATCGGATCCCGGCCGTTAATTAGCTGTAACAAAGATGGCTGTCCTTGACTTTTCTTGCTGGATAGTAGTCATATGAAAGCATTTTAAGACAAGGACTTTACTCATGTATAAAATTGTTATAAATGGTAGTGAGGTGAGTTATAAAAAAATTAATAGTAAAAACATTGTTTTTTTTTTTATATCATCATCTGTTTATTTTTGCATGACTATATGTACTATTCTTGCATCCAGCCAGACTAATATTATAAATTCGAAAGTCATTTTCTGTATGTTAATTTTTTACGCCCTAAGGGTGATCGTCACGTGTTGGCGCGAGCTTCAAAGTATTTTCTGATTTCTAATTTTTTCTGCGTTAAACAAAGAATAAAAATAACGGAAAAGTAATTTGTCGCAAATCGTAAATCATCTCGAAATCAACTTTGATTTAATTTTATTTAGGGAGCATTTGGGAAAATGTTGATTTTTAGCCCAAAATCTCTTATTTTCCAAAATGCTCCAAAACTACCAATGAGCCGTAGTTCGTTTTTTCATAAGTAAATAGAAAATGGCTTACAATTTGCGCCAACTTACTTTACCGCTAAATTTATTCCTTGAAGAAAGCAGAATAAATAGAATATAGCTGGACGCATTATAATTTTAAGAACTTCATTGTAACATATATTCTGGCAAATAAACATATTTAATCTTTATGAATGTTTCATTATGTTAATGATAAAAACATAACAATCAGGGCTGATTTTAAAAAAATAATTTGAATGTTCATTGGTTGTTTAAAAGCCAGGGATTAGAAATAAGGAATCCTCTAGTCACGTGCCGCCTTTCAAGTTTTTATTGAAACTTCATCTTTGATGTAACTTTCTATGGGAGAAGTTTTGTGAACCGATTTATGTTTTTTTTAACTTTTCCAGGTCAATGTTTGATGTTACCGAATATAAGGATGGTAGAAGGTAGGTAGGGAGTTGCATGTGTTGCAACAGTCTGCAGATAAATCTAATGTTTAAATGGTAAATAATTGTCTTATCGTTAATAAATGTTCAACTTAATGCTTCTCTTCTTTGGTTTTATTTTTAATTTGTTAATAAAATAGGTATGTACATAAATATGAACAGCTTATAATATAAGCTATACATATTATTTAATTTAAAAATACTTAGTACTCGATTATAAAACATTCGAAAGATTATGAAATCGAAAGGATCGCTATTTTAAACAAGTCATGACCGGGCCTTCGCCCGCTTTATCAGAATAAAAAATAGCATATATTTTATTCCAGGTCCCAAACTATGCCCATACCAAATTTCAGCCTAATCAGTTCAGTAGTTTTTGCGTGAAAGAGTAACCATCCATACATCCATCCTTACAAACTTTGACATTTATAATATTAGTAGGATTAGAAATCAAACCAGACTCACTCGAACTAGAGACCGGAACCATATACGAAAGCATGAAATGAGCTTCACCAACCGTTTGTTTTGAAAATGACATGGCTTATCACCTGACAACTCTCTCGATGTATTTGAGAAATCAAATCACAAAGCCCCAAGGAATTTATATAGTAACTAAGTAACGTTAGTATATAAATTCCTTGCAAAGCCCTCATTCAGTGACGCGCAGGGTCAATTTTACCTTGAAAGCTATTTCCGCGTCAGACCACCATCAGACAACTTTGACACCACCATATTTTTCACTTATTAAGTACAAGCATGTACAAGCAAGGATCAAAAACCTCTAGCACTTCTTCATCACACTTCTTAGAAGTGATTATCGACGTAATGGTCACATATATCACCTTATATCATGCTGTAGCCACAGCAAGCATTCAATAAAGATAAGAATGAAATTTCAATGAACATAAAATACCGGCAAGTCATTTACCTACAAAGTAATAGGTTCTTTCTATGTTTTCCTTAAGAGCCTACAATATCTCGCTAGGCATAGGATTTCGCGTTCATAGAGCGGGACAGAGCAGAGCCTCATAAGTCCAAAAATCATGTTTCTGTTTTTTACGGTAAAAATAATAGTAATTTTGAAAATCTAAAACATATAGGTAACGTCTGCTTTATATTCTGTTTGTTTACTGTACAAAGTATCAAGACTTATCCTATCCTACTAATATTATAAATGTCAAAGTTTGTAAGGATGGATTTATGGGTATTTGTTATTCTTTCACGCAAAAACTACTGAATCGAATAGGCTGAAATTCGGTATGGGTATAGTTTGGGACCTGGAATAACATATAGGCTATTTTTATCCCGATAAAACGCGGGCGAAGGCGCGGGCAGCAGCTAGTAATATTATATACTTAGGATTGCGGTAAGCAGGCACGTGTTCAGCTACACAGTACACCCACCCGGTGTACTGTGTAGCTAGTGAATGTGGAGTTCACGTTACTTAACACGTGAGCTCGGTGGATCGTTCTCATTTTATTTTTTCTTGATTGTCAGACGTCATGCTTAAGTTGTTATTTATAACAAACTGAACTAAGTAGGCTTTGGGTGGCCTCAAACGAGCTGATTTATCATTGTACGTCTAGAGGTCGAGGTCGTCCGCAATTATTAGATGACCTCAGTGGCGCAGCGGGCGATGGTCTGCCTGCGATGCTTGCGGGTTCGATTCTTGGCGTACGAACTTTGTATTTGTACGTACGTTGTATGTGCAGATATTTGTTCCAGGTGATCTGGATGTTTTATATGTATCCTAAAAATAATCTTTATATATAAAGTATTATTTAAACTAAGTATATAATTTATCTAGTAAATACCCATAACACAAGCTTACTTAGCTTGGGGCTAAATGACGCTGTGTGAATTGTCCAGGATTATTAACAATAATGGTTTTGTTTTGTTCCTAGAGGTCATAGATTTAAAGGGCCATCGGATTTTAATGCTACGAGACTACAAACAGAAATCCACAGACAAGATACTAGCTGCGCCTAACGCAGAAACCCAACGAACTACCTATCGTTCTAGTTTTATAATATCTCGGTCGGCCGACGAAACGTGCCCTTTAGGGCACGTGTTCAGTTATACCGTAGGTACAACAAAACAATCAATAAACAACTGACGAGATCCAGCAAGGTTAAAACCGTGACGTAATAAAATCAATGAAGTATGATGATATTTCGTAATAAAGTCACAACCACAACTCTGGCATGATATGACTGTTTCATGGGGTAGGTATTACCAAAAACTACTAAATTGTGTTTTGTTAGTCTACGGTATTACTGAGTTCAATTTAAACTGGTGTAACTGGTATAATTATTTCCCATTGATTAGGCACTAGGTGCATGTTTGGTACATATTCAGACCATTGTCCCAGGTATAATAATACTCTCTACTCGCTCCTACTCCAATATTTCTAAATAATACGCGTGCATTTAATATAAATAACCTGATTACGAGTTTACGACTTATTTTCGCAAAATACCATATACCTTATACATGTAAGTAACCCAGCAAAACAATTTTTTTGTTTATCTGTTGCGTCGGTCGGACCTTAAACTGCACTGAACCAATCGCAATTTAAAGTTAACAGACAAATGTTAGAGAATTAGTTGAATGTGAATTGCTAAAACTGCGATTCCGGGTGTTTTTAACTGACTTTAAATGTACAGAATATTCTTGGTCCTTTATTCCATGGGGCACAACCTTCAGTGATATACTATAGCAAATAAAAGAGAGAGGGAGTTATTATATTGTGGTAGGTAAGTACCACCAATGATGCTACCAGCTTCCACCTAGTTAGGTAGAGTACATAATAAAGATCCTATAACTATGCCGTGACCATAACGCCGTGGTAGAACTTTTCCATACCTAACACATACATAGGTGTTAGGTATGAAATTTTAATATAGCCTAGCTATTCTCAGTAGTTCGATTGTTAGTCCGTTGATCGGACTGATGAGATGAAACATTCTCGTCTCAGTAGGCTGATGATTCAAAAAATCGGAGTAATGAGACTTTTTGTCTGATTAAACACAACTCGACTGTCGGGAAAGAAATGCGTTTTTATGAACATATTCCCTTATTTTCCAACATGCTGGGTACCTACAACGCAACTCTACCATGAAATACTAATTTCTGCACATTTTCGCACGTTTTGTTTAAGGAATATACAATTTTATCAAAAACTAAATCAAATAATAGATAGACCTCATCAAAAATGACAGCCACCTTTATTTTTCCAACATACTAACGTCAATAATAAATACTACTTAGTTCTAATCTAATTTGTTTCTATTATTTGACTGTAATTTTCTTTGTTAATAAAAGCATACTAGGTATAGGTACTCGTAAGTACAACGCAATTCTACCTGCATTTCTTTCCCTTTTTTAAAAATATAATTATAATGCTTACAGAATGCTTTGAATGCTGTTGACCGCAAATGGCCATGACAGCGTTACTGGACTTTTGGCGGGCGCAGAGGGTGCCTCGCCGGTAAAGTTGGGATAACCTTGTTGCTAGATACTATAAGAGGAAATGAAGGTTTCGCCCAGAAGGCAAAGGGCGTTAGCGCGGAATTCTTAGACCACGCATCCGGCGGGCTCGGTTTTTGGTCGGAAGCGAATCGGGACTGGTAGCCGTCACTTCCGGGTCAGGAGAGGTGAATGGGACAACGGGGTCATCGAGAACGTGTCTCGATGTACGGAGGAGAAACATTTCTTTCCCGACAGTCGCATTGTGTTAATATCAGACAAGTCTCTGAATTCCGATTTTAGGACTCATTGAACTACTGAGACAAGAAATTCATCAGTCCGATCATGGAGGACTAAACTATCGGACTACTGATGAGACTAGGCAGAAATGTTTCATCAAATCACATGCCCCTTGGAAGCCAATAATGACCTAGGTTAAAAGGTTTTTTTGTAATTGAGTTCAAAAAAGTGTGGCCAAGATAGATATACATACTTTCTTGGCCACTCTTTTTACACATACAGCGAAAGCACTGTCAAACTATGTAGACAGACTTGGTCCCATTATAAAAATAAACCGAGGCACAAAACAAGGAGACCAGATATCGCCAACGATTTTTATATATACAAATACAAAAACATTTAGGTATTTCAACATACCTATATGTATGTTCTTTTTCAGCACCAAATAGGAATGTTAGATTGGAACAAATAAGGTTTTTACTTAAATGGGCAACCTGAGATTTACAGAGGACATAGTTCTATTCTCTGGAACCTCTATCTTTATTAAAACTCGACACAAACAAAAGCCGAAACAACCAGCATCAAGAATCCTATAGTAGTAGATCAAGTAAATCTCTTGATTGACTAACTAATTGAATATTGAAAACAGAGCCCTCAGCCCCCATTCACAAAAGGTACTGAGCTAGAAACCTTTGTTTCCAAATCTATTAAAGTAAAATTTCCTTGTTTGAAATGGCTTTTCTCCTTACTCTTTAAGTATTATTATACACACTGTCTGGTAGCTCCTCGTGCTCCCCGACTTTTTAAAAGATGTGTTCTTAGGAGCACCAAACACACACAACATACTACACTCGTAGGTAGCTCCTGTTCTAACAACCACAAAATGTTTTGATCTCACATTTGGCTCCTAGTGCATACCACACCTATCTAAGTTATGTACCAAGTTGATTTTATCTAGGTTACCTATGTGGTTTAGTTTTTGATATCACACATTCAGAACCAGTGATAAGTGCCCCGCAGTGAACTTTTTAAAATATAGACTGGACAAATATTTAAAGCGCATTGACAATGATTCAGATATACAGGCATCAGCATATGAGCTGCTGTTCCACAAATAATCAAAATTTACAACCTTCATTTCTATTGTTTAGTTAACCTTTTTACCACTGTGTTCTTACTATCTTCACCTCATCTTTGCATTGTTTGTTTAGTTGATCCCTAATTTGTTCAAGCATTTAAAAAATACTAGACTTAAGTCCACTTTATTGTATTATTTGCATGTTAAGTGATTTTATATGTTGTGAGTCCATATAAAAAAATATGGTCTGAAAAAACTCCCAAAATAAACTTTTATGGAATTATTTGAAAGTTTACTGCCCGCATCTGGGTAGGTATATTGTTTTGGCGAACGTGATGATGAACAGATCATGAATCGTACCTTATTTGCGACGCAACGCAACGTATTTTCTGCGAGACTTCGACGATTTTCCAAGCAGTCACGTTTTACATTGTCTACAATAACACTGTGTACGGTCCAGGTAAATCAATATATTTATGTCGCAAGTATTTATCTACAAGGCACGAAAATTGCACGAAAAACCAAATTCCACTAAACCAACACTAAACTTCTCATAGTTTTCAACAAATTTCAAAGTTTTGACGTGATGCACGCAGGTGATTGCGTAGACACACACATACATGACACACACAAAGAGAATACACTACCTACACCCAGTGACCCCCCCCCAACGGCCCCAACCAAAGAGAATAATTACACTAACTCTACCTACAGACGACGCAACGACACGACCACGCACGACTCGCGCAGTCGCGCACGTTCTATAACCATAAGACTCTCCACACCGCGCGCGCGCGCGCTTGAAACACGCGCGAGGCCACGAAATATGAGTGTGGATCGCACCCATTCGCATAGTCTTCTCTGCTTCGCGTTACGTTGCATTCGCGCTTCGTTCCCGTGCGTCGTAGACTGTTGGTTTTGTCTCCAACAAACACTCCGAGTCTCCGACAAAATGGAGGGCTCATAGCGCGCGAGTGTGGTCTTGGCAATTTCACACCATCCCATGATTTGCCTGCGAGTGTGGAGAAGGTTTACAAACAGTGGCTGTCCAGGTTCTAAAAAAGCTGTCAAGTCATTGACGTACCTATCGAGGTCAATGAAACTTTAATACTAATTCAGTACATAGGTAATATAAAAAAATTATGCGAATTTACCCATTAGCGGGGGTTGGTACCCGGATCAGTTTTGTACGAAATTGGCTGTGTGTGAGATGTCGCTGTCACCCCACGGGGCTGCCAAGATAGCACCTTTCGGAGGTTGGACCCTTGGCTTATTCCTTGTAGATCGCAGAAAATATTAAGAACCGCTAAAATATTTGAATTTCGCGCGGATTATTTGAATTTCGCGCGGATGTGTCAGATTTCGTGTTACTGAAACTTTTCGATTGAGTTAGAATAGTCTTTATTTTCAATCCCGGAATTGACGAAAAGCGATCCCGGGATAGTAGACAGGTAAATAAAGTCCCTGTATTAGTTGAAAATCGGCTTTTATTACCATTGCCATACAGCGGGGCCATGCAACCAGCGTCTTGGGGACGCTTCCTACTAGTATTGATATGGACTATAACATATACCGTAACACTTAACGTAACGCGTTATCAGCGTAATCAGCGCTAATTTTAACGCTAATAACGCGACCATCGCGATATCATTGGTCAATGAAGAAAATTATCTGAATGAACCCTTATTATAACACCCTCTTATGACAATTCGCGTTAAATTACTGTCAAAAAAGTGCTAAAGTGTTATAATTAATATATAACGTAACAATAAACGCTCTAACTGCCAAAATTCAAAATATACGCGTTACATATCTGCGTTATAATCTTGGAAATTGGTGCAAACATTTATCGGGGTCGACTTGTAGGCGGATACAATTAACATTATAACGCTCATACAAATATGGCGGAATCACGCTTGAGCTAGGTAGCGGTTCTTTCATATGTAGTTATTGTAATAAATTAACAGCGATAAACGAGTAGGCAATTATTTTTGAAGTCGCGGTTCAACTTTGCGAAAGCTTTTAATTTAATAATTACCTATTTATTTTATTTGGAAAAATTATTCCTCTTTGATTTTTGACCTCTTAAAGCCAACAATTTGTTATTTAGTAAATTTCAAGCATGAAGTGTCATGTGTGTCTGTTTTTCTTTGTACAATCCTTTATGTTGTTTCCAATGTGAAAAGTTTGTGTGCATGAAGTTAATGATTGTGAAAATTCTCCTAGAATTACCTAGATATAAGATAGTTCTTAGCTTACAAAGCGAATTTTTTAAGCTGTTCCTAAGTATAATAATCACCTAGCTTAAAAGAAGGAAAATAAAGCAGGATAAGATTTCTTACCGCTGACGATATGTATATCGGACATTTACTAAATAAGCCCTGTAAATGCCCGGCATAAACCCATCTCTATTACTGACTGATACTTTAAGAACACTTTTTCTTTTATTTAATTTTAAGTTTATGTGTATTTATAAATTATCAGAATTATCCGAAATATCCGGATATCCGAATAGTAAGGTTCACTACTATCCAAAATATCCGGATAGGAAAATTTATCGGATAATGCAACCCCTAGTATCGTATGATTCAATGTTGCAAGCGAACGGCATGTTCCGTAAAAAATCTCTCTGGGGTCATAATACTGATGCTAACAAGTTATTTATACATAAAACGTGTATACGAATTATTCACAATCGTGATACTTTGTCTAGCTGTAAGCCTTCTTTTATAAAAGAAACAGTACTTATCCTGCTATGCCCTAGCCGGGTCCATATTTGAGACTGTAAAAATATTTAATAGAAAGTACAATATGGTTGCATTATATGACTTGAAACTATTCTCACACACTTGGACGAATGAAATCACCGAGCGCACACTTGCCGATTTATTTTTTACATTGACGTTGACAACACATGCTACAAGTACTTTGACAGAATAATAATTTGACTTTTATTTTTGATCTTTCATTCATTCATTCACTATACCACATGAGTGAGTGAGCGAGGAAATGAAGTGAGAAAAAAATGATAACGCTCATAACGCGTTATAATTTTCATACCGCGTTATTTACGTTAAAATTAGCGTTGATAACGCGCTACGTTATGTGTTACGTTATATGTTATAATCCCCGGTGAGCCTGCAGCACGGCTATTCTAACTCGATGAAAAAGTTTTCGTGACTCGAAATCTGAAACAAATCCGCGCGAAATTCAAATAATCCGCGCGAAATTCAAATATTTTAGCGGTTTTTAATATTTTCTGCGTTCTACAAGGAAAAAAACTATGTACCTAAAAAGTAGTTTTTCATAAATCGCTGATCATTTTCTTTTAATCTATGTTCCAATGAAGTACGATTAATGGGGCTTTTGGTAATGATGTTGATTTTTAGTAATACATGTCATAAATTATTAATTTCTCCAAAAGTCGAGTCGAATCGAAATTAGTTAAAACATGGGTTCATAGAAAATGTTTTACGATTTACGGTAAACTACTTTTCTGCTATTGATATTGCTTGTAGAACGCAGGAAATAATAAAAACCGCTAAAATAGGTATTTGAATATCGCGCGAATTATTTGAATTTCGCGCGGATTTGTGCCAGATTTCCATTCACGGTAACTTTTCGATCGAGTTAGCATAGCTGTGCAGTTGAGCTACGTGTAGATTGTTTGCAACAGTCTGCAGTTAGCTCAATTGTTTCAATTGCAAATACTAATTTTATTTATTTATATTATTTGATTGGTCTTTTCTTTGTCAATAAAGGTTTAATGGATTAAAGTAAAAAAAATAAGCTTTTATTTACTTATAAAAACATACTAAAATCAACGTAAATTAATTTTACATAATGTTAGCAGTATAAAATTTAAAAAAACAACTTTTTTATACTTTTTAAGGGAGACAGTTAAATAATATTAATTGAAGTAACCAGATAATGGTTACGTTATCATGAGTCAATAAAATCAAAATTTTACTTCAATATTCTCCTATAAATAACCCTCTACTTTTGCGTATCTAATACAACAACACAATATTCCAAATGATTGATTAGCACAACTAGACAAAATCTATTTACTTGATTGATAAAACAAAAAGCTAGGTACTAACCGAAGCGTTTCAACAAACTCGACGGGTAAGGCAAAACAAAATGGGTGACAAAATGTCAGGTGAAATAAGTGAGTGCGTTTCATGCACTTTATCTATCAGTCAAACGTCCAAAAAACGTCTATAGAATAATTAATGATTGTCTCCATTTAAAAAGAAGTTGAAGTTAATGATTGTCAAAAAAGGCTGTTAAAATAAGTGATAATATGATTTCTGATAAGTTTGACGTATTGGTTCAAGCAAAAAGGCAAGTTATAATTACCCATCGAAGAAAAAACAATTTTTCGATAATTTTGACCACGACGCGACCGAGGAGGGGATCGATTACATACCTGTTTATGAAATGCTTTTATTTTGTGTAGACTAGGTACGTCAATGGTATTTTTGGTATAAAAAAAGAGTTACCTAATACTAATATCTGACTAATATGATGTAAGTTACATATTTTATATGAATAAAATTTAAGAATATTCATTCCAGTTATTTAGAAATAATAATAATTATGTTTAAAAGAAAATTAAACCGATGTCAGCCAAAATTATCGCATTGGTATTTTTCATATTTTTTTTATGATTCTGATAAGACGTTAGATTTTTAAGTTTATAATTTGTGTTTACATTAACGCACTTCGTTTTTTTTTATTTTCTAACAAATTTAAGAGTTTTTCTCAATGCCGAGTAGGTATCCCTGGTTTTGAAAAAAGAAACCTGAAATTTTCAGGATCAAAAATCGACCGGGATCCGGGATCCCGGGATCGAATCCTTGATGGACAATCAGTTACCAACCACTGAGGGTTGAAGATTATTAATAAAGTATTAACTAATATTGCTGTTATAGATGGTGGTTGGTGAAAAGGTCAAAATTTATTATATGTAGGTAGGTACTACTTTTAATGCCAAAAAATAAATAAAAATGTCAGAAAAATAAAACTGCTGGGAACCCTTATCACTTAGGGGTATGAAAAATAGTTATCGACCTATTCTCAGACCTTACACAAAATTTTTATCAAAATCGGTTAAGTCGTTCAGAGGAGTTTAGTTACAAACACTGTGAGTGTGACATAAGATTTTTACATAATACTAGCGGCGCGCCCGGCTTCGCACGGGTAGGTATGTAAAAAAAAAATTCAAGATCCCTATTTTTTTTAAAATCGAATATAGGTAGCCTATGTCATCTAGAGATAGTGTAGCTTCCCAGCAGTGAAATAATTTTTCAAATCGATTCAGTAGTTTCAAATCTTTCCTCTAGCTGACCCGACAAACGTTGTTTTGCCATCGACCACTGAGGGTTGAAGATTATTACAGTACTAACTAATATCGATATTAAAAAATAGGGGTTGGTGTCAGACTAGTGAAAATTGAAGGTCATAAGTATTTTTTAATGCCAAATCATTAAAATGTAGTGCAATAATTAATTAAAATTGGGTTGGTTCACTCATATCGCGTAGGGTATAAAAAATAGTTAACATATTCTCAGACCTAATAAATATAAGCTAAAAAAAAACAGTAAAATCGGTCAAGCCGTTTAGGAGTTTGGTTACAAACACTGTGACACGCAATTTTTATTTAAGTAAAGGTAAAAAAGATGAAGATTTTCGATACCTACCTACCTAAACCTACCAGTAGTTTAAGGATTTTAAGGTAACACCTGATATTACTGCAAAGAAGGCCAACATTATGTAAGCAGGTTTTTTATATACCTGTTATGTATATTAAACAAATCCTACACATAACTATAATATTAAGTAAGAACCTATAAGAAATGAATGTTTTCAATTGCAGGTTAACAAAACTTTTACAATCTATAGTTAATTTATCACAATATCGTGTGAAAGACAACACTGAATTGACGCTCAGCAACAGCAACACGTGAATCCTACGTTGGAGAGGCTATTTGTCGCCATTTAAGGTAGAAGAGTAAAAATTACCTAATATGTGGTAAAGTAGGCCTAAAATAGGTATACGATCTTTTGTATGGCGGGTAGTGTGATTGATTTGTGATAATGTCCAACTAATAGCCCGGCTACACGCTCAAACATTTGTGCATGCATGATTGCACAAACACAGTTTACGCAAGCAAGATGGAGCGTGTGGCCCTGCTCATCTTGCTTGCGCAATCATGCATGCACAAATGTTTGAGTGTGTAGCCGGGCTATTATGTGCCACATTTTAATAAAACAAATTGTTTCAATACTAATGGTCGGTATATGTATTTAAAAATCAGGTAGATAGTTATCAAGATTGTAGGTACCTTACCTACAAGTTTTACATGGTACATTAGGTACTTTACATATATACTTATAAACTGAGAACTTTGTTCTACTTTACAAAGTACCTACCTACTTATCTAAATAAAATTTATTAATGTTTATTATCATCACATCCAGACATGTAGGAATGTTAAGTTAAATCATCTCATCGAAACCACAGATTCTTATTTCTTGGACAAACAATAATTTAAAAAACCAGCCTGGTTTTATATGGAAGGCACTGGAAGAAATAATAATTACTCAACAAACAAAATTATACATTACGATTTTATTTCCATACATAGGTCAATGTATGGAAATAAAATCGTAATGGAGAAATTATAGCATTTGGCAAGAGTCTAACAATTTTTTGAGGAAGGCACTGGAATATATTAACATTTATCAAAGGAAAGAACGTGATAATGGAGAAGTTAGCAATCTCATAAATTATCCAACAGCAGCCAGCAAGAGAGTTGCAATTTCTTCTTTAGGCGAGCGTATTGTCAATTGCATCGTAACAGCGCCTTGTGCGGCCGCCAATCGGGCTCGTAATAGAAGTGGCACTCCCGCACGCCACAACCCACCTCCACGGATCTCCATCACCGCATCACCGCTGATCGCCTCTACTGGCATCGATAAATGCTTGCACACGGCTTTGGCAGCTTCTCCCACATCAGTCTCCGCCAATGCGAAGGTGTCGCAAGCCTCTGCCAACGTCTCACCAGGAGCGTTTCCACTCCAAGTAGTCTCCCAATCGGGAGTGTCTGGGTGGCTAGTCGAGAAGCTGCTACTGGTAGCAGAGCGCATCCGTATCTGATCTCCACAATTCATATCGAAATCTTCCAATCGGTAGGTGTCTGCGTATCCTTCATAGGAGTCTGGCACGCCAGTGGCGGGGTCGCAGTCCCGCACAACAAACTCGAGCGTCGACCCAAATGAACCAAGGGATTCCATCGGATCAGATGGGAACTCAAGAACATGAAACACGTTTCCCGGCACGTTATACGTCAACTGATTGCAGCTCACGTTGAGGAGATGCTTGTATCCCGATGGCAACTCTAGACGGACATGCACACTTTCCAAAAGCTGGTCGCTCAGAGTGTTCATACATTCATACTGCAGTACCAAATGACGAGCGAAAATATGCCGGTGCAGCGTTACACGATATTCGGTCTCAGGCTCTGTCAACTCTATTGGCTCACAACTTTTGAAGATAGAACCAAACTTCACACACTCAGGAATGCTTTTCAGAACATCAACATACTGTTCTTCCCTGGAAACAACTGGTTTTGAACGAATGTTTATTTCAACAGGGAGTTTTTTGTCTTCTAAAGTTTGTTCTACTGTAGGAACAATGGCAATATTGAAAGGTTCCTCTGGTGAATTCACTAAATGATCAGCAAGTGCCTTTTCCAGTAGAATAGGGTTAGGAACTTGTACATTGGTTACATAATCATTAATCAGATGGGCATCACCAGAGTCAAGAATAGCGCTGTAGTAGACGGCACGGTCACGGACTTCATCTTCATCGTCGAGTTGACAGCGTGCTAGGAGCACCATTATGTTTGGAAGCAATTCCGGTCGAGCTGCTCCAAACCGAGCTACTGCTGATACGGCCGCTGCTCGAACAGGACCTGATTCCAAAATAACTCTATTGTAAATATACCTTATGTATCTTGATGGTTGGCGTGCTTTGGGACCTTCACGACCGAGAACATGTAAAATACGAACAGCTATAGACGCATGTTCACAATCTTCAATGAACTCGCAGAGATGAGCAAGACCTGTTTCTTTTGCATCTGGGTTCTCCTGTACTAAATCTATGATCGCATCAGCGATCGCGTTTTTGTACTGCAATCCGCCTTCTTCCCGAAGCATACTAGCTAAGAAGGTGGCTAAAGATTGGTGCTTGCGGGGAAACTTAGAGCACAAGCGCCTTATAGCTTGGACAACAACAATTTTGAATTCATCTGATATATCAGACATGAAGTTGGATATTTGCTTCATAAGACGATCAATTGAGCTTTCAGCGCCGGTTGCAAGAAGAGTAGTGACAGCTAGAGTGGCAACCGAGCGGTTGGGATCACTAATCAAGTTTTCAAGGTCGACAGCGCAGGCAGCGACGGCGGTCGGGTGCTTGGCGGTGAGCGTCGCTAGGGAGCGGGCTCCCGCGAGACGCAATGTGGCTTTAGAAGAACAGCAAAAGATTTGCAGCACTGAGACAGCCTGAGCAAGATTTGCAGATTTGATTGGAACTCTCATATTGATAATTGCATGTGCTGCCTCATAAACTACTATCTCTGACCTGTGGCTCAATGAGAACATAATGAAGTTCATATATGGTTCCGAATTTCCTGGATCTTCATCAGCCAGTTTAGCTGCATAGCGGATGAGCAGGCAGACAGTGTATGGTGATGAAGTATTAGTACGGCCAAGTATCTGCTTTTGAATGAGCTTGGCAGTAGACAATCTGTCATTGCGCCTTATACTTGCCACCAAAGCCAGAGCATGGTAGGACACCAATCCAGATTCACATGTTATGGCCTCCTGAAAAGCATATTATTGTTTAACTGTTTCAATTATTAAAATCAGACTATATTAAGTGCCAATACAGGTAACTTTCTCTACAATATCAAAAAATACTGTCGCTTTCCATACAAAAGTCAAGCAATACCAGATTCACTAGAGTATTGTGGTACAAAAGTACTAGGAAGCAAAAGACAAACAACACAACCCAAAAAATTTCAAAATCGGGAATAATTACTGACTTTTTACATTTCAAATAAATCACATATTGGTTGTTCTAAAATACCAGAATAATATTAAGCCCATAACATCTTAAATCATTAATGAATAATATTATACTTTAGATTAGAGTATTAAAACACAACTGAAAAAAATATATGAATTGTGTGTAAAATAAGAATTTAAGTATCAAAAACGTTTATAAGTTCAAAATAACATAGGTCTATAATTTTATGCACTATTATAACCAGTTCCCAAAGCATTGTATAACCCAAAAAAAATCAATATTTGACTTGTGCCCCATTTCGATTTTGTGAAGAAGATAGGTAGGTCAACATCCTGTATTGCCAAGCTATCTGGCTCAGAGTATAGACATCAAATCTTTTAAGATAGAAATTTTGGGTGTCAAAACTCTATAATATAATGGTGTTTATTAAATTGGTACAAAAGTAAAGTTACTTGGCAGTAATAAAAATATTGCTGTCTCTTTCTTTATGATTGATATGGTATACTAAACTATACAGCAACATTTTTAGTATGGTCAAAATGAGCGAATATTTTGTATCAGCCACATTAACACCATTGAGTCTATAATTTTGAATTGGAATGAAGATAAGTAAATTAGAGCACTTACCCAGGCTTCATTAGCCCAATGACGAACCAAATCAGGGGCTGACGCAGAGAGATGAAGCGAGGAAACTAGAGCTGCTGAACTAACAGCCGAGTTCTTATCGACTATTGCCTGTTTCATGTAACGTTCAATAGCTTGCAGCATAGAACTATCAGTTATACAGCACAATGCACGAATGGCTGCAGCTCGGTACAAATTCTCATTCCCAGTCATATCCTTTGTAAGAGATGATGTCACTATGATCACATCTTGAGCCATGGGACTCAGTTCTTTGATACACAAGTACACAAGCCGGCGCAACACAAGATCTTTAGATTGAAATAGCTTAGTTGTTGCAAAGAATAGATCAGTAGCTTCTTGAGTGGTGAGATTTTCTCCCTGGTTCAGCAAGTATAGTGCTTTAGTCAAAATCAAAACACATTTTTTTGGATTTACTGGCGTAGTGCTAAAGTATTTTGCCTCTTGCAGAACAGTTGTTTTGTCTAGATTAGCATATATATTTGCACCTCCATCATCTTCATCTTTGTCGCGTCGGCGGCTCATTTTCACAACAATAATGTTTTTACTTGTTGAATGAATAAATCAAGAATAACTACAACAGTACAACACTACTTCAAGCCAGCCATGCCAGCAACAAAAACTGACAATAACTACCGTCCGTCAGTCAAGTCCATCAAGCAATGAAACAAAACAAAGAAGTCAAGTCAAAACAAGGAAACAAACTATGGCATGCTGAAGGAATCGAAATACCCCTACTCTATGCAAAATACTAACGGGCATGCTCTTCCGCGCAGTGTTGCCAGTCGAGTCGAGTCAAAAGTAACCAAACCGTAATCAAAAAGAAACCTTGTAGCATAGAGTAAGTAAGAGGTAGCATAAAGTAATTTCCAGTTGTCATGTACCCTTGTTTATCTCACGGAGCCAAGCTATGAGTAAAAGAGATAGCTGGTGGACGTATAGCAGTGCTGCACTGTCAGCGTTAATTGTGTCAGCTTGTGACTGACTAGTCAGTCAAGTTGTGGTAAGACTGATGTTTATTGAAATTCTAAGAAATTACTGCGTTTTACTCAAAGTATTCTTGAAAAAGTGATAAAATGTCGTGTTCCGCTGTGTTCTATCCTTCTTCATCAGATTGAACTGAAATTTGGCACAAATATAGTTCTAGCCTAGGAATAGGACACAGGCTACTTTTTATTCAGTTACCATGCTGGCGAAGCCGCATAAAGAAGCTATTTAATAAAATAAAGAAGACATGTAGAATCCCCAATGAATGCCACAAATAGTGATGCAGAGCTATGTTCTGTTATTCCACAACTTCTGAACAATAATAAAAACTTGTTGATAGCCATTTTGTAGTATCTGGGATTCATTCTGGTCCTCAAGTTGATCCTGTGATTCTTGGAGATTTATTTCAGCTTGGGTGTCTGCGGGTGACAGCTCAGGTACAGGAAACCTGTCTCTATATTGGCTGGGAGGGGATAGGACACAGTATCCATTTATTACTTTTGCCAATGGTTATAATGCAGCACTCTATGAACCAGCAACACCAACGGGCCTTTAGTACTCATATGCACCGTTCAATAGTGTTCCTGACCTTGCAGTGGACATTTATTTATTTAGAACTACCGACAGAGGATACACTTAAAGCACAAAGAAAATAACACTTAAGGCATCACCAAATGTGACCCCCCATTACAGGTAGTTACAGCTAACATATAGAATTAGAGTGGGTTGACAAGGCAAAACACTACAAACTAAATTATACAGAGGACGAGAGGAGAACACTTAAACAGACACATTTGTGTAATGTTCCTCAGGTGTCTCAGGGCCAGCATTAACAATGAGAGACAGAAGCCAAAGATACCATGAGTCACCTGCAAATCAATTAAATACATATGTAGAATGATTAAATAAGCATAAATATAATTTTAGTACCGAAATTATTGGTAAAAGTTTGTCAGAATTTGAAGAACCTGCTAATATTTGTACCTACCTAAAAGCCAGGGAGTTTCGTGATAGGATCATTGTGGAGTTGTTGGATGTGTGGGTTGATTTCTGACTGATGCCAGATGATTGCATTATGGCTGGCCCCTCCAAAGGTTGCATTTCGAATGTTCATGTCGTGTAGGCATAATTTATTGAATAATAATAGCTCTAATAAATTTGCTAGAAACTGCAACTTACCTATATTTTTATCGTTTATATTTCACTGTAAAATCAGGGCGTTTTCGTAATGTATTAGGATTTTTACTACCGATTTTTTGGAATCACACAGGCACTCTCATTTCATAAAATTCAGAAAACGAAAACTTCTCAACAACAAGTAAGCAATCGCTAAAAAACAGGTTGGGATTGTTGCTAATTGACAGTTCAAATCGCGTTGCCACCGCTGTCGTATTGCTGTCAAAAGTGCTAACGTAATACCAAATTGTACCAAGAATATAATTAGAATGCACATTTTAGTTCACCGATTGTCCAGCAGAGGGCGACCTAGTGCTCGGTTGCTGTTTGCGTTGTAGTTGCTATTAGCTAATACAAAATTCAAGTTTGACAGCGATGCTAGCAATCATCGCTGTCAAACTTGAATTATTTACGCCTGTTGCAAGCCTGTCGTGAGATCCGTAATCAGCCTGCCGGTGCACCACAAATAGTCAAATGAGTGGGTAGCGCCGATCATAGAAAAACCACGGCTAAAACCGTATTGTTGTTTTACACAGTCTGGAAAGGACGGGTTTTTGAATTTTTTTTCTAAAACTATAGAAGAGAATGGAAAACGGGGTAAGTAGAATAATACGAAGGCATCGCTCCGCTCGCCGTTGTATGTCTTTTACGTTGTCTTGTTTTGTGTTTCTTACTTCGCATCTCGGTTGCTTACCCGACCCCACCAAATTCTGAAAGTACTCACGACACGCGCTGCGCCGCGCCGCCCCGCCACTAATTCCATTTCGAGAAAGAAAATTATGTAAGGTTCTTTTTTACGCTATAAGGTTTCTTTTTGATCATAGTTTGGTTACTTTTGACTGGCATTGGACTGGCAGCACTGAATCAAACCTTGTTTTCCTATCAGCGTTGCCGGTGCGGACCATTTTGGTCCGTTTCGGACTTTTTTCTGCCTCTGCGGATCTTTTGCGGACCATGAGTATTTACCGACCATGAGTATTTGCCGACCTTTTCGGACCAAAATGCCTATCCAAATACCTAAATTGTTGAAATTGACCTTATTGTCTCTCTCAAGTTTGTTACAATAAATATCTAGGTAGCTACTCAGCATAAGTGTCCGAGTTTACTACCTTTCTATTTATCTAAGAAGGACCTACCATAACTAGTACAACTTACAGTACAACGTCCAGTACTTACGTACAACGTTCAGTACTTACGTACAACATAAAAATATAAAATATTTGCCCTTTCTTTTATAGGTATCAATGATGGATGAATTTAATTATAATTATGAAGATTGATAAACCAAACAAAAATTTATAAAAATAACAAATTGAATTAATTTTCTTTTTTTTGTGTAAGTGAAGTTCAGTACTACGACTATTTAAGTAAAATAAAGCCACACAAAAATATTTACTTATTTTAACTGTTATTTCAGGTCAGCACTAATCATTTGATTTGATTGTGAATATTGAAAAAGTCAAAAGACTTCAACTAGGAATTTAAGGATGTTTTCCTTCACTCGCATTAGGACAGAATGAATCGTCCTAATGCGAGTGAAGGAAAACTTCGTCTCCATGTGCATAGTGCATAGTGTGTATTTGAGTGTGGGAATATGAAAAAAATGGCAATTCCGCGGGGAGGTACAATTCAATGATATTTCTAATACCTAAGTCACAATATTAGCTTTTTTTATCTCAGTCCTTTATATATACATTGTCTTTCGATTTTCAGGTTATCCTATCGATATCTTTGTAGTAAATAAAATGTATTAGAAAATAAGAAAAATAAGCGAAATTTATTGAAGTTCTCATATACATATAAAGAAGCATACAGTAAAATGCATAAGGAAGACTTAATATCTCCGCTACGCCGTGCTAGGTGAATATTTTTGTACAAAAATGCAAAACGGACCTTTTTGTCATATTTCGGACCATATTTGTGTTCGGATCGTGCTTTTTGCGTTTGACTGCCGGCAACACTGTTTCCCATGCATGTATACCGTATTGCAAGGGTCTTCAACCCGCGGCCCGGGGGCCGCATGCGGCCCGCCGGGTCTTTTCTTGCGGCCCTCGAAGGCCACAAGAATCATTTTATTCATACTAATTTGAATTTACGCGCCACAATAACTTAGTTAGATACCCCAACCGGTGCGGGCGAAGTCCCGCGTGGTGTGGGTGAGCGAAAGGTACAAGTGCGAATGAGTACGTACCATTGACTGCGGGCGGACAATGGTCAAAATGGTCATGTCAACGGGTTGGTGCGTGATCTGTCTGTCCGTTATTTTGTTGGTGTTGACTGTGTTTGAGTTTACGTGTGATTTGTATTTGCCGAGCTTTATAGTAAAAATGGCGTCAACTTCGGGTAAAAAACAGAAAGTCAGTGATGAAAATCGCACATTTCAAAAGTGAACAGAGTTGTATTTGTTCGTTAGCGTTAATCAAAAACCCGTCTGTTTGGTGTGTCAAAAATCAAAGACAGGAGACAGACAAAAACGCCCAAAAACGATATCATTGTTTGGGAGCACTAATGTGAGCGAGCAACTGTTTTCTCGCATGAAGAATGTTAAGTCCAAAACAAGGACAAGAATTACAGATGCTCATCTGGAACGTAGTCTGCGGGTTGCAATAACTACAAAAATAAATCCCGACATCGATACATTCGTCAAAAATAAACATTGTCAAGCATCGCATTGATCCAAGATTCTGTACCTACTTATTTTAAGATTTTTAAATAAGCAAGGCTACAAAATTCAAAACTCAGAAAGACTATTGAATTTTTTAGACTTGCTTGTTATATTTTGTTATTTAAGGGTAATCAAATTAAATAGAATACTGCGTGACGCGGCCCTTCCCGTGATTTTAAATGGATTACTGGCCCTTGCACAAAAAAAGGTTGAAGACCCATGCCGTATTGTATTCTCTTTGGAAAGTGCATAAAACTGAAATTCAACTTCAACATCTTTTTTTAATGGGAAGCTATGTAAACAGTACTTTGTGATGAGAAGTGTCCCCAGGGAATCTTACATACTACATAGTTGAGTTATAGTTATTGTTAATCACATATGTACTATTGTATCCTCATTGGATGGAAGGAAGAAACCCTTCCAATCTTACGTAGTTAATGTATCCTCTATGCCTTCCAAAATGAATGAATGCACAATGATTACGCTTTGATTGCCTATGACGCGCGTCTCCATGTTCGAGCGGTTCGAGCTGGTAGACAAAGAGAATTGAAAGAGAATACAATACTTACGAGGACTGTTTGGAGGACTGGTAGAGCTGCGGCGCGTGCCTCCGGTTCGCATTGCAGAGGGTGGGCAGTGAATAGGATATACCTATTGAATAACAAGTTGCTTGAGTGGCTTGGTCTCGACAGACAACAATGTATGACGCCATCGTAGTGGGATTGGGCGCTGCCGGGGCCATGGCCTGTAGAGTTTTCGACCGCTGCGAGCGCCGCGTCCTGGCGATAGAAGCCGGTGCAAATGTCGGGGGAAGAGTTTGCACTGAAGAATTTGGAGATTCACTCGTGGAGCTAGGCGCAGAGTGGTAAGTCTCAGTGGTCTTTTAAAAGAAACCTGCAGCTTCACTCATGGAACAGCATAGACTTTAGAACCAAGCTCGAGGGAGTAACTCTCTGAACTAATAGTGGAAAAAAATTACCTCTAAATAAAAATAATTATAATTTTTTATTCAAATCATTTTTTTCAACCAGTTGAATAACATCCTTTATGCCGCTTGTGAGCAAAAACCGATTTTACTCCCTGTTTTTGAGCAGCAACGTCAACATTTTCAACCTAGAGTGGTGAAAATATTATTTAGCCTTTCCCAAATTTAAAAATGGCTTGAACAATTTGTATACTTTTTGTTTGTTTGCTCTATAATACTAAGGTGGTTTTAGAGAAAAAATAGGGAGTTATAAGATTGTAGGTGATACCAAGTTCATGGGATCTTTTAGTCACAGATAAAATAATGAAGCGGTTAATCTGACAGTAGATACATAATAAAAACTATAAGGGTTCCTTGTTATCTTTGGCACTCTGAAAATCAAAAAGACAATTTCCAATGCTTGTACTATTTACTACCTACTTGTTATAGGATTCATGGAACAACACAGAATTCTGTGTATGATTACGCTGTGTCATGCAATATTGATGTCAAGCCCCAATTGCTGATGCACATGGTTTTCTCATCAAATGGACAGGTTGAGAACCCCGATACGCTGCAAGATCTATGGGAGCATTCATTCCAATTGGTGACTAACCCTCCAAACGAAGCCCAGCCCTTGGGCCAGTATCTGACGGAAAAGTAAGTATGATCTAACTAGCTTCTGCCATGGCTTTGCACGCGCTTTTTAAGTAGCCTAAGAAGAGTTTGCACCGAAGAAAAATAATGCATTATGCTTTTCAGAGAACAATAAATACAAATGTTAGATGTATAATTGAAAACATTGCTTTGCAACTATAATTTTTTACTAAATATATATTATCTTGAACAAACTGTAATTTTCTGTATGTATAATAATTTATTGCGCTTTGTTAGTCTCGCTAAAACTAAAACTTTAAATTTGTTTTTTTTTTGTAAGAATTTGTAGGTGATATAAAGTTCACAAGGCCATCTAGTAGGTACTCAATAGAATCTTTGCAACTTTGAAACAAACTGATTCATTGCAGAATCCAAGATTATGCATCAGCCAATCTTCCTGAACTGGAACACGACAAGACAGGATATATGGCTAAATTCTTGCGTTGGATGAACCTGATCATTGGCAACCATGAGTCTTGCGATAACTGGAACGATGTCAGCACTCAGTCAGATTACAAGGACCTGGAGGGCTCTCCATATGTCAGCTGGCACAAAATAGGCTACAAAACCTTGTTTGAGTATCTCTTGGTAAGTATTTTGATGTTGGTCCTGTCCTGATGAACAAGGACATTTAATTTTTACCGAAGGAAAAAGGAGTTGGTTTTCTATTTTGCGCTGTACGTGTACATACTAGGGATGTAACGAATATTCGCAATATTTTCCATATTCGCATTCGCCAAACTCCATGCGAATATTTGGCGAATGATGATGGGGAAAACATATTTTTTTAAAACTGTTCTCTATTTTTAACTAGTCAGATACATTTTATTTATTTCTTCATTTATTTAATTCGGATTGCCATCAGCTTATCTAATTACAGTAAAATTTAAAATAGACACAGAAAGCTAATAAATAATAATAGGCATTCACTAATAGTATCATACTAAACTAAAAGTGTGAACACTAAAATTTCTTCCATTGACAATTGCGTACTTACTAATGAATTAAAATTATATTAATTAAATTTGTAAATAAAATAATATATAAAAAACTATGAATATAACAACATTATGTGCAAAAAAAGTTGAGAGTCATGCATCGCCTTGCCCTGTGAATGCTGATATTGAAAGGGTCAATGTTCAACGTCCTGCTGAATTCATTGAAAGTTCTACTCGCTCGCACTACAAATGAATTTTGTCTATAATTAGTTCCAACATGTTGAACATGTAGTAGGGGATTATGTCTTAGCTGCTTACGCGGTACATTGAAGTCTAATTTGCCAAGAAGTTCTGGACAGTCAACATCATTATTGATAATCTTACGAATATAAAGATAATCCGCTATGTCCCGTCTATTTTTAAGTGGCAAGAAATGGAACTTCTTGCAGCGTTCATTGTAGGTAAAAGATTTGTAACAGACCTGTGTCGATCGTGATCGATCGTATCACAAAGATTCGATCGCGACCCGTGAGTCATCGATCGAATCCCTAGTTTTAAAAGGATTCGATCGTTCAGTCGATCATTCTGCCGTTGATGCTTGTAAAACAAAAGTGAACCTTATGATGTGAAAGTTAAGGTAGTTTTTTCCCCGACAAATACGAACGATCGAGTCTTTGAGTGAGTCAATCAATTCATTCATGCAATGCAAAACAAAGTGAACCTTATGGCGTGACTGGTAAGATAGTTTTTCCCGACAAATACGAACGATCGATCGATCGATCGAACGATAGACTGCACGCACCGGCGCGGCATGGCAGTGGCAAGTCATGGGTCTGCGCGACCCGCGACCCGCGAAACGATCGAGTCTTTTTGATTCGATCTTTCTGCAAGTTCGATCGTGATCGAACAGGTCTTGAAAAATGATCGATCGACACAGGTCTAATTTGTAAGGTACTCTAAAACACAGGTATCGTAAGAACCGCCTCTGTATACTTTCAATACGATCAACGTAATTACAGTAACGCGGGTTCCATATCTGAGACGCGTATTCTAGATGACTCCTTACAAACGTGCAGTAAAGAAGTTTGAGAGTTTTGGCGTTGTTAAAGCTCTTAGAGATTCGCATGACAAATCCCATTGATCTCGAAGCCTTACTAATTATGTTGTCAATATGAACGTCAAAGAGTAGTTTTGAATCGTGGTAGACTCCGAGATCACGCATACCAGTAGCTTTAGTAAGTAGCTGCCCTGCCAGTGTATAGCACGTCGGAATAGCCCGCGGCTTACGAGTAAAAGTAGTAGCGAAGCATTTGCTGGGATTTAGTTCAAGCTTATTTAAGAGGCAATAATCTTCAAGACGGGACAGATCTGACTGAAGATCAACGATGTCAAAATTGGATGTTACAGTGGAGAATATCTTCATATCATCAGCAAAGCATAACAGATTTGATGATTTGAAGCACAAGTCAATATCTCCAACATATATTATAAAAAGTAGGGGGCCTAGCAGCGACCCCTGAGGGACCCCACTGGGAACAGAAACCCAACTAGATGTATAGTTATTGAGAACAACTGCCTGTGATCGATTATCAATATACGATGCAAACCATCTTAGCAAATCACCTCTTATCCCTGATTGTGAAAGCTTATTTAACAATGTGAAATGATCTATTCTATCGAACGCTTTACTATAGTCAGTGTATATTACATCGACTTGATGACCATTGTCCATGGCCTGAGTGATATAATCATTTAGGACTATCAGATTTGAAACTGTTGATTTACCTCGCAAGAACCCATGCTGAAAGGGACTAAAAGTAGTTTTAAGAGCAGAATAAATTTGATTGTAAATAATTCTTTCAAAGACTTTAGCAATAATGCGAAGTTTAGAGATAGGTCTGTAATGAGAAATTTCTGTTTTAGACCCTTTCTTATGGACTGGGGTGATGAATGCAGATTTCCATAGTTTAGGCACAGTATTTGTTAAGAGAGACCTTCTAAACGAAAAGTGATATAGGATAGGATAAAGTAGAGGCACATCTGATAAGAAATTTAGAAGATATGTTATCAGGTCCAGGTGCTTTTGACGTATCCAACCTTTTTAGTAGGATTAGTATGTCAGCTAGAACAATTTCAATATTACTAATGTCAGAAGTGATATCCGATTCCAACTGATTACTTAAAATGAAGCTGTTATGAGATGGAGCAAAATTAGTAGTGTTATTAGAATGTTGAAAAGTTGATTGAAAATAAGAAGAAAAAGCATTACAAATGGTATCACCACTAGAGAAAGTAGCATTATTATAATTTATCGAACTCGGCATTGAAAAAGATTTAGATCTGTTTTTGACGAACGTCCAAAAATATTTAGGATTATTTAAGATCGAATTCTCAGTTGATTCAATATAGCTTAGGTTAGCACGCTGATTCCATTTTCTTTACTCTAGTACGCAACATTTTATAGGTCAACTCATCCGACTTATTGCCGTAGTTTTTAAATTTCTTATAGAATTTATATTTTTCTCTAATGGCGTTTTTTAGTGTCGAATTGTACCATACAGGGTAAGAATGTTTAGAAATATTTTTCATGTGTATGAACTTGTTTTGAAGATTGAGAATACTCTCGTTAAATAAAGTAACACACTCGTCAATAGAGCGCGATGAAAACATAGCCCTCCAGTCTAACTCACCAATCGCTCTATTTATCGACTCATAATCACCTTTATCAAATAAATAACGGGTGCGCGGCGCAATATTCAACAATAGCATTTCAAAAGATTTCACGTTAATTCATAAGACAGGATGGTGTGAGTCGATCGGTGTAAAAGGATCTACACACTCAGAAACAGATACTGATTGATTAGAAAATATTAAGTCAAGGATTCTACCACTTTTATTAACTATACCATTATGTTGACTGAGATGTAATGCACACATTTCATCAGTTAACAAAAACTCATCTGTATTGTTTAAGTTTGTCAGGTAAAAACTAAAATTGTCTGCAGGTAACCATGAAATACTACTAAGGTTAAAATCCCCGACGACAAGGACCGCATCTGAGGGGTTAACCGAAGCCACAGAATTTAGATTAGAAAGAAAGTTGGCTAATTGAGAACTAAAAGACAAACCATTATTTTGTCCGCATAAGTAAATAACACATAAATATAGATCAACCCATTTACGTGTTTCATGCGTACACACAACCATAGATCCTCAGCTGTGGAGTTAAACTGGGGTAACAACTTAACTTGCAAGTCCTCTTGATTGACCCGTCAAATTAAAATCACGATCACGGCGCCACACTAAATACCTATCTTCCAAAAACTCGGAGTTAGAAATGCTAACAACTAACCACGTCTCAGTAAATATTATTATGTCGTATCATGCTTAAACAAACACTACGAAAAACATCTTCAGTTTTCGTTCTTAAACCGCGAACGTTCTGATAGTAAATACTCAGATTGCGATCATTCCTATTTAACGAAACCATTGTAAAATTATGTGATAAAACATAATAGCATCAATATATAAAATAACATCATGTACGTTCGAATGAAAATTGAATGTAGTTTTGCGAGGTAATCAACAAATAACATATTTTGTAGAGCATTCGAAGTAGATTGCTGCGGTAAGCAGTATTCGTAAACGCGGGCGAGACAGAAAACATATGATTGTAAATTTTTACGTAAAGTAACATGACGAAATAGTAAAGATTGCAAATATAGACAACAGTCATTAGCAAGGCAGGGGTGCACAACAATTTACGTACAAAGTAGTGAAAATAAGACGTTAATATTAATGGTAAATGTATTAAATAAAATTTATCTACGTATACGAAAATTAATACAAGTTTGCATTGGGGTTGCCAACTTGTTAAACAATTTTGTTTAAATCATTTTCGTTTCTAATGACGATAACTTTCGAAGATTCATCCCGTTGGACGTGGATTTTTCCGTGCTTAACCCAGACAAATTTGTAGCACTTATTCTGGGCAGTAGTCTTCGTCAGGGTGAGTAATTTTTTCTGGTCCGCATTGAGGTGGTCATTAATGAAGACTCTGTTAGAAGGCCCTGAGAAGCCTATGTCTGAAGTAATAAGTTTTTCGGTACGCGCAGCTCCGATGAAATCTTCTTTTATGTATCTGTTTATAAAACTGACGATTATCAGTTTTTCCTTAGAATTGTGCATAGGAACCCTAGATATATAATTTATCTGAGTTTTTGGCACGACATAGTTTACCTTTTTACTAATCTTTTCCACAATAGAAAATAAATTTTCATCCTTCTTGATGAAACATGGGGAAATATAAAAAAAAACTATCCATACCATATATCTCTCGTGAAATACTATTTATTTTAATATGGCACGAACACAAAAACCTCAGAGCAACCTCAGACTAACATAGAGGGACCGTGAAATTTAAGTCTAGTTGTACTCTTTATACTTATAACACAATCAGTGTGAAAAACAAGGATAGGTATATAGTTATAAGGGTTGCTTATGGCAATGCTGTACACTTTTTTTGACTCGGTAGGGATGTGCCGTATTTTGCAGAGTTATCGATATTAATTTATTTTTGACAGATAATTTACCTATTGAATTGAATGTACTTACATACGTTATTGTCATGTCTTTAGAAGGTTATCAATTCGATAAGTATGTACCTATGTATGTAATATTGTTGGAATTGCACAATATTCACAAAATAATTCTCTATGTGGGTTTCTAAACCAAATTGTATAAGTTTTTGATAAACTCGTAATCGGATTCTGAGCATTCTTTCTATATTGGAGTATCTCTTAACTTAGGGAAAAGTACAATTTATCAAAATCAGTTCAGCAGTTTTCAATATATGAAACATACAACCGAACTTCTTAACGACAAACAGCACGAATATGTAAATTGGTGTTTTGTCAATCCTTTAGGTGCCTTACTTTAGAAATTGCGCACTTTTTAATATTGTGTATCAAGACTAAAAAGAGAAAAATAAAAACTTTTTCACTAAAAAAAGGCGACTTCAAAAATAACTTACACTTTGGAAGACGTTGTCGCAGAACGACAAAAATATAACAGGTAAAAAACAGACACGTAAAAAGAAAAAACGAAAGTTATTTTAGCTTTGAAAGTCGGATTATTTTGTGAAAAAGGTTCATTTTATCTTCAATTTATGAAATGAAATAGAAACAATCGGATCAGAACGATATTTTTTATTTAATATTATACCCGCCCCGGCTTCGCCCGGGTACAGGAGAATATTCTCTCACCGTTTAAACCTTCTCTGGACAAATATTTCAAAACCAAAATTAGCCAAATAGATCCAGCCGTTTTCGAGGTTTAGCGAGACTAACGAACAGCAATTCATTTGTATATAATTATATAGTTCTGCGTAATATAATATCAAAAGATTATCTTGTTCTAAATTTTCTTCGACAAGTATTTCTTGATGTCTATCCTGCAGAGAAAAATTGTTCTGTTTCAAACGTTTAGTTTGTTGTCTTAGCGCATTCATTTTCAAAAGGCGTTTCCTGCAGAGCTTCTTTGAGTTTTCTAAATCCTATTCTAGCTTTCTTATTTTGTTCGTTAGTGCTGAACAACATGACGAGCTCGAAACTGGCATTTCATTTTCATCTATTTCCATAGCATGTGAAGAACCCTGAAAAAGTACCTACTTTGCTTTCAGCATGAGCAGGAGAATTGTGGTCAATTTGAATAATTTGAAATGGCTCCCGTCCTGGATTTGGGTCCTTTGGGTGTATATTCTCATCATCATCAGTATCCTGAAATAATGAACGCTTAGTAAAATAAAAACGTCAAGGCGACTCGCCCTTGTTTCTTAACAAATATCATGATTCTAGGTCAACGGAAATGCCCTATAGGTTTTTGGTCTATGGCGAGATTCAAGATTTTTTTATACATGAAGAAACTACAAATTTACGGTTTTCGGATTTTTCCCTTTACTTGTGCTTTACGACCTTGCTTATTGCCAAATTTCATGGTTCTAGGGCAACGTGAAGTACCCTATAGATTTTAGACGTAAAACCTATAGGGTACTTCCCGTTCACCTAGAATCATAAAATTTGGCAATAAGCAAGATAATACTTTGCTTGCACAAGTGAAGGTAAAAATCCGAAAACCGTAAATATGTAATTACTCGATCTAAAAAAAAAAAATTATCGCGTTAACTTAGAAGATTAATTTAGGTCACGGCTCCAAGAAGTTACGGACTTGCGTATTCGATGTTAATTTCAGCTCCATAGCTCCACGCGTTTTTGAGAAAAGAGAGTTGACAGACGGACAAACAGACAGACGGACAAGAAAGTGATCCTATAAGGGATCGTTTTTTCCTTTTGAGGTACGGAACCCTAAAAATACAACCTGGGTTTAACCTTATTAAGCCTCAATCTGTAGAGATATGTAATCACTTGTTATAATCCTACCGTGTTACAAAATTGCATAAAGCACTCAGGTAAAATGTAGCTACCAGCCAGGGATTGAAAATTTAGGACACTATTCATTAATAATAAAATTATATACCTCTTAGCCTTTTATATTCAGACAGCTCAGACTCATTATTGTACTTACCAACATAGTAATAATGAAGAAACATTTTTAATGCATTTGTAAGGTCTGGATGTTGTTGACCTTGCATGAAAGTTGATGTTGAAGGTGTAGTTGTACATAGGTACCACAAGTTGTATAGCACCATACTATATGTCTATCAATGAGTTCACTAATAGGTAAGTAGTTAAAGTTTATGCCAGTTAGTTTAAATGAGCACGACCACAAGATTCACGGTTAAAGTTCGTTTATTTACGCAGTTATGTAAGTACAAAGATAAGGTGGCAAATCTTCCTTTGATAGGTTGTGTGTGCTCAATCGTAGGTCAAGTACTAAAGTTAGGTATATAAAAATTACAGCGATTAAACTAAAATGCAGCGCGTGCAAAATGCCGCGTGCGATAAGTTTGCTTATATATGGTGAAACCGTACAGCATTTATAGTATAGATCATATCAGTTATCTAGTTCTCATAACACAATCTCTGCTTAGCTTGCGACTAGATATGCTGTTTGGATTGTCCAGCATTATTTATTTATTTATAGTTAAACTGTTTTTATCAATAATGTTGATTCAGGCTATTCTTCCAGGATCTCGAGAATATGAACTATGTGGAGGCCAAGTTTAACACTGAAGTTGTGCAAATCAGGATGCCGGACGAGCCAGAGGGCCCAGTTACAGTGACTTGCCGGGATGGGTCAGTCCATCACGCCCGTTCAGTGATTGTTACTGTATCGCTTGGCGTGCTGAAGGAAAGGTGAAAAATAGTTGACTGTTTAAGGGGCTTCCCTGACCCAAATCAGCCCGCCACCTATTTTCTCTTATTATTACGTTCAACAAAGGAATTTTCAAATATCCCTTGGCCTGTTTATGATACCTACCTTCAACTCCTACCATAGAAGGTGAGTATTTTTGAATATTGATTTTGTGGAAAAGGAAGCAAGGCAAATGACTAAATAAACGACAGCGAGCGCAATGAGCCTGTAAAATTTTAAATACTGCGGGGGTATATAAAAAGCTATAAATATAAATAACAGTGATAGGAGCGAACTTTAGGGAAGCATGGAGTTTGGTGGTCGCCGTGGTCGGGTTAAAAACAAAGACAAGGAAGTTAAAACGACGGCGAGCGAAGATTTAACCTTCATGTGGTCGCGCGCGGTCTCTAAGTCCGCAACGAACTTTTGATATGTTTTTTATTATGATTTATACAGACAAAGACTTCTTTTCATTATAAGGCTATACAATGTCGTAAAATATTTATTCGTCACACGTAACACGAACATACACGTAATATTGCGGAATCACAGACGCGCGTTTTACTTATGTTCCGCACAACGGCGCGACTCCTCGAAGGTTAAGGAATAAAAAAAAAATATAACGGTGAAATTTTTGTTACGTTTTCGGGTGGTCACAATAGATACAAAGATTATGAAATATAATAACAGCGCGTGGAGCGAGCCCTGGCCATACCTATTGCTGATTTTGTGGCGGCAGAGAAGATTGTAAATAGATACCGGCGAGTGGAAAGCCGCAGACCGCAGCTTTTTTTGTATATTGCGAAGTATGCTTTAGGTTTGTCTCTTGATCACAAAGCACAACGCTGCGTTATGCGGTCCAGGTGTTCCGTCCACGTTTGCGTCAGAGGTGAGAAGCAAGCGCGGTAAAGTCTGGACCGGGTTCTCTTCACAACGCTACGGTGTGCGTCACGGCATCGACTGTGGATTTGTTTGTGCCGCAACCGCTGCAGCAAAATAAAATGACTGCTTCTCCGCCCAGACACTTAACGTTGCCTCGTGACGTTACGTTTTGCCGCATGACGCAGCGCGTTATGTGCGAACAAGAGACCAAAGCTTTAGCAAGATAAGGTTTCGAAGATAATAGGCCAAGAACTATTATAATATTTTTGGCCATTAAAAACAAAGGATGACAAAATACCATACGAGCGAAGTGAGCCGCGAATTTATTTAGCGTAGCTCTACGATGTCTGTGATTTATGATCAGGCTGTGTCTGTGAGTTGTCACAGTCACCCAAGGGGTGTATGCTGTTGTAAAATGATATTGTAAAGCCAAGATGGCAACCCTCGGCTATGTACCCGGGGCGGACCCTTTAATCCATGATGTAACTAAAATTTCATAATTGGTTAACGGCCCTCCCATACCTTAAGCCGCTAAAGAGGCCCAAGATGATAACTAGGTATGTAGAGACCAAAGGAAACACAACACCTATTTATCTTGCATATTCAATCCTGTCATTTAAATCAGCCCTTATTGTTAATGTTTCTTGCAATTTGAGTGCCCTAGACTTACATTGCCAGAAACATTGTTACTCAATTGGATGTCCAATTTTATAATCTGTTGGCACTTAATTTGCAATACAACAAGCATCGTTTGATTCAATTTTCTTTTGATAAGGTACCCGCTGAGAGCGATTTTTTTTGCATTTTGTTTGTTGTTATTCTACCAACTATCTCATCAGCATACTTATGTACGTTCGCTGCTTAACGATCCTCCCCTAAACAAGGGTGTTATGCCTTAATCACCACGCTTCCTTGGTAGGCTGATTCACTTACAGTAGGTACTTTACCTTGCAGACATGAAACTCTCTTCGAGCCGCGGCTTCCCGATGAGAAAGTGAGAGCCATAGAGCACCTATCTATCGGAGTTGTCAACAAAGTAGCGCTCCTATTCGATAAAGCCTGGTGGCCGTCTGAAGTGTCTTGCCTCGCGTTCCTCTGGCGTCCTGAAGAGCTTGCCGACATCCCTGAGTCGGACATGTGGGTTACAAAGGTTTTTGGTGCCAGCATGACACTGGGAAACGATGATTGCTTAGTTTTTTGGCTGAGCGGACAGGAGGCTAAACTGGTTAGTATTACGACGGACTGATATGACGACCTCTGTGGCGCGGCGATCAAAGGTCCGTCTGCGACGTAGGAGATTGCGGGTTCGATTCCCACCACAGTTGTTTGTACGATCTGGAGATATTTGTTCTGGGTATTCGGGATGTTTTCTATGTATAATAAAATACATATGTATATCTATGTAGTATATTTTATGTGTTTCAGTTATCTAGTAGCCATAATACATGCTCTGCTTGGCTTGGGGCTAGATAATGTTATGTGAATTATCTAGCATATTATTAATATATTAGTACAAATTGACTTGTCACCTAAAATTGCCCTCGGGTAACAGCTTGAGATTGGAATCGATTATTGCTGCGAGAAAATTTTTGATCTTTAAGCATTTGTTCCAAGTCTTCATGTATTTATTTATACAAAATAATTTATTTATACATGATATTTCGTCGAATGTATACCACTGACATGTAAGTCAACTAGTTCTCAGTCACAACAGACACAGTCACGCTCCTGGGGCTATAATAATGCTGTGTAATTTCAACTTCATTTATTCATTGTCCACACCCGTCATAACTCCTATTTCTTTTCTGTATGGTTCAAATGAGGTATTATTGTTTTAGGTCGAGACTATTGGCGACGACGAAGTACAAGGAAAACTGATGTGGATATTGCGAAAATTCGTGGGGAATTTCTTTACGGTCCCAGATCCTATTGACATGAAAAGGTAAGATAAGATAACGGCTACGTACAGGGGCCGAATTCCACTAAATTATCGCTTCATCATAACAATGGTATCGTGACAGAATGAACTATTTTGATATTTTATCTTGACTAGACTTCTTTGTTAATGGCAAAATGTGTCTGGTTTGCCACTTTTCTGCCAGTGTCCAGTCCGTGGAAATTTGATGAAAGAAACTACTGATAAAGGGATGCATGTCAACAGTGTCTGTCTATTCTACGTTGAAACCGATCTATCAAACTCTCCGTGCAAATAGCAGCATACGCACTATCTAGAGTTTCTTTCATCTATGGACGCTTCAGCGACGATACCATTGTCATAGTAAAGCAATTGGTTAGCACAATTCGGCCCTAGGTACCTACACATATAACGCACTATGTTGGCCCTAGTCTTATACCAACTATTATGTTTTAAAATCCCATTAAATAAACTCAAGTTTTCAACTGAACTACTGGGGATAATGGGTCTTAATGGAGTCTACAAAACAGATTCGGTGAGCCGGCGACAAGTTGATAAAACACTGTTGTCTGCCTACAATATTCATACACTGAAATGTCGGACTAACCCGTCGTTTGCGGTGTATACTATGAAAGCATAATATATCAGTCATATAGTACCCATAACACAAGCTATGTTTAGCTTGGGGCTAGATGATGCTGTGTGAATAGTGCAGCATTATTTATTTTATTACTAGCTGTTCCCGCGTTTTCACCCGCGTTAAATTCGAATTTCACATTTCTAGGGGGATAAAAAGTTATTTTTACCGTAAATTAAAGATGCGCGACTGTGAATGATTTCATTCGAATTATTCGACTTGACAAATCATTCGAACGATTCGACTGACTAGAGCAAATTAGTAACTTATTTGGTTAGTAGTCGCGCGTCGTTCCATTCGTTCGACTGCCCGAGTCGGCCTTCATTTCCATAGACTTTATGTTCATTTCATTCGTTATTCGACGTGGATTGTTTGGATTATGATCGTTCGATTAACAAAGTCGACTCGGAGCCATGAATGACCCATTCGTAGAAGCATTAGTAATTATAATTACTAATTAGTAGTTGTCATTCGACTTGAAGATTAGTATATTACTAATTTTCAAGTCGAATAAGGAAATTAGTAGTTTTCGATCATTTGAATAGTCAGATAATTTGCAGTCTACATCTTTACCGTAAATCTCCCATGGGAATTTGATGTTTTACTAGGACAAAACGTAGCCTATGTTACTCCATCCTTTCAACTGACCCTGCCAAAAATGAAGTCGATTTGTTGCTTAGTTAAGGCGTAAAGGAAGGACAAACACAAACACACTTTTCTTTTTATTTTAGTTATTAACAGTTAAAAATAAAAAAAATAAAATTGCGCGATCAGTCACCATGTCTTAACAGTCACTGGTATTTATCGCGTTTCTTTACCTATTTAGTTTCCCATGTCTTGTATTTTCGATCTACTTATTCTTTATATTGCACATATTCTGTATCATCATCATCAGCCCGTATACGTCCACTGCTGAGCATAAGCCTCCCCCAAACGACGACGCCACGAATAGCGGTCCTGAGCCGCCTCCATCCAATGCCTCCCTGTGACCGCAACAATGTCGTCGGTCCGACGAGTGGGAAGTCTTCCATTTTCTGTATACTTTATGTATATCTTGTACTTTGATATTCACAGATCATCTTGGTACAAAAATCCATTCACCCGCGGTAGTTACTCGTTCGACAACGTCAATACGCCCGACTTTCCTGACGCACGCTCTGTTCTGGCTGAACCGGTTACCGATGATCGTAAGTATTATTTATTTATTGCATTCATGTTGTTGTTCATGCACAAACGTGTTGACAATTTGAGGTAGAGAAGTGTAAATCCTACATTAACCCTCTTTGTTAGTGCGTAGCAATTAAGTATAGAACATAATAAGTACAGCAGAAGTATTATAGTTAGTAAATGTTGCAACATTCTGAATACGAGTTATAAATTAAAAGTTATACATTATTCAGAAGTCAGTGGAATGATACCTATGTCATAATAATCGATGATATTATAATTAATTCTATGCGGGCGAAGCCGCGGGCACAGCTAGTATTTTTATATAATCTAGATAGTATTCTTCTGTACGATAAATACGTGTTTTCTTTGTATATTTAGTAAAATTCAAACAGAATCGACATCATTATAATGTTCTTATGTTCTTGTAATCCTAAAAAAATCTTTTGTTTCAGGTGGTACGTATCGTGCGTGAGTGGGTTTTTTTTCTGCGTTCTATATGGGATAGGCACATACATATAGCTGCAAATAAGAAATGCGCTCATTGTTTTGGAAACCATTGGCTATAAACCCAGTCTATAGTAAACTTCGATTCAAGCTCTCCTTACCTTGAGGCTAGATGATGCTGTGTGAATTGTCTAGCATTATTATTACTAACTAGCTTCTGCCCGTGGTTTCGCACTTGTATTTTCGGTATAACCTCTTCAGACCTGAGCCTTGTAAAAATTAAATCAATGGTTTTTTATGCTAAAATAGGATTATTAGGGTTGAACTTAAAACATCTTTAATTTTGAAATTATGATAGGTATAAATATTTGTACCTCAGGTCTATGCCATGTACATTTCGCCTCTTTCACCTTATTTTTGGGTGTGAAACGACTCAAAAATATAATATCACTGACTAAAGTACATAAAAAAGTCAAAGTTATCATGTTTTTTCATATTGACCTGTTGTCCGAAAGTTTCGCGTCGACGTCGTCATGAGAAGAAATGGTGCTTCAAACTTACACATGAATTCAAATAAAATTACGTCCACTTAATGCGTTTGCAACGCTTTAACAACGGGTTTTTTAGGAACTAGTATTATTAGTGAACACATAAATAGTTCCAAAAGCTGCCAAAAGCTGTCGCTAATAATAAGAAATTTAAATTTAATAAGGTAAACGTATGTGTATCCCAGGTCTGAAGAGGATAATAAGTAGCATATCGCATGATCAGTAGCTTTGGAGATATGTGGTAACAAAATTAAAATTAGATTTCACAAAGTTTCGGCTTTAGTAAATAAGTACGATTGCCCTTTTGATGGACATGTTAACGATTTATAAAATAAACAGACAATTAAAAACTATGTCTGTTCGAAACAACAGTAAATATGTAGGTCTTTTAGACCTTCGTGATAAATCCATCGGCCACATCGTCACTTTCTATCAGGTGATTGTCATCAAACGAAGCTCCTATTTACCCAAAAAGATATGTTACTAAATCTTAGTTTTTTATATTATGGGTTCATAGCTTATCTGCCAGCTATACCTACCTGTAAAACGCAGGTAACATTAATAACAGGTAACTTTAATTTTTATACTATGGGTTCATAGCTTACATCCAAGCTAAACCTGTAAAAACTGTAATTTTAATGTGTTCTGCGTAAATGCAATGTAAAATCTTATTTGCAGATGGACTGCGCATATTATTTGCCGGTGAAGCCACAGATAAGAACCACTTCTCAACCGTCCACGGAGCCCTTGATTCGGGATTTCGTGAGGCCTTCCGTTTCATCAGGTTTGAGTGCCCTGATGTTAACGGCCCTGATCCAAAAGTAGCGGCTTTTGGATAAGGTACCTACCGTATCTATCCTCGTACCACACTGTAGTGTTTTTTTGTTACCATCTAGCCACAATTCAGTGTGTTTTTGCCACCATCTAACCACAATTTAGTGTATTTTTGCCATAATCTTGCAACACTGTAGTGTGTTGTTGCCTAACATCTAGGCACAGTGTTGTGTTTCTACCTACCTTTTAAGGCACAGTCGTGTGTTTTCAATAAAAATATAGACGTAGCCTATATAATATCACGACAAATGTTTTGTGTTGACTCTAGTCGGTAGTAGTTTGTGTCGCCATATAAATGGCTTTTGACCTTTTTAGCTCTACCTAGAGAGAGCATTATATTATACTCTCTATAAACATATAAAAATGTTCATAATTGTAAGAAAAGATAAAATTTACTTTCGTAGAAGGTATTTTTGTGTGTGGGAGTTATAATTTTTTTTGCCTTCTACTACAAGTTATACTTTAGGTACGCCAAATTTCCATATATATTCCATAGTCAATACATATGTGTGATAACAAAATGAAGTAAACAAAAAGGCATTTTTGAAAAAACAAAATTAGTACCTAAGGAAGTAGTTATAGGCATGTATTCATAGTTTTTTCTGTCATTATTAATGCTGTAGTCAATAAAATGCATTTTAACACTCCACACAAAAGGCATATAGCCCGGCTACACGCTTGAACATTTGTGCATGCATGATTGTACAAACCAGTTTGCGTAAGCAAGATGAGCCCGGCCACACGCTCTATCTTGCTTGCGCAAACTGTGTTTGTGCAATCATGCATGCACAAATGTTTGAGCGTGTAGCCGGGCTATTACTTTCAAATGAGCCAATTTTCAAAATGAGACAGCAAAAATAATGAATTAAGGAAGTAGTAATACCTATTTGTATTTAGGTTAAGGTTTTGTGTCACAATGTTCTAGCCAAAAACAATAACTTCCTAATCCACCTAGGTATTAAGTACAACAAAACTAGCTTGATATACTTTTGACCTATGTAAATGGACAACAATATCAGTAGCTATCTTCAGATCTCAATGGTATATTATATAATGCATCTATGCAATAGATTTATGAACATATCTAAGTGGAGACATTATAATATTGTGAATTGTGATTACTATATTTATTCCACTCTCTTATTTGCTGTTTGATAGTTCGACTGACAATCATAGTCATGTCATTATGCTTTACCGATTAGATTTTTTTATGGTATTGAATATCAAGAAGTTGTAAATCATATATGTTAATTTTAATAAAAATTTAAATCCTTGTTATAATTTACAAATAATTTAAACATAATTTCAAAAGCGAAGATTTAATTTCTAAGTCTAAGGTGTACACAAAATTACAAGGTAAGGTAAAATATCGAAATCATTGATCTAAGTTTATGTAATGTAGAAAATCAGATAGGAATTGATTCGATATGAATGATTCGTCAACAGACAGATTAATAGCATTTCAAAGTAGGTATTAAGGTTTTCAGCTTTTAATGAAAGGGTAACTGTATAAAAAAATAGTACAGGACCAAGCCAGAAAGGTTTTTAAGTCAAATAGAAATGGTAAGTATATATTATCAGGGACTATTGTACCGGTCTTGGTAAAGCAGTACATGTGCTGTACAAGATTAAGCTTCATGTATTACGAAGTTTCATCAGATTTTGATCAGGTAAGTTTGTATTGTGTACCATACTCGTACGAATAGGAAGAAATGTGCAAAAACGCCCTCTTAGTATTGTATAATAGTAGAGGACAATTCCAGACATTTTTTATTCGCTCAAATCTAAGCTAATGTTTTTTTTTTTATTCATATTCTAACGGGGTTAATTTTGTATTATCTTGTTATGTATTTTTTTACTTGAGCCTATTTACCTCGTTATGTTATTTTGTATAAGAATTTAAGGATTTTGAATTATATTGATTGTTAAGTTACTTTTTTTTATTTTCTTAAACGTACATATTTATCTTACCATGTATTCCACATATCTGAAGCTGGATAGTTTTTATAATAATGAAAAGATAGGGCATTGCCCATGATAATGATGTTGGATATTGAAAAATTCTTTGGAGCTTTGGAATGAAGACTAAGCAAGTTTTTGAAATGGCTTTTATAATCTAATCCTTCTAATCTAATTGCTAGCAACATAAGTATACATACATTATGGTTGTAAGTTTAAGCAAGTTTTATCTTCACCGATAAGGTATTCGTATTATATACTCACCCTATGTATACAAATTTTTTGTAGTTATTTTAAGTACAGTCAGCGTCAAAATGATATGAGCGTTTAGAGTAGTCAAAATGATCTGAAAAACATAAAAGCAATTTGATATACGCAGTTCGAATCTTCATATTATTGTAAAAAGGTGGTTAAAATATCTTACTACTCATTGTTTCATATTAACATGAGCAGTCAGGGCGTCATAGTTATCTTATATAACAAAGCTCTCAAAGTTATCTGTGTTAAATGAATGTTCAAAAATATTCCCCAGAAAAGTTTGCATAAGTACTTACTACCTTTGAGAGCTTTGTTTGCTAAGATAGTTTTGAACACCCTGATTGCTCATATAAATATGAAACAATAAGTATTATGATGTTTTTAACACCTTGGGTGCTTACAGTAATTTGAAGATTCGAACTGCGTGCGTATATCAAATAGCTTTTATGCTGTTCAGATCATTTTGATGCTCATTCAATTTAACGCTGACTGTACTACAAAATCAGATGTGGATAAAAATCTAAAATTAGTGTTGTTGTTGTGGACCTAAAGCTATGAAAAATTATTAATTATGAAGGTTTTGTGGGCGAACGATTAGGTATGTTAACGAATTAAATTGAACGAGAAACTAGTAAAAAGTATTCAAAATTAGGAATCTGAAGGAAAATGGGTAGATAATATCTAATATTGTTTATGTTAATAAACTAATATGTCACGAATGTAAAAAAATCCCGGTCTACGTTTTAATATAATGATTATGTAGTAGTATCGATGTTTTATTTTATTCCTTGTATAACTAACACACTGTTTAGTTGCGCCACTTAATTCTACTGAATCTACCTATTTGAGTGAGAGTAAAAAAGACGTAAGTCACCTTAGGTACACCTGTACCTAATTATAAGAAAGCGTGTACCTATCTTAAGGCAAATTAATTAATAAACAAATTGAGATAGGTATAGAAAGAGGTCACTACCAATTTTCTCCAAAATGTTTCAATTGATCCCAGTGTACCTACCCTAGGTACTTCAAGATGGTGAAGCCAGACGTGTTTTGTGCGAGATATTTGTGGACTTCGTGAACCAGACCAAGCTGCTGACTGTACATTAGTTTAATCACATGGACCCATTGGGAACACCCAATGATGTTTAGAATTATAGTAGTACTAGCTGCTGCCCGCGTTATAACGGGATAAAAAGTAACCTGTACATGTTATTTCAGGTCCCAAACTATAGGGGAAGTCCGGGAGACTTGCTCAGGTGGGAGAGTTGAACCACCTTTTAAAAATCATCTTAAATTTCGCGGTAACGAAATTTCAAGACGGTCATTGGTAGAGCGCGGAAGGGCATTAACCGGAACGCCGCCATTTTTTTACAATGGCCGGTTTGTTTGGCTCTCAGGTTCGCACAGGTGTTTTTGTTACGGCGGAGTAAATTTTCTTAATTTATGTAATTTTGAGATTGCGGCCGTATGCAGATGACTGGTACTCGAGCGGCCGTAGCAAAAACGCATAGAGAGGAGGTCATTTGCTAAATATTAGACCTAGCTTTCCCTAACTAAAGTTTTATAGTTTTGGAGATATCTCAATTTCTATACTTTTTTGATATTTTTCCAAAATTAGACCTTCAAGCATTCGGAACTTATTTTTTTTCATTAATTTAGTATTTTTTTATTATATTTTGGTATTCATAAACATTTGTGATTAAAATACTCGTACGTCAGAACTTCTCTCAAACTAGGGTTCAAAAATATGATATTACAGTTTCAAAAACCCTTTCGATCCAATTTATCCTAAGATAATAAAAAACTACGGTATTTCAATAATTTACTCTACATTAGTTCTCTAGTTTGTCACCGTTCTAATGCCACTAATTTTGTATTGTACCTATTTTAAGGAAATAAAGAATTTTTGACTTTTCTTACGGTAGTTATTGTGGGTATAGGTACTCATTGGAAGTAGGTAGGTTCTATTAGTCATGTAGAAGTGAAAATATTGTAAATCAGAGTCAGTAAGAAATGAAATAAGTAACTACAGTCTTCCTTAATTTTTTTTTTTTTTTGTATAATATAGGAGATTTTGCGCAAAGAACTGGCAAGCCTTTCCCTGGCTTTAAGGGTTTCGTAGGCTAGCTTGATCTTGGCTTGCAACTAACTTCATGACTGCCGGCTTCCCCGACTTCGCCAACACACAAGTGTGCGCGGACAGGTCGGGCGGGGGGATGATATCGATTTGCTTGCCTCAACATTTAAGCCCACTGCGCTGTTATACATTCACAGAATCCATCAAAACCGTGGTTCATTTCGTACTGAGTACAATATTCAATAATTTACGTTATACAATGTCGGAAGGCACTTCCAAAACGAAACTGAAAAAACCTGTGGAGCCGCCGCGCCTAAAGACAGGTCACCAGCGCAAGAGGGCTGCTAAGTCACCGCGGGGTAAAAAGTCGAAAAAATCCCCGGAAAAGCCGCGTGTGAACTCTCTCAAAAGCAATGCCGAGCCATCCGCGCCTCCGTTGGAAAACGTAATCGAAACTATGATTTTTGAACCTTCAGCTCCATCGCTCGAATTGTTAGAGCCACCGCCTGCTCTAACCAAGAAAGTGAAGACCAAAATAAACAAAGAAATAATCAAAATCTTAAAAAAAGAAGACGAAAAGTATAAAGGTATCAATTTCGACGTGCCACCAGCGGACTGGTCCAAGGAAGATAAGAGTAAGATGCGTGAAATTATTCGCACTATGTCACTGGCGTACAAAAAACAGTGGGATAAGGAAAGAGTGCACCAAATTGGGCACCAGGTGAGAAACTCTGGACCCGTGGAGATGGCGCTAGCGCGGGACATCATAGGCCTGCTGCAAAAGGACATGAACTTGATGAGCAACATGAAACTCCAACATGTGGCATTCTCGACGTTCTCCAACAAATCCTATGATTGGAAGAAAGTATCAGAGCTGATGAATCATAAGTTCACCCCTGCAGAATGTCAGGAGTATTGGTACATGGAGTTGTATCCGCGAATTAAGAACATGGGATTCAGCCCTGCTAATGACAAAATGCTGATGGAGCTCGCTATTGCAAACAAATTCCAACACTGGGATAGAATTTCTGAAAATATAATTGGGCACACTGAATACCAGTGCTATGTGCATTTTCGCAGAAATTTGTATAAGAAGATGCTTCACTCTAACTCGGAGTACCAAAACATTTAAACACTTGCAGATGATGATGGCTGTAGCTATGTCGTAGATGGCCCATCATATGTAACTTGAATAAAAAGTACATATAATCTCTTATTTTACGTAGAAGGTACCAACTTCTTAAAAAATCTTGGTGTTGAATAAATTTAAAGAAAATGTGAACGGAGTTTCGAGCTTCCCATCTCTAAACATGGCGATTTTTCGTATGAGGATGGAAATATTTGGAAAGACTGGATGATATTTTAAGTAAATGGTACCTACCTTATATAGGAACCTTTCGGTAGGGACTGTCTTTTTCTTATATTCCTGTAGGACAAACCCGTTTTAAAGTTTTGGATGTGTATTTGTATTTTATATAAAACAAATTAAAAAAAATACAGAAGGTAGTCTTCTAAGGCATTTGGCCTAAACTTCATATCATGCTTTAGTCACAGCTTTTTCTAATAAATGTTGTAAACCTATGAACTATAATTGAATTATTGTCATCTTATATCTATCAGAACTTAAGTATTTAGAATGTTACCTACATGGTATATGAACCTTAGTGTAGATAGTAACGACATTAGATGGTAGAACTTAGCTCAAATACATGTCATTAAAATGGTGTTCTTATATTAAGGGTTTTAATTCTTTGTATTTTAATTCCGTAAAATATTGTGTACCTTTTGGAAATCAGTATTTTAACGCAAAATCAGTTATTAAAACACTAGCGGCGTAAGGCCCCCCTTATGCTGCTAGTGCTTTAATAACCGATTGATGGCGGGGGCCGATCCGCCCCGGCTACCAAGCTCCGAGGGGTGCCATCTTGGCACATACAGAACTTAACAGTGCCAAGTCACATATACAGTCAGCTCATAAAAAATTTAGAGGCTCGCTCCGCTTGCCGTTGACGCCGTTGTTTGTTTACAATTTTCTCAGCCGCCGCAAACTCTCCAAAACTTTTGTGTTTAGGTACACGAAAAAGTAACAAAAATTGCAACGGCTCGCTCCGCTCGCAGCCATTACGTCCTCATCGGTGAAATTGTTTAAATGGTTTTTAAAATCAAAATGAAGTATTCTTTCAGTAACAATTTCTGTATGCAATATTTAAGATACTCTCCCTCCGCTTTATGATGATGGCTGTATATTAACTCTTATAGGCCCGTATTTATTAAATGGGCCTAAGATTTTATTATATAAATTTCATTTTAGGGCTCCGTACCCGAAGGGGGAAAACGGGACCCTATTAGGTACTAAATCACCGCTGGCTGTCTGTCTGTCTATCTGTCCGCCCGTTCGTTCTCTCCGGCTGTATTTCATGAACCGTGAAAGACTTGACTTTAGTTTTTTTTTTGAGATGATAGATTTATGGTTCCTTTTACGCAATAGTAATGTATGAGAGGATGGAACCCTCCGTGTGCGAGTTACTCGTACTTGGCCGGTTTTATTGTACTTAATGTTTTATTATACGGGATGAATGAACATAACAATACATACGTGTCTTAGTATAAATAAGCGAAGCAGAGAAGAAGAAGAGAATAACTAATCTGTGGTATAAGTACCTATAGGTACAATACTAATTCTTTCTACGACTCTCTCTCTCTCTGTCTCGTGATTTTCACGAATGATTTTCATAATGTCCCGTTACTTGAAAGACCTTGTTCCAAGCTAGAGTCAAATCTAAATATGATGACGGAAGGTGGCTGCTTGATCTTAGACGACCGATGTGGCGACTGGCGCGTCGGGCAAAGCTACGCTTGCGACGCTAGAAGTTCGATTCCCGCCTCGGGGCAGATATTTGTACGATCTGCAAATATTTGTCTCGGGTGTTCTGAGTATTTTATATTTATAATTAAAAATATTTATGTAATATATTGTATTAAAGTATATCATCTAGTACCTACCCATAACTCGACTAACGCTAGAAACTAGAACACTTTGAAACGAGCTGTTACTTAGTTGGTTATACAGTACGTATAAGTATGCATATAAAATAATAAATTAATCACCAATGTTGGATCATTAGTGGTAAATTAAATTTCAGTTTTTTTTACGGTGTCTCCCCTGTTCCTAGGTACACACCTTAAGTGGGAATGTTTTTGTTTCCTCCAGCCCATGGTTTGGGGATCAAATCTTCCCCCTCTGCCAGCTATGTATGTAGTTACTGTGAAAAATTTACTGTACCTACCTAAGGTGCCCTACCAAACTAGCTTCTGCCCGTCGCTTCGCACGCGTATTTTCGGTATAATAAGTAGCCTATTATCTAAGTTAGGCTATGTTCTAAATGTACGCCAAATTTCATCTTAATCTGTTCAGTAGTTTGTGAAATTCACATTTCACAAACTTTCAGTTTTATGATATTACTTAGTAGGATAGGAAAAAAGACAACCACCACAGCTAAGTAGCCATGCTTTACTAGTTAATGAGTAATAAAGTTAATACTTGTGTAAACGGGTAAATAGTAAGTTTATGACATGACAATTTTCTCTAGATATTTTTTCTCTATTCATTAAATACTACTTGCTGCCCCCGCCTTCGCCCGCGTTTTATCGGGATAAAAGCCTTTAAGTTATTCCAGGTCCCAAACTATACCCATACCAAATTTCAGCCTAATCGGTTCAGTAGTATTTGCGTGAAAGAGTATCAAATATCCATACATCCATCCATACAAACGTTGACATTTATAATATTAGTAGGATTCGTAATTTTGTAAGGTGGATTGAAATTAATTTAGTTTTTAATATGAATTATTTTATACTTCATCATCATCATCATCAGCCCATACAGGTCCACTGCTGGACATAGGCCTCCCCCGTACGACGCCACAAATAGCAGTCCTGAGCCGCCTCCATCCATCGACTACCTGCGACCGCTACGATGTCGTCGGTCCATCGAGTGGATGGTCTCCCATGGAGGGGGGGATTTGCCATAATCACCACGCTTGGCAGGCGTATTGGTGATCGCAGTGTTGGTGTTGAAAAATACTCAGACGGAAGCTGCTGCCCTTCCTCTGGTAGGTTCCGTTAGTCGGCTCTTACGACATCCACGGATTGAGTTGGAGGGGTCGATATTCGTACGCCGCGACCCCACGGCCAATGATTGATTGATTTGATTTTATACTTACATCATGATAATTAAACCATTACTAATATAATATTATAAATGCGGTAGTAACTCTGTCTGTCTGTCTGTCACCTTTTCACGCCACAACTACTGAACCGATTTAAATGAAATTTGATACACAGATACTCTTAGAGCCTGAAAAAGGACATAGGCTACTTTTTAAAGGGTTGAAAGGTTGTATAGAAGTATCGTCATTTTTAAAGCTGTTGATTAGATATATTGTACATAAGAATGTCATTTAAAGTTTCTACAAATTTAACCCTCAAGAGGGTAAAATATCAAAGGGTAGGTATATATAGGATAAATAAGTTGAAAATGCTACCCACTGTTACTATTCCACGCGGACGAAGTCGCGGGCACAGCTAGTTATCCTATATACTATTCAACTACGTTAGTAGTTTTTTCTACTTCGTTAGGTTCTACATGCTCACTGTCAATTCCAAACACATGTATATTTTTGTACGCTCGAAAGAGTATATTGTGCTCACCTAAAACTATATTTAAGATCAATGTATGTATTTTACCACAATCACAAAGAAATAAATGGTTTCAATGGTTTTTTATTTTAATGGATTGTGCAACTACGGAACTAACTCTACATGAGTTGAGAGACCTACTATTAGCAAAGCTCCGCTCGTTTGAAGGTAATTTGTTATGTGCGTTTACTTTTCACACCGAAACTTAGTAATATTTTAAACTTTAGTAATATAAAAATAATAGTAGGATGGACCGACGACATCGTAGCGGTCGCAGGGAGTCGATGGATGGAGGCGGCTCAGGACCGCTATTTGTGGCGTCGTACGGGGGACGCCTATGTCCAGCAGTGGACGTGTATAGGCTGATGATGATGATGATGATGATGAGTATAAAAATAAGATAGTGTTAGAATTAATTTATTATAATTACTTATACCTATAGTTTGTTAACATAACATATGTATTGTAAAACCTATTCTATTAGGTGAGAACGAGTGCTAGTAACGAGGTTTATCTAGACAGGCACTACCCAAAGATAATGTTTTTATTACTAAATAAATATCAATATCTATCTATGTATTGACCGACATAAATTCGGCTGTTTTATTGCGCTGTTTAGTAGCGGTGCGGTATAACTGAGCAACAACCTTAAATTTCGTACGTAGCCCACGTTTGCCTAGTGTACGACTAGGCACCTTTCTTACGACATTTTATTACCAACCGTCTAGCAGTCAATAAATTACATTTCTACCCATTCCGGATGCAATTCATAACCCATCTGGTAACCCTGACGGGAGACCGGACCGGAAATGCAGAATCAATGTTTATTTATGGGCTGCGCTTTATTAACAAGAAGCACATTGTGACAACTACGTAAATCGTCACCATGGCTTCATTAATATTACAAACTGTAACAACCAAATTAAATGTGATCGATCAGATATGAGAGTAGTGCAGACTCGAATGTTCCGGAAATATATCAACTCAAGCTATTAATTGACTAGTAACAACCCGTTTCTTCACTGATATTTATAAATAGTTACCAAATCAAGTCCGCTCAAAGTTCCTTAGCGAAAAAATGTTATAGTCTCCAATTCAATCGCATACTTCTACTATCGGTAGTCATAGTTTTATCTAGGCGTGTTGTAGGTATCAAATTGTAGCCTAGTCTTTTGATAAGGTAATAATAATTTTGATTTAGTCAGACAGACAGACAAAAAAAATTATGAGTTAATATGGTCCTACGAGCGACGCAAGTATGGCGATTAAACTGCCCTGAAGTTAGCAGGTGTGTGAATCTCGGGAGATATCGATTTTCATATCACGGTGAGTCGAGGCGCTCCCAGCTAGCGCCGTTCAACCTAATAATTTAGAAAAACGTTTTGATAATAATCTCTGTTGCATAAAAAAGTGTTGTTGTGCCAAAATAGTATCAAATACACAAGTTGTCGCCATTTTTGCGATGGCAGCGCGTTCACTGTATGAATATAATATGGCCGATGCGATTGAAAAATTAATTCGCGAGACGACTGCTGTGAGTACAGTGGATTCGGAGAGGATTTTAGGTCTGAGAGCTTTGGCGGCGGAGGCTAGAGTCATGAGGGAAGCTGTGTTGGAGTACGAATCATCTCGCGCCTCGGCTGACTCCACCACGGGGTCGTTGACTTTCGAGCCTTCTGGCTCGGGGCCCAAACAACAACAGGCATATTCACAGTCAAGCGCGGCGTCTTCTTCTTCTGAGTCGTCAGAAGTCTGCGGCTTCAACAATTCAACTGGTGAATTCTATGATCCAAGTGAATCAAGCGATTCTGGTGACTCCGATGGATCGGGGATCGGGAAAGCAGCACGTTCCATGGCAGAATTTTGCTACAATAATCTTTGCCACGATGCCTACATGGGAATCGTGGAGAATCTGGTGATGCGTCTTCGCATCTGGCTCATGGAGTTGGAGGAAGCTAAATACCAATCAATTGACTTCGATGCTCCAGTGAAAAGATGGACAAGGAAGGAAAAAATTATTTTTCGCGCTGAAATCCGAGAAATGTCGTACGAGATACGGAAGAAGCATGTCCTTGAAAAAATGGTGGAGCTTAACAAGCGCCGCACGTCCATGGGGCAGTCTCAGGAAACTAAGCTCGCTGTCGAGATGATCGAACTGCTGCTGCAGGATATATTTCTACTGCGTGTCATGCCATTCAAAGACGTGGTGTTCCCGATTCACATGGAGAACGTATATGATTGGGAAAGGGTGTCAGAAGCGATCAAGGGAACTCACAATCCTGCAGAGTGCCAGGAGGCTTGGTTCACTAAGTTTCATCCCGACATAAATGGGAAGGCTTGGGGCAAGGCTGAGAACCGCAAGTTGATGTTTTACGCAGACTTGTACAACCTGAACAACTGGGATAAAATTGCCAAGCGGATGCAAACAAGCCGCTCCGGATTCCAGTGCTACGTGCAGTACCGCCGATTCCTCTACAAGGACAAGCCCGTGGTTCTTAATCTGACTCAGCAGCCAGAAGCAAAGGTCAAGGGCCAGAAGAAAACCTGAATGGTATGACCAAGACGATGACCCTGGGAAACTTGACCTTTGGCATAGAACCTTTAAAATTTCAACCTGTGTTCTGAAACGCCTAGTTTCATTTAGTTCAGGTACTAATGTTTTGTTTTTCACGCACCTTAAGCGATGATTATTTCACTTCTAAATCCAGTTAGTATTGTTTCTGATTCCGGTTCCCATTAGATATGTCTCCAGTATATTGACAAACTGCAATAGCAGATTCTTTGATGTTTTTAAATGTTATCATAGATTTTTGTGATTACGCATACTCAAGTGTTATAGATATCGTGGTAGAATATTTCTGAATGTTGTATTACGAGTATAGCCAAAAGTAGAATCAAGATATTGTATTAGTAATGATATTTCGCTTCGATAGTTTTATTTGATGCACAATTATTATTATGTTACTATAGTACTTAGGTACCTTAGTGTTTATCAATGGTATATGTGTCATTTTATTAAGAAATGGAGGAGTTTTTGTCTTTTTACCAATCTTACAAATATTTAATCAACAATCAGTATTTTATTGGACACTAATTAGAATGACACTTTGAAGGGTTGAAGGAAGCTTTGCGCTTAGGTGGTTTAAAAGAGGGGAAACGTTGGAACATAAAAATTTTTGGAATAGAAGTTTTGGAGAGATTGGAAAAGACTGTTTAGGGGGGTTAAGGGAAAGTGAAATGAGTGAAATGGAAGGACAGCCTAGTGTTTTATGTATACTATTATACTAAATGTTTATGTACTTATACTTGATTATAGTTACTAAATAACCATGTGTTTTATTTACTACCCTAAAAAGCTATGTAGGATAACTACTTTACATGTGTTTGAGGGTATCTTCCCTTGAAAAAATAGATAGTTAACCTGTTTGAGTGAGGGAACCTGTGTTAGCATTTTTAGCGGAAGTTTTCAGAGAGTAGGTAGCTCTAACAGCTCTAGGTGGGAACGTAGGTATTAGAGCAATGAACTTATAATTAATTTAATGTTTCAACCAAGATTCTTCAGGATTATTATAAAACAAGTGCATCACTTGTTGCTACGCCCCGTAGTGCTACAAAGCACAGATTGTATAGGGTTGAGCGATTTTCCTAATTTTACGATAGGTTTAGACTTGAGAGTCTTTTGTAGTAAAATGTTAAATATTAATCTGCCTCGCTCTGTGTAGCATGAGCGATATGGTCTCTGCGAAATTAAAATCTAACCGATTTATTTAGTTTAAAATGTAAACGAACAATATTCATACTTTTAAGTCGATTTTTTTTAAGCAAGACAAGAGATTGGGAGATTTAAAACGACACAGCGGTGTCGAATGAATAGTTTCATGGACTTTAGATTCTCCGATAAAGGAATAAATAAACAAAATAGTATTAGAATTTTTTATTCAATTGCCAATCTACAAATACATTTGTACATGGTTAATTTGAAACATTTTGGCGAAAATGCCCTAACACTCATATATATTACTTAAAAACTACATTAACTAACAATACAGCTCAAACAAAATTAATAATAAATTTAATACATGATACAACAAAGCGGTATTGCATACCAAATAATAACTTAAATAAATATTTTCCATTTTATATCAGTTGAATCGCCAATCTATGCCCCATTTGTTATTAAAATTATACTTAACAAAAACAGCATCTGTCAATTCACAAGTTGTGAAACACTAATAAAATTTAGGAAATATGAATGTATCAAGTTTTATACAAACATACTACTGCGATACTAAATAGTTTCTATCTTTGGTATCGCATAGACACTCGTTACTCGTCCTTCAAACAACTAAGTACATATCTAAAGACAATTTGCTCAAAGGCTGAATGTTGGAGATATTTATATAGTAGATACACTTTTTCACGAAAATACTATTCAACATATTTTTTCTGTGGCACAATAAATATAGCTTTCTTACCTGAGAATTCAGTGATTGAATTTTTACAAGATCATCTGCGAAAAAGGTTTTCATAATGTCAAACAAGGCGGGGAAGTGCTTAACACAAGCGCCGCCACTTATTTTTCTTATATCAACGTTAAATAAAGGAATTTTCGAATATTTTTTGGACAGTCTGTAGTACATATGATAAGATTTTTTTTATTTATTGTTACCCGTCTTTAAAAGATAACGTTTCTCATTCACGTATGTAATTGTTAACATTTTATACAATCCTATGGGCAGCAATTCACAATAAAACTGTTCAAGATTCAGATAATTTTTAAGCTCACATCAAAAGCTAAATTTCAAATAACCTACTACGTAAGTACAAGATCACCTTTTTCTGTTATACCTCACTTTTCTTTTTATCACTACCTTTAAAAATAAATACCCAATAGATTATGACTAGTTAGGCTGTGTCCTAATCTTTTTTATAGCCCATAGTAGGTATTATAATAATAACAAAGCATATCAAAGATTTATATACTGCCAGGCAGCAAACAAAATAAAATATCACAATGCAGATTTTTTTCTTACGGATGTTGATAGGTACAATCTTTTGTAGCTACACAAACAATGATTATTTTTGTTTCATTCCATTTATAAAGTTTTTAAAATGGTTTTGAATTTTCAATGGAAAGATAGATAAAACTAATTCTATACACATATGTTTTTCATCATACTCTAATATTATGAACACTAATTTTTTAAACTATAACAATTTAATGCCGTATCTTGTATACTTCTTCAGAAATAATTCAACCCGCAGCCACTACCTCAAACATCACCATATAAATTGTAGTATTCACCTTAAATTTCTTAACATTTGTTGAAAGACACCAATTTATTATTAATTTCAATTTTTATACGACCTAACCACATTTCATAATCAGTTTATTCACTAAAAATAACTGTCATAACATAAAGTTTTGTTATAATATACGTTTTTCCAAGACCCTAATAGTTTTATCAAAAGAAATTTACTAATGTACCAAAGTTAATAGGTTTTAATTCCTCTCAAAGTAAATTACTATCGTAAAGCCTGTGGTACGAAACACAGTCTCCTTCGTCTCGTCCTTTTTAATGTCAAAATGGTAATGGACCGAGATTTTTAATCCTACAAAGTCGATACCGACCACTTATTTCAATACACATTAACTATATTTGGCTTTATATCAATTTTATATACATATTTAATTTACAAATAGTTTTTCAAAATTACTTTTATTATTCTTGTATTATTTATCTAACTACTTGTAGTAAAACTAGGACTTATGAAAGTTACAAGGGACATATTTTCTTTTACTTAGTTTTAGAAACCAACCTCTAACTCTTATAAGTAACTATTAGCTAAGAAAATGTAAAAGCTGAATTAGGAATTATGACTTTTGAAAAATGTAACAAATGTAAGCTTCGGGGATGGATAACGTGCCATTTAGGTCACATCTTCGTTTCCCTAAATGTGAGAGTGTAACAACGCCACCGTGGAGGTGGTAAACTATTTTCATTAAAACAAGAAAGTTGTTTGGGTTTCGCCCTATTGCCACAATTGTAGGGGTAGAAAAGATGACTTTTCAAATTGTAAATTATGGGTAATAGAAATCATGTATTAAATGACATCTATAACACATATAAGTAAACGCTTTACGAATTGGGTTAAATAGATGGCAAACATATTAAAAACATTCATGGAAGAAGTACCTACACTGAATATTACTACTGAGGCTTTTATTTACAGCACCTCACGCAATATTTAATGTTATTCTCAAAATATTAAAGATTCAGCTATTTAATATAAAAAAAGATATAACTTGGTCGTTTTGGTCTTACAACAGTTGTGCGATATCATTTAATTTCTTCTACAATGTTCTAAAATAAAATACTGCTACTACTGAGCCTCTTCCATTCTAATAGAGGTTGTCTATTCAGACATTTGATACAATTTAAACAGAATCAGCCAAAGCGTTAAGTAATTTACGAAATAAGATTATTGTCTAACTTATTGAAATAATAACTAGATTAATCTTTGGCATTGAAAATCGAGGCATGTCCCATAGTCCATAGCGTTCACTTTATGTCACTTGTTCAAGTGTCCGATATCGATATGGTGCCCACATAAAGGCTAGCGTAGGCCCCACAATATGAATCTTATTATGCCAAAATTCTACCTTTAATACTTATTTAAATAAACTAATATCACAAAATAATATCCAGCTTAATTCTACGATAGGCCGGTGTTGAGAAACTAAACCAAGAACTTCTTATTTACTATTTTTACAACTATTTTCCACAATAGGTTTTTGGCACAATTCTAGGATTTTTATGTCTCAAATACGACTAGCTATTAAACTTCTACACACGAAGTTTAGGAGGATAAATTACCTGTAGAACAGGCATAACTTCTGCCATTTATATATCTTTTGCAACACTTTCGGAAAAATTCAATACATCGACCGATTGATACCAGATTGCCAATTGATTTTATATTACATACGAGTACATACCAAAGGTCTACTTCCACTATTAAAATTTCATAAAGTGTCGATCACTTTCACCGTTCACCGTTTAAAAAGATGGGTAATATTTAAAATCAGATGGTAATTTTCTTTTGTACAAGCTAATTCATCTTCCGGTAAAATTTTCAATGATTTGGTTTTGTGGTGATCTAATTTTAACATTTTACGAGTTCTAATTGGAGAAATCGTTAATATCGATCGAGTCGGATTCATTACCGGAACATATACAAAATATTATGTTTAGAGATAAGTATGAAGAATGGTAGGGAATTGAATATTTTTTTCCAAATCACTAACGTTACAAATCAAATTTTGGTTCTAGATTAGAATTAGAATTCCGGTAATGAATCCGACCGACGATATGATGAGTGCTTAGGTACGATAAAACTTACACGCGAATACTTACTCAAGCGCATCTCAAATTTAAGCACGTCTCAAGTTGTGTTTTTTTTTCGACTGTTTTTAATCAACAGCTGTCAAAAATTCTTCACTAGCGACGTGCTGTGCTTAAAATCTGAGATGTGTTTGAGTATTCGGTGTTAGTGCTGTTTCAGAATCAACTGTCAGTAGCCAGACTCTAGCAAGTTTTTCACTCAATGACGTAGAAATCATAGCTTAGATTATTGTCTAAGCTGGCAGTCGATGTTCTCTTATTTGAGGTAGATATAACACACCTTTAAAGTTTTCATAACATCAATCAAGTCTCCAATAGGTACTTCAATTATAAGCTTTTTTTTATTAGAACGGAAGCGATCAAGCCATGTTTTCTTGCGACTTTAGAGACGGTTGACTTAGCTTCGTAGTAAATTACGGACCACACAATTTGGCACAGTCTGCATGAAATAATATGGACCGCCAGTTACCCGACAAACCATTTGCAGGACGTTGTCGGACTAAGGAATTTCAAGTATGCATTAACAAAGATTTGCGATAGTAAATTGTGTACCTTCGACTCGCGTTATGACCTATGAACAGGGACACCCGATTAGATAGGGACCTGATTACTGGACGTCCACTTTAATATGAATTAAACCCATGTATAGTCTACATTAATATGACATTTGCTACATGTCTTATTATTGACAGTATTGCAGATAATGCACTACACTTAATGCATACAATATGAATCGGTTACTGACAGAAAAGAGGTAAACCAGACACATGTCGGCAATAACAAAAAAGTCTAGGCAAGTGAAACTCGTTTATGTAAACGAATCCAAAAACAAAAAGTGGTAAAACTGTAACGTACATACGTTACATTATTATCCTGATTCAAAGCATGTATTTGAAAATTTTTGGTTCATTAGTTTGGTATCGGTAATTTTAGTACAACATACTGTTCCCACGTCGAAAAGTCCTCGAAAGAAATTCCATGCGAAAAAGTAAGCGGGCATGTCACAGGTTCCAAACGTCCAAAGTTTTATTAATAATTGATTAATGTTTGGATATTTTGTACTCAGCCAAGGCCATTATCGTTGACAGCACGAAGAGGTATGAAAACTGTTCACTGTTGGCTTGCTTCGTTGGGGTTTGGAGGGGTTTGAACGCTGATTCGGACCTCGCCGTTGGGACCTACCACGATTTTCACCTGTAATAAGAAAGCAGTGTTTAAGCAGTGGTTCCTCACTTCTGAGAGCCTCCGTTTCTACTTAAAGTCTAGCGTAATATGTAAATGATTATCTCGTATCTAACAGACACGAGTGAATCATTAATATACACATCATACCCTTCTAATATATTTTAGGGTAAAACTTAGTGCCGTTTAAGAAGATGTTTAGATAAAAACAATGACATAGCTACCGGGTTCGACCTGAAATTTTGCACACATTCAGACCGGGATCTGAAATAACGTATAGGCAAAACTGGGCATCCTGGCTATTGCTTAGCGGTATTTGGGACAGCTTTTCGGTCTATACAATAAAGCACAGACACACACAGGTCCGATCTTACAGTAATACTTGACAACTTTGGGATGGCGCGGCCAAATAACAGCTTGAAGCACTCGATTAGATTTTGAGACGCGCTGTTAGACTTATAGGCGATGACTCGCTTGGAAAGGCTAACCTACAAAGCCTCGAATGCAGACAGCACGTTACCAGACTAGTTTCTACAAGTATTAATATCAGTTTTCTACAAGTACCACTTTAGGATTGTGCGCAGGCATATGCACGACCTTATTCTATCTTATCCCTTCCACCATCGGACCAGCATGCACACAAAAAATACCACCCTTGGTATGGGTGGTATTTTTTGTGTGCATGCTGGTCGATATACCGCAGTATTGAACCAAAAGTTCTGCTCTACTTTCATAATAAGTAGGTATGGCCTAAGAGTGGAATGAGCTTCCTGTGTCTGTTTTCACTTTGCGCGTTGGAGTACAATCTTAGAGTCTTCAAATCCAGAGTGAATAAGTTCTGGGAAAGCGTGCTCCATCTTAGGCCACATCATCACTTTCTTAAGTGAGATGTTGGCCAAACGCTTTACTATGATCATCTTATATATAAAATTTCCATGTCACAATGTTAGTTACCGTACTCCTCCGAAACGGCTTTAACGATTTTTACCAAATTTTATATGCGTATTCAGTAGGTCTGTGAATCGGCTACTATCTATTTTCCATACCCCTAAGTGGTTGAAGGCAAAACAACGTTTGGCGGGTCAGCTAGTTGAATATATAGAACAAAACCTCACATTTCCACTATTGAATTTCTTTTTCTCTTGGTCCTAGACCCGTAATTTTAGTTTTTTTAGGTCACCATGAACCTGCCTGTGCTCCCCTTTCAGCTTGGCCTTGAGTTTCGGAACACCCGTATAAAAACTTTTCTATTTATAATACTAGTTTCTGACAGCGGCTTCGCAAGCGTTAATTTATGAAATAAAAAGTAGCCTATGTTTTATTCCAGACCTGTTTGAAAATCCGCAGACCGATCCGTTCGTTTTGGCGTGAAGAGCTAACAAACATCCAAACTTTCACATTTGTAATTATTACCTAGTCGCCTCGTCAGACGTTCATGGCATAGTAGACAGGGTTAGGCGGCGGCTGCAACGGCGACGTCGCCGGCTGGGGCCCCATCGACGGCGCTCCTTCAGGCGCTGCCCGCAGCGACCGCACTGGCGACCCTGGCGCAGGCTGGTACAAAGGTGCTGCCACCTGGAACGTAACAGGAGTCTTTAGTGATGGTGGTAATTTGGGTAAATCTTGGCGCTAAGAAAGGAAACAATATTGATATTATGGCGGTGGCTGCACGGCGGCCGCGGCTCGGCAGCCGTGACGCATTGCCGCACGCAGGCCACGCATCCCAGCCGCGCCGCTTGGTCGCTTGCGTCGGAAAGTATTGCAAACAAATCTCTACAAAGCGGTGCGGCGCGACCACGGTCGCGGTTGCCGGGCCGCGGCTGCCGTGCAGCCACCACCGCCGAGATCCGAATGTTACCTTTAGGTTTCTTTTTGGCTTAGCATGATCACACGCTTAGCATGACAAGTCACTGTATAGACAGTGATTTGTCAAGGGTAGAGAACGTATGGGAACAGATTTTATAATACTATAGGTATGGGTAAATTCAATTCTTCAACTTCATTAACATTATCTTTTTGCGTGCGTAATGAAAATATTTGAGTTGCAGAAAGACAAAATAAAACAAATACATGATGCTGAATAATTCACACAGCATCATCTAGCTAGCCAAACTAAGCAGAGCTTATGTTATTTATGGGTCTAGTATACCCATGACATAAGCTCTGCTATATATTTAATTCTTACAATGCTTAGATAAATATCAATTAATCAAACAAAACACCTAGACCAGGAACACATGTCTTTAGATCGTACAAACATTTGCACCGTGAGGCGGGCACCCTTTACGTTTCGCAGTCGGACATTTGCCCGCTGCGTCACTGAGGTCGTTGATCAGTATATTTTTGTGTAAAAATATTTTAAATACAAGCTTTTATATCATCTAAGACCAAAGTGCTTGGTAAGACGAATCCAACGACACCAGACTCTACATGGTTAGGTCGTTTCGTTTAGGAGTTCTTATGGCCACCTTTGGTTTCGTTCATCAGACCAGCTCGATGGTACCATGGCATTGTCACCAAACGTACATTAGTATGCTAAATTTCAGCTTAATCGGTTGAGGATAACTGGTCTAAAATTGAGTTGAAAGATTCCACCCGAACATGCATAGTTACAAAGGTACATAATTATGTACATTGCAAGTTGAATAAAAGCTTGTAAAAATGCATAAGGGGAGACCTAGTCAGATTTCATATATTTTCTATTATCTACTTGTTTTATACTTCAGCCAGACAAAGTTTCGGCCAGGGTATTCATGTGACCAGTAATAATAATAAATAATGCTGGACAACTCACACAGCATTATCTAGCCCCAAGTTAAGCAGAGCTTGTGTTATGGGTACTAGATAACTGGTATACTTAATATAATACACTACATAGATAGATATTTTTTATTATACATAGAAAACATCCAGAACACGCTGAACAAATATTTGCAGATTGTACAAACATTTGTCCCGAGGCGGGAATCGAACCCGCAACCTCCTGCGTTGCAGGCGGACCTTCGCCCGCCGCGCACAGAGGTCGTCAAGTCTTAGATACACCTATTCAACATAATCATGCATAATTAATGAATATAAAAAACCGCGCAGTTTTCGTGCTGATTTGTCTTTATTAAAATATTGTAGCTTGACATAAACTAGATATAGATAGATGATTTATTCATGAGCAATGATTACAATTGTATTTGAATATTTTGATTAGTTGTCTTAAAATGCATATAGCTTGGTCTACAGGATAAATGGCTTTAATACCATTATACAAAGATTAAAAATGCGGATTTTAAAAACGTCAAATGGTTAAGTAAGATTCAGTATCCCTAGGCACCCTAGGCACCAACGCGGATCCCTGTGGCGGGTACGGCCCTATATTAATGACCTCCTAGCCAAATTTCCGGCCACTGCGATCAGTCTCAATGAACTAGCCATGTGCAAACACAGGTGCACTTCCTACTCCCTCACTTATTCGATAGGACGGCACACCAACACGACCAGAGAGAGGTCAGGCGCAGGACCAACGGCATAACGTGCTTTCTGCCGAAATGCTCTACTAACATAGACCATATTGAGCAGGTGGGGGTGGGGTAGGATAGTATGGTGTGGGGAACAGAGTCTAACTTGTAGTACGTACTTCATAAGTTTTCATTCGGTAAATTGTGCCTAAATTTTAAGTAAATTTACCTATACTATGAAAAGAAAATAAGAATATCCCAAATTACTTGATCTAAAATTTACTTTCGTACACATCATAAGAGTAGATTTTTAACATAATATAAGTACATATCGATCTGTTATTTTCACAGTATGATCACAGTTATGTTAATTTACTAGCTGATCCGTGCCCACTTCGTTGGGCGGTAAATATTTTTACTTGTAAATATATGTAGCCTATAACAATCACAAATACCCGACAAACGTTGTCCTGTCATTCAAGTCAAACAACTGACAGTTATTTCAAACGTGCTTAACAAAGAGCATAGAACGCTGGGGCTAAAGTTACAGTAAATAAGTTTATAATAAAGGTAGTCGTTAAGTTTTCTAAAATTTTCTAAGTTACGGCGCAATTTTCTTTATTTTTTTTAACGTATTAATCTTCTTAAAATTATTAGAAAACTATTAAAAAAGATGAATGAAATCAATAAGCCGTTCTCAAGTTATAGCTGAACCAAGCGAAATAGGGGTTAATTTTTATAAAAGAGATAGATTAGATTCTGCCCGCCCTTTCGCATGATTTTCAAGTAGCCTGAGTCCGTCCATATTGTTTACCTCCCTGTCAAATTTCCTTAAGATCCGTTCAGCCGTTTAGGGTACAGACAGACAGAGTTACTTTCACTTATATATATAATATTTTTATATTGGTACATGGATTATAATACCTTTACTTCGCTTCAAAGCATGTGAATTTAAGTTATTTGTATACGGATTTGTTGATATAATTGGCACCTAACTTTAAAATCGACCATATGCTTTATTTAGATTTATTTATCGGGTATTTATCGAATAATATTCTTAAAATGTTTACAAATCGCGAAGGTTATAAAAATCATATGCACTTTTTTGTTACTGTAAACGATCTATTTATTTGTTTATTTAATATTATTTATTTATACTATGAAAAAAACCGGCTACTGTATATGGGACATCATCCCCTAATTCAGTATTACCTACTGCTAATACAATTTAGTTTTTTTAAAGACAAAAGGTCCCTTCTTCCATGTACTCGATGCTTCTTCCTCACTAGGCTACAAACACCTTGCCATGAGACAGACGAAGGCTTTCGCAATACTTACTAATATTATATATTAGTAAGTATTAGGCAAATAAACGGGGCTTGGCATTTTTAACCTCTAGCTAGCCTTAATCCAATGTCGCATAATAGTTAACGTTGTCATTGCCATAACCGCGAGATCAGTGCGGATGTTCTGCGAGAGCGATGCGTATAAATCAGCTACGACCTTTACGCTCTAGTACACAGATAAATATTAACGCGTGCTTTTGCCAAGCCTAAATTTGTCTTTTTTATTTTTAACGACATTTTTTCCGGTACCTATGTCTATTACATAATACAGTATATCGCAAGAACGGCCAAGAGTTGTTATCGCAAAAGTGGAGAAAAAAGTTCTGATCATTGATATCGTCGCAGTTATCAAGTACGAAGAGCTTGCTTCTGCCTATGACTCTGCACGCGTTTTACCGGGATAAAAAGTAGCCTATATGTTTTTCAGGGGCTGGAACTACATCTATGCAAAATTACAGAGCAATCAGTTTAGTCGTTTGGGCGTGGAGAGGTAATAAACATCCAATATCTCGCATCCACGTGAGATTGTGGTCAAACAAAGGTCTATTGTAAATAAAAAATAAATAAATTGTTAGAGTGATTATTACAAATAACATTCTCGGATATTGAATCTAAAGCTTTGCGTCCACCGTATTGGATTGGAGCTTACGCATCGTACGCAGTGTCGGTATTTTCAAATGCCTGTTACTACACTGTGACGTGACTGTATGTATGTATATGTGTAGTTTACCACACTGTGACGTAGGATAGATAACTATGTGCTTAATACTGCGCATTTTAGTTCCCAACTATAGAGGAGCTGTACAAGTTATCATATATTATTTTTAAATTCAGTTGCTAGTGAGTATAGATTGTGAAAACTCACGGTAAACCTACTGGCATTGGTATCACCAGATACACCGATTAATTTTTTTTGGTACAACGTTCACTGGGAACGTTGTACCAAAAAAATTAATAAGAAGCAACAAATCCTTACACGCTGCGTACGCTCTGATGCACGCGCAGCGTGGGTGCGTAGATCAAGTAACAGAACATTTTAAAAACATGGTTATTTGACATGTTTTATAACGTGGACGACGGGTATGTTATATACCATAAGTTTTATAGAAAAGAAAGTTCTATGTTCGGCTGTATGTACATATATTTTTTATGTACCTATGTTCGTCGATTTCTCCGTTATTTATGGACCGATTTGGATGATTCTTTCACTATTGCATGGAAAATGATCCTGAAAAGGCGAGAAAGCCCAATTCCTATCGAGAGTGTTATTAAAAATGGTGGTAAAGTTTGTATGGAAAATTATTATTCCTTTGTTCGATTCACTCAAAACTCAGTATAAATAAACTACAACGTAAATAATTACTAAAATGTTTTAATTTTTTCGAAAATCTTCTTTATGCCGTCGTAAAGTTATTATCAAAGATTTTATTCCTTGATTCGAGTCGCTCAAAACTCGATAAGCGGGCGAAGCCACAGGAAGCAGCTAGTTATTTATAAACTTCTTGCGCATCTTGGGCTCTCTACGTAACATTTTCACTGCCTGACCTCAGTGGTGTGACCTGCAAAGTCACGCCGCAGGCCAAGAAGGCTCTCTTCTACATCGTGTACGTCGTGGGCATACTTTCTCGCGGTGCTATCTCCTGGATTCTGGTCATGGGTACTCTATATGACTGCCTAATTTCACTGCCCTGCCTCAGCAGTGCGACTTGCATTCAGAGAGTATCTTTGCCACTAAACCACTGTATCATGGCCACTAAATGTGACACTTTCACTGCCATGCCTCAACAGTACGACTTGCATAGTCGTATATCTACTCAAAGAGGCTCTCTGGAACCTCATGTGTGTCGTGGGCACTTACGTGACATTTGACACTGCCATGCATCAGCAGTGTGACTTGCATAGTCGTATCGCTACTCAAAGAGGCTTTCTGGAACGTCATGTGTGTCATGGGCACTTTAAGTGACACTCTCACTGTCCCGCCTCAGCAGTGCGACTTGCACAGTCGTATCGCTACTCAAAGAGGCTCTCTGCAACGTCATGTGTAGCAGTGAGACCTGCAAAGTCACCCCCCTGCACAGAGGGCCCTCAAAAAGGTCATCGGCATCAAGGGCACTCTTTGTTTTTCTGCCCAGCGTCAGGGGTGCTACCCCATGGGTTACGATCATGAGTACTCTATATGCCACTTTCACTGCCCGGTCTCAGCGGGACAGGGATTGTGTATTGTCACATAGAGTGCACATTGCGCCCTGAATGAGCCCAATGTGAACCCTTGATGCGTGAATCTAACTCGCATTGTACGTTTTATTTGTATGGTATCCCTTTAATTTAAATAAATTGTTATAGCGGCAAAAAAAATACGTACTCTGACAAATTTTCAACTCTCTATCTATAATCTGAGATACAGCCCGCTGAGAGATGGACAGACAGATAGCGCAGGCTTATAATAATAGGGTCCTATTTTCACCCTTCGTGTATGGAACCCTAAAAACCGACTATATTATACATGTATATAAGTTAATATTACGCGAGCAGGCGTATATCAAGAAGAGCTGGGGCTACACTAAGATCGCCGAGACTCAAGTTGCAAAATTATAACAGCAAAATAGATTTAAAATAGTGTAGACGCCTTGCAAGACGTATTAAGCTCGTAAAATTGACAAAATGCTGCTGCTCGCAAGCAAACTATTAAATGTATAATTTGTATTTTTATTTATTTTGAGCTGCTTTCTCAATATTAATTCAATTATTTTTTTCCTGTTTAAACTCTACCAAACGATCGCCAATTTGGATCAGGTGTGCTACTTCTAGATTGTTTGCAACAGTTTGCAATTAGTTCAACTGTTGCAATTGTAAATACTAGGTCTGATTTTGTTTCTGTTCTCTAATTTTCATATGTATAGGTATTGTTATATTTCCTCCTACACATAACTAGGTATGAGTATGGCATATGTACTTGTGAATCCCTCTTATAAAACTATGTTTAAAAAGGTGTGCTCAAAAAAACAAGGGTGCATTTCATTATACTTGTAATTATCTGCCCTGTTGTCCATATTTCCTAAGTAGAGTTTAGACGAAATGTTCTCGCAAAAAAAAACTAAATTACTAGCTGCAGCCGTCGATTTCGCACACGCTTTTCTTTATGAATAGTTTATCTCCCTAGAGTGTGATCGTTTTATTTGCTTAATTACTGGGTTACCAGTTCAGCCATTGAGGCGTTAAAAGGTGACAGACAGACGGACCAATGAATTTTCCAAAGTTCATCATTCTCCACAACCCGTCTTAATTTACTGCTGGATATGTGTTTCCAAACTGTTTTGCCAGTATTCAAGAACATGTAATATGAAAATGCGCAAAGCTACCAACCTAAATAAACTCAAATAAAATTCATGCTTAATTGCAATAAAAGTAAATAATCGACATTCTCCTTGTTACTCTATTTCATCTTCGCTTTGGGCACTAACCAAACATGGTGCCTATACTATCTACCTACATTTAAGAGGTAATAGAGAGTGCATTTATATCGACGCACACACTTGTGCACTATAATATGTTATGCATATATGGCTAGTTTTCGTTGAAACTGGCTGTCGTAGCCGAAATTAGGCTAGGAGTACATCAGTTTGTAAAGTAAGTTAATAGACCCTTAATTTAAAAACATAATACCTACAAAATGACAACGAATTTAAAATACATAAGAAAATTTAAAACAATCGCATAGACGCAGGGCTTCGTAAAACAAAATAAAAAAAACTACAAATAATACATAAATATTTACTTAAACTAGGCAATTTCATAGTTTTGTGGTCAATCTTTCAAAGTTTCAATCTGCAAATCGCAAGTAGCCAGTAAAAATCATAGTAATGAAAAGCGTGGAACTCAGATTAGATGAAGATTTAAAATTTTAGACATGATTGCCGTGTATGAAAATATTACAAAAAATCTAGTTAGAACTTTGTTTCATAACAGACTTCAAGGAACGAGGAGGTTCTCAATTCTTCGATTCTTCTTTGATTTTTTAGTGATAGTTTGGACGTAAACTAACTGGAATATTGATGAACCAAAGCTTGATTATCCCACTGACTTCTTAATCGAAGAGCGAAATGAAATAACGAAACTCTAAACAAAACCACTGACTTCTCAATAGAAGAGCGAAATGAAATCACAAAACAAATCTCTAAACTAAAACACTGACTTCTCAATCGAAGAGTGTAATGAAATAACAATACAAAACTCTAAACTAAACCACTGACTTCTCAATCGAAGAGTGTAATGAAATAACAATACAAAACTCTAAACTAAACCACTGACTTCTCAATCGAAGTGTGTAATGAAATAACAATACAAAACTCTAAACTAAACCACTAACTTCTCAATCGAAGAGTGTAATGAAATAACAATACAAAACTCTAAACTAAACCACTGACTTCTCAATCGAAGAGTGTAATGAAATAACAATACAAAACTCTAAACTAAACCACTGACTTCTCAATCGAAGAGTGTAATGAAATAACAATACAAAACTCTAAACTAAACCACTAACTTCTCAATCGAAGAGTGTAATGAAATAACAATACAAAACTCTAAACTAAACCACTGACTTCTCAATCGAAGAGTGTAATGAAATAACAATACAAAACTCTAAACTAAACCACTGACTTCTCAATCGAAAAGCGAAATGAAACATCGAAATAAAACTCTAATCTTACCCACAGACTTCTAAATCGAAGAACAAAATGAAATCATACATGCCCGGTAAACGTATAGCTTACGTAGTAAAATTACATCTGTGGTATAGATGTCAACCTTCGAACCCTGTTCGTGAAAATTACCTTTATTGCTTGCGAAACAAATATTTCATGAAGTGTGTACATTAATTGATAGTTATTGCTGGTTTATACCGATTACTGTTAATAGGTTAGTATCAAAATTTAAAAATATTTGATTTTCCGTAGTTTTTTTCGTAGGGTGAAACTAGATTTTAAGGAATAATAATTCAATAAATGAAGTTGACCACAAAACTACGTATTCACCGCATGGCTTAAGTTGTAGGTTTACCTTTTCTGAGTAGCAAATCATCTGCTTCCCTGCGCCTGGCTGCTGAACTGGAACGGGTCGGTACCGGGCCGACGCTGGACACAGTGTCTGAAAGAACATTATTATAAATATTAATAAAAGTTCTAGTGAATATTCAAACATCTTTGTTCTCATGGTCCCTCCTCATGTAGGCAGAGGCTCTCTGAATAGAGTTGCTGATGACACTGGCTGTCTTTAGCAAACTAAATTATCTACACTTGTAATGGCTCGGCCACCATTAGATTAGTTTTTGTTGTTTTGCCAGTAGACACTTCGCAGAATAATAGGGTCAATGTTGATCTTACCTGCATATGGAGAGCGTGGGCATAATTTGCCCGTTGTTGAAGTTGAGGAATCGCTGCCGAATGCTGTGCATTGGTGGTGTTATTTCTTCCTTGGGGATAGTACTGATAAGCTCTGTTATCTGTCAAAGAAAAGTTCAATATCAAATTTACTCAAATCTTGAAACTTACATCAAGATTATTTACGAGCGAGTTTACTGTACCTACATACTTAACAAGGTAGGTACCTACATACTAGACATTTACATGTATATATTGTAATAAATATGTATATCTATTATTACCCATTACAAAAGCTCTGCTTAGCTTGGGGATATATTATTTGGGTGTATGATACTGTGTGGATTGTCCAGCATTATTTATTATTAATTTATTTATGTATAATTATAACCTACTTACTATAGAGACTAAAGGTTCACGGACAAACCAAATTAGGGTTTAAGTTAGCTGTAGATTAAATAAATACTTACAGACAAACATTAATACTTCAATGAAAAAATAAATGACACCATACAAAAACCCATAACAAAAGCTCTGCTAACTATGGGGCTAAAAATGATGCTTTGTGGATGGTCTAGCATTTACGTTTTATATTATGTATTACACTCGCAACTACATCGTGGACGAGATTTTAATGTTACAGGTAACAAAACGGAGTTCACGTATAATTTATGACCCTCGCGACAGAATAGAGCACACCTGCCAACGTCATATTCATCTCGATTACGACCTGAAGTTAGTTTGAATCTGACATCGTGATTTTAGACCTCTCCTCTATGACCGCGCAGGACCGAACTTTGACCTTTCTAAAAATGCAATAGTACGTAATTATTCATCACGCGTTTTACCGTTACCATAGTGATGATCAGTGATCCAAAATTCATTAAAAAAGCTACCATTCTCGGTTATTACGAAAGTACGTAAGCGGTAGGTCTATCTGTACGTTTGCAGTTATTGATCGATCAGCACCCCCCCACCCCTAGGCTTGCGCAACAGATATAACCTTCTTGTAAATTGTGACGTTTCAGAGATTTTTGATTTATGCAGTTTCCTGAAATTATTTCGCGATTAGGTAGCTAATAGCTTTCCCGCGTGAGTAGAAATACATAAAAACAAAGAACAAAAGAGGAACTGGTAAGTTGTTTTGTTGTTATTGTTTTTGATGTCGTTTCTCCCGACTCTTAGGGATCGCGTAGTGAGCTGAAGAAGAAATATTGGTGATTGGACATTAAAACTGAACTGTGGACTTGGAAACACATAAATAAATGCTGTGTCGTGAAGACATTGTGGTCAAGAAGTTTAATAATCTGCTATTTATCGAGATATCGTGATTGTATCGATTGTTTCAACAATAGCGGCCGTCAACCGCATTTTCGACTTTCGATGACGAGAATAGATATTGATTTTTTATGGATTTATTATATTTAGGTTTATTAGATAGGATTATTAATAACAAGCTGCTGCCCGCGCCTTTGCCCGCATTTCGGGATAAAAAATAATCTATATATTGTTCCATTACAAGCTCTGCTTAGCTTGGGGTTAGATGATGCTGTGTGGATTGTCCAGTATTATTTATTTCCCAAACTATACCAATACCAAATTTTAGGCCAATGAGTTCAGTTATTTTTGCGTGAAAGATGAAGAAACATCTATACTTCTATACGCACAAACTTTGAAACTTAAAATATTATAAGGATTAAGATTACTAAGTATTATAGAAATAAATGTTTGTGTTAATTATTATATTTCACTCAAAACAGGGTCAATCAAAAAGGGCGTTTGAAAAAGTGCTCATGTACGACTACTACTGACCATAATTTACGCACATCTTAAACATTGTAAATTTTCAGGAAAGGAAGACTCTACGAGCAAAGAAATCACAGGCATGGCTAGAATCCCGGAGATACCTTCGTGGTGGCAGCAGCAAAACAGGGAGATCCCTGCAGAATATAGAAGAGAGCTACCGGCTGATGATTTCTTTTGTAAGTATCTTTTCCCGCTCGATGCATGGTTTTAATGTGACTTTCTTAACTTATGTTTAAATTTGGCTGATTTTTGAATTGATATCATAATTGATATTATAATTGAATTCAATATCTAAGCGATCAGCGAGAGCCAGTCTTCTGCCACTTCTCAAGCTGCCTTTTTCAGGCACCAATTTTTTCACGTCGCTCGTGTACCTTTCACGCTTAGGATATGATTAGGGGTCCAATTTTGCCATACAATGGTACCATTTTTAAATGCTGATTCGTTAACCTCAATAAAAACTAGCATTCCGAGTACTTGTGGACTCAATTAGAAGTTTTGTTCTAATGAATACAAATAATGATTATAATAATAATGCTGGTCAATTTACACAGCATCACCTGGCCCCAAAGTAACCAAATTATGTTAACGATACTAGATGACGTATAAGAGAAAATATCAATACCTAATATTTCGTAGATAGAAATTAATATAACAATTTATTTGGCTTACAGTCGGCGTGGGGCCAGCTTGGGTAGTGTTCATCTTGATGATTTGCCTGGGAGTTATCTCTTGGCACGTAAAGATGATTCTGATGAGTGCGGATCGGTGGGGGCGACTCCGGCCTGCGACACCGCCGGCCCACGCGCACCGGCGATGTCGGTTCAGAGCTGGTTGAGCTGTACAACTCCTGGGAGCTTTGCGACTCGCACCTGCAAAGAAAATATATGTTACTCGATAGCTTGATAAGTAAGACCCTGCTATATGCCCACTGTGTTTAATCTATATTGACCTAAATCATATTGCCTCAATGTATAAGTAAATTATTATACTAGGACATTGTATATGTACTAAGATATTAACTCAACGAAAATTTATTATTATTGTACTTATGATACAACACATTAACATAAAAGTTGAAAATCAAAGTCATGTATAACATTTTACTTAAGTAGGGTTTCAATTATTTATAGGGGTGTTCGGCGGACCGTATGCCATATAATAACTAAGGGTAAATGAAACTAAGTGCAATAGCTTGGTGGCTTTTTAACCCTGATTAGCTTCTCGAATATTTGTATTTTTAGGAACTTTTTAAAGATTTTTTCAACTATTTTCGATCTTTTTTGCCAGTTCCTGCCGAAAAATCTGTATAATGGTTCTGTTTATAAATTGCTTACCCACACTTAGTCTATTTCTGCAACTTATTTATGCACATAATGTTGCAGAATTCAATTTAATGTTCAATGCAGAAAATAACTGCCAAATATTGTATGCACTCTACTAATGTCTGCCTTCCGGTGATGGATTAGACATTAGACTATGAGGCAATTGATAATAATTAACAAAAGTGTCTTTATTAACAAAGAAAACTGCAATCAAATAAATGAATGAAATTGGAACAAAAAAATATAAATTAGTTCTAATTTATTATTATTCTTTAATTGTAATGTTATTCTTTTGATACAGAAGTTCGGAACGAAACGGCCTATACAATAGCAATGAGTGACTTTTTACGAACTATTGGGCATACTTTTGGTCCCTTCTGTGACTCTATTTTTTATTAAATATACGGTCTTGCAATTTTGCGTGTACTGCAGGTTTTTTTGCAATAATTGAAAAAAATATATATACATGACCTAGGAAGTTGAAATTTGGCATGAACGTAGATAATAAAACTTTACTGGAGGTAAAAAAATATAAATATTAAAATTAACTTTCAAAACTGAAGAGACACTTTTCGATATTAAAAAGTGCGACGCATAAAAGCTCCAGCCAGCGCAAGAAGTTTCTGTAAAATTTATGAAACTTTCTAATTAATGTAAATTAGAATAGAATAATTAGAAAGTGTACCTTAGAAGTACCTTAGATTACAAAAGGAAACATTATATCGATTGTAAAATTTCAGATTTTGTTCATCTTACAGTTACTGATAGCAAATTTAGAATTTTAAGTAAAATCTATTAAATTATATCATCCAAAAACTTGTTTTATGAAACAAAATATCGTTTACAGTACAATAAGTTAATAGCAAACTCTTAATAGCATAAGGCAACCATCTCCAAAACATGACATATTTATGGTTTTCCATAGGAAAAATATTCCATAAAACTAATGAGTTTCAAATAGTAACTGACTACACTCTAAATTAAAATTTACGATTGAATCAAACGTATAGTATTTTCCAAATAAACTATACCTACTTAACATAGTTAAAACGAATTGAGCTGATATTTTTACCCGACTACCGAAGGGCGAGGGTTATGATTTTGCCACCCTATGTATGTATGTATGTATGTTGCCTATTTCTTTGTTCCAACGTAGCGCTAAAACTACTACCTCGATTTCAACAAGTGAGGTATCGATTGATTTCTCTCAATACTCTGGTGGTTATAGGCTATACGGTGCCGACAAAATTGAGGATCTTACGAGATAGCGAGGTCTAAGTTACACCTGGAACACTTCAATAGGGCGATAACATTTTGCAAGAGACGACATATAGTTAAGTTCGAGTCTAATTTAGTTCGATGTGATGAGTGAAGGATGACACACACCCGTTGCCATGGAGACCTCTTGTTTACAGCTGTTGGCATGGAAACTATGTATGTATGTACATATTTGTTACTATGGCAACGCGTTATTCATTGTCATTGTGATAATTTGATTGTTTTCAAAAACCTAATACTAGACTTCGTATGCCTTACTTTTTTTTACACTGTTTTTAATTTTAGCGGGATACATACTAATCCCCTGGGGATACATTTTTAATAGGACCACTTCGGTATCATTTTCCATACAATACCTAATGAAAGAATTTTCAAAATTGGTCCATAATTGTAGGAAATATCGCGTACATACTCGTATGTATGATATATGTATGTTGAAATAAAAACGTCAAGTGCGGGTTGAACTCGCGCACCGAGGGTTCCTTAATTATAAGACTTTGTTTCTTGCTAAATTTCATGATTCTTCGTCGTTGGGATATTGTTACCCTAGGTATAGGTTTTGATCGCTTCCAAAAAGATTTTTTTTTGTTTTTTTTCTTGTAGCCCCCGAGCTCAACTTTGTTCTGTACCTAAGTATCAAGGTGCTTCCGACTACCTAAGTATTAATAGACAATGATGATATTCAAACGGAAATATTTTATTTGCCAATTAATTTAACGCTTGTTTACAACTTTTACGTAAGTCAGGTTTTGGTTTTTAACTCTATTTTATTGAATTTTGAATTCGAAAATATATGGACCTCCGCTTCGCGATCGCATTAGGTTCCCTCACGTACCTACCTACGCAGTGTCTGTAGTCTGACAAAGGGAGTACACGACCTTGAGAACTTATTTTGGGATGTGACTTCGAGTAATACAATAATTGTACTTTTTTAGGGTGTTCGCGTACCGCTTTAAATGGTAATTCGCAACGCACAATCGCTTCAGGTAAAATAACATTTAAAAATTCAAACTCGGCATATGTACTAGTGAGGTTTGTCGTAGTGCCAGTGAAATGTATGCCAGCAGTGAAATACCCTAGTCGGCAACATGTCTGCCTACCGCATGGGCCCTAGGGGTAGCATTACCTTATCTGTGCCTCGGGGTTCGAAGACCGTACACGACTTACATCAAAAGCCACGAGACATTACAATGTCAATAATATCAAAATTAAGTTAAGTATTGTAATGTACGCTAGGAAATTTTTCCTAGCGTACATTACAGCATTGGCAGATTGGCAGATGATACAAATTAATTTATGTAAAAAATACAATAATTGATGAAATATTCATAAGAAAACTGTATAAAACTGTTAATTTTAGCACAGAGCACCAGTACGAGTGCAGAGAATACATAACTTCGGAATTTTAAAAAAGAATGGTTGCAGAACGGTCTGTTCATTTTTATCATTTTCATAGAAGATATCGTGTATAAATAGAAACTTCTCTTATTACAAAATAAAATTAATAATAAATCTGGATTCGAATCTACTTATCAGACACGATCCAAATATAAAAATATAAATAAGTTTTAATCAAACTAATGTTAGAAATGCAAAATCATTGGTGTATGTTTAGATGTTTGTATGTTTGTTACCTCTTCACGTGACAAGTTCTGAATGAAAGTAAAAACGAAAACACTTAGAGTACGATTTGAACGAAAAAGAAAAAGAAACTTCGCTTTTTGGTTTGTTGAGTATGGCTTCTATTTTTATAGTACGTCTAAGCCTAGAATCAAGCAGACCTTTTTATTCCATAAATCAGTTACCTACCAAGTAGAAATACGTAGGCACTCTTTAAAAGTTTTCATAGCGAAAAAAAATATATAATAATAGAAACAACTCGTGTGATGCCGCGGTCAAAAACTAAAGATAACATAAACAACAGTTATTTTAACGCGACCAGGAAACACTAGCATTCCAAATAGCAATATACATAAACAAATTGTATATGCAATTTGTTCATACGTTGTAAATATGTATATGTACAACGAATGAACAAATTTATACAGTTAAAAATTTATAACATTAACATTGAGCTAGTAAGCTGCGAGTAATTAACTCACGTTGGTACATGGGCCTTAGAACCGCAGTGCCGTAAATAACAAAGCATTTTCTACTGACTACCAAAAAATTATGTTTATTTGTTTATGGACAATAAGTATGTTTGTTACTCGATATCTCCGCTATGTCTATGATGATGATATTTTTACTTTAGCTATCCGTATGTACCTAACATATTTTTTTATAAAGACTATACCAGTTTTTTGAAAGTGGGTGCAAGCATAAGAATAAATACATTATTTATATGCTAATACAAATTATTAACGATCGATGTGGCGCGGTGGGCGAAGGTCCGCCTGCGACGCAGAAGGTTGCGGGTTCGATTCCCGCCTCGGGATAAATATTTTTACGATCTGCAAATATTTGTTCAGCGTGTTCTGGTCGTTTTTCTATGTATAATAAAAAATATCTATCCATGTAATATATTGTATGTATATCAGTTATCTAGTACCCATAACACAAGCTCTGCTTAGCTTGGGGCTAGATAATGCTGTGTGAATTGTCCAACATTTATTATTTATTTATTAAGCATAAGAATCTAAAATTATTTATCTTTCACGCATGGAAATACAAAAAAGTAAATCATGACCACAGATCCTACTATACATATATGTATATATCCTACTAATATTATAAATGTCAAAGTTTGCATGGATGGATGTATGGATATTTGTTAATCTTTCAAGCAAAAACTACTGAACCGATTAGGCTGAAATTTGGTATGAGTATAGTTTGGAACCTGGACTAACAAATAGGCTATTTTTTATCCCGATAAAACGCGGGCAAAGGCGCGGGCAGCAGCTAGTTTATAATACAACTACAACAAGCGCCACCTGTTGTATAAAGTGCAAACTTTATGCATTGCGGGTGAACCTGAGTCAAACTGCAAAACGCCGCCCTCTCAAAGAGTGCAACCTTCTATATTCTATCACTAGATGGCATTCCTGCACACCCTGAGAAAAGTTCACTTTGTAAACAAAGTTTGACGAACTTTATGTTCGGATACTACGGAGTGTAAATTTTTATATTTTGTATACAAAAGAAAGATCTATGGAAAAGTAGTAAAATTATTTAACTAACACAAAATTAATAATCTTTTAACTAACTTATTAATATTTTTGGCCATGGTTATATATACTATAATATTATAAATAGGAAAGATTTGATTGTTTATTTGTTTGCATTGATTAGGCTCCGAAACTACTTATCCGATTTGTAAAACTCTTTCACTGCTGGGAAGCTACACTTTCCCCGGGTGACATAGGCTATATATATTATGTCTGTATTATAATTTTTAATTTTGAAATTTATGTTAAATTCCCTTACGAAGTCGGGCGGGACTGCTAGTTTAAAATAAAACCAGCCAAGTGTGAGTCGCCTCGCACACAGATGGTTCCGTTCCATCGTATAAAATTATTTGGCATAAGGAAACATATAACAGTTTTTTTAGAAAAATCTGATAAAAGCAAAAGGTCAACATAACGCGGTCACCCATCCAAGTACTAAACGCGACCGACATTGCTTAACTTCGGTGATCGGTACTTAAATTTGTATGGATGTTGGACCCCTTAATTATATTATATTCTTTTATTTTTAGTTGTTATAGCGGCAATAGTTATACATACACAGTCAAAATTTCCACTTTCTACCTATTATAATAGAAACAGTTAAAGAGAGCCTTGACAAAAGTAGAGCAAAATTTGCCTAAATAAATCAAGTTTCTTGTATGTCTTGTATGTGCCACTTTCAGTTTAATTTTAATGTTTGTTTCATTTTTATTATTTCTTGTCATATCCGCCAGAGAAAAACACGTTCTGTGTAAATTTTAGCAGTCTATCTTTAACGGTTCATGAGATACAGCCCTCTGAAGAAAGAACGGACGGACAGATATACAGAGGAAGCTTAGTAATAGGGTCCCTTCTTCACGCTTCGGGTACGGAACCCTAACAAAAAAAGATTTTTGATAAGGTGCTTCTCGAATTTGCCTCTACGTATCCGTAGCGCTTCATAGTAGTATATCTACGCCGTAGCATCTGCTACGGCGTAGCACTTGCTACGGTATTAAGTAAAACTTCACGTTCTTTTTTTAAATGGCAATTTTATTCCTCTTTGGTGTTTTGAGGAAACTTTTACGTTTCCTTTCATATGGCTTGCACACTAGACATGTAAACAAACAAAAACAAATGCGCAACGGCGGCGGCGAGGCGCACAACTTCAAGATACTTGTTTACTATAGTAAACATAAAGTATGTTAAAGTTGTGCGAAGACGTATTTTTGTTATTTTATGTTCAGTAACTGAGCTTTGTAGGTAAGAGTTTATATTTTTAATTAGTTACTAGCTTTAGCTCGTCGCTTCGCTCAAGCGGTACCTGGATAAATTTATCATAATGTCACTCCGAGATAGTGTAGAACTTCCAAAATTGGACCGTAGCATACCGTGATTATTTGATTTTATATAGATAGATAATGATTCTAAGGTGGTTCTATTAAAGTTTTATTCCCGAGAGATTACTATACGTCCCTAAACATAAAAGAAGCAATGGAAATATTCCAGAACTAACTGCTGCCCGCGCCTTCGCCCGCGTTTTATTGGGATTAAAAATAGCCTATATGTTATTTCAAGTCTCAAACTATACCCGACCTAAATTTAAGCCCAATCAGTTTAGTAGTTTTTGCGTGAAAGAGGAACAACCATCCATACTCACAATACTTTGACATTTATAATATTAGTAGGATTGAAGTAAATTTTAGTTTATGTAAAAAACATAAAATTTATTGTTGTAGCAACCTATTAACTCGCTTTTGACATGAGTTTGTAGTAGAGATGACTCTAATACACTTGTGTTGAGAGGCGAGGGCTACTTTGCCTCGGCAGACCCGAAAATGCGGCTAAAGTACATAAGATTAGTTATAAAAAAAGTAATTACTTGGTACTCACCCGATGTTAGCGTAGATAGAGCAGTTTCTATACATCGCGTCCTGCCGCTGTTGGTACTGCGCGTAGGCAAGGTTCTGCGCATGGGCGTAGCAGGCGTCCGAGTGCTGCTGGTGTGACGTCACTGCACTGCTAGGGCGGGTGACGTAGTCAGCTGACTTGTTTGACCTGTATAAATTAAAGAATATAAGCTTTGATTAGTGTTAAAGAAATTTACGCATAATAGCTAACCTTGCTAACCTAACCTAACTTATATATAAGAGGCATTCGATATCTTTCCTTTCTACCTAGTACCTGTAACATAAAATTTTGTTTCTACAGGACTTTGCTTACTTTGGTGATACCTCTATAAACGTATAACGCACGCAAAGATCAAATATCAGTCGTTCCGGAGATAGACTTTGTTATAAACGAACAAACTTTAAGCGCATCTACATGTTGGTCAAGTCATGACAAAACAAACAAAACAGCAAAGTTTGTTGTGACCATGTAGACGACTATTAATGTAGGTGCAGTTTTTTTCTTTGTCCCAAACAGCGCGGGCCCTAATTTAATGGATTGTAAATCAAAATACCAAAACTATTTTGGCATACAAATTTCTCGTCAAGCGTCATAAAAGTCAAATTGCATTGTAAAATCATTGTACTTACAGTAATGAGTGAAATCGGTCACATGTTTCTTTTTTGTGCAGATAGACTCAGTTTCAAGTTAGGTTCATAATAAATGATGAAAAAAATCTGAGCAGTATCGATAAGCAACAATTGTTTTTTGACCAATCTATTTTTTAGACACTAAAGTTGTAAAAGTAGTTCAAAAGAATTATTTTTTTCGTCGAGAATTTTTGCGTCACATCCAGCTTCATTTTTTGCCCTGTCGGATGCAAAACTTTTGAACATTTCACGTAAAAATATCCCTTAAAAAGTATCAAAGCTAACAATACGTACGTGGAAACTAAAAACTAAACGAATCGAAACGAAAGCAATACCTAAATGAAACTAGAAAAAACCCTGCTCCATCATCAGGAGTTGAAAAAATTCCATTACGCAGTTTGCAGCTATTAAAACTATTGATATTGTATTGCTGAATAATTTGAGAGTAATGGAATAAGTTGCCGTGCGCATTCGAGTCGAAAGTTTTTCAATGTAAACTGAAGTTATAGGAGTCAAAGAATCAGAATAGTTAGAAGCTTTCCTATATCAGCAGGCTCATATTGTAAATTGCGAATATTTCAAAGTTGGAACAACTTTGTGTATAAGTGTTTATTTTGTGAGCCTAAACAAATAAAGTAATTTAAATTTGAAATTTGAAAATCTGTATATGTATGTTTTCTTTATCTATACTAATGTATTATTTCTTTGAAGTTTTACTGTTTCTGTATTAATCATCATCATATCAGCCATACACGTCCCTTGCTGGATATAGGCCTGCCCCATACGACGCCACAAATAACGGTCCTGAGCCGCCTCCGTCCATCGACTCCCTGAAACTGCTACGATGTCGTCGGTCCATCGAGTGGATCCCATGTAGGGGGAAGGGGCGGGGGGGGGGGATGCCAGAATCACCACGTTTCTGTATTAATACCTAAATTTTAATCGGTTATCTGTCTGAACGATAAATAGGAATATTGATTTGCACTAACAAACAAACAACTTCTCACCATAAATGCATATATCGTTTCCTTAGTCCCGGCGTGGGTAAGTTAGCAAACCAATAGACTCACCAGTTAGAGTTGCTAGCTCGACTTTGCGGACGCGAGTTCAAGTTGGCTTCAGAGTAGTACTGCCAGGAGTAGTTAGAGTTGTTCCGTTGGCAAGAATGCGCTTGCAGTTGTGCTTGCATTGCGTTGGTCTGCGGTTGCAGCTCGTTCTGCATCGCTTGCATTTGAGCGAGAATGTCCTCAGAGTTTCCGATCTGCCGTTTCACCGCGATCCCGCGAACTGCTGGCCGTCTGTGGAATCCTGTTGGGGAAAGTTTTTATAAGTTACATATATATAATAAGTTACATGTTCAAGTTAAAAACTGCATAGTTTAGTTGAACATGCGAGATAGGTAGTTTAGTTTTTCTGCTCACTTTAGAGCTAGATTCACTTGATCCGAAAAAAATATGTAAAAGTATTTTCATAATTTCCATAGTTTCATTTACTTTTGCTTACGTAAATGTATGTATATTTCTACAGCTTAGGTGTAGGTGAACAAATAGCTGGGTTAATAGGTATGTATATTCACCCTGGAAGAATACTGAAAAATGAGATCGAGTATCAACAATGTCATAATACAAATAAAAAAAATTGAAATAATTTAAATTACTAATATGACTATACACTAAACTTATTTTTACCTTGTTATGGACGAGCACGCCAAGGTAGTCAAATGGATTAATTTTTAGAAATTGTAAGCGAAGCAATAGCAAATTAAATTACAGAAACATAAAGTAACTTAAGGGCCGGGCCGTATGAAACTAAGTTTCGTTTAAGAGTTTGTGTTTACAGTCCGATGACGCACGCAGGCTGTCTGTACCCTTTAATTGCGATTAGTCTTGATCCACTTCCTAGACTAGTTTGAATGTGGGCCTAAACGTAAATTTCAACTAGGTTTTCCATGATGTGTGATGTACACACGGGTTGAACTGTTTTTAAAAGCTACCTTCTGTTTTATCGTCATCCACCAAGCCATGCAATATAATTATGTAGTTCACAATATATAAATAATTGAGAAACCATTTTCAAAAACCTTTTCATGGCTAGGTAATTTCATTACAGTAGGTTTCAAATTCATGCCATGTTTCGTCCTTTATAGGATGTTAATTTTATCATGAGTTCAAAATCATATTGTATTAAATTTTGACGATATTTTGCATTTTGACTTTGAACAACCGTAATAGACTCAATTAGGCACTTGTCTTGGCCTTCTATTGGTCTTTTAGAACAAATGTAATCGTTGTCTTATAAATGCATTTCGGGAATTACTGAAACCTGGCGCGATGGAGGCTTTCTTTCATTACGAAATTTCTTTTTGTTTCGTGATTCGTGATGACTTATTGGGACAATGCTTTGGGTCATTGATACTTCCTATGCGAGGCCTCCACTAAAAATAAATATAAAAGGATGGTTTGAAATATTCGAACAGATGACGTTAATTTGATCAAATCAATTGTATTCCTTACTATAATTTTATTTTGTTATAACTAAGTCAACAAAACACAGAAGAAGTAGCAAATAGGTCTGAAACAACAAGAATTTACTTTCACAAAACATCAAAAATGTCTGTAATACATGAAAATACAATTTCAATAATAACAAGCTTCATGCTCTATGTTAAAATTAATTGACAGCATTGGTAAACAATGTCCACAGTGCCTTTGTATTCGTGTGGTTTCCACTTTCAGTTAATCTCTCTGTATTTAAAACTGCAATAATAGATTATGTTGACGTTGCCAGTTCTCGTTGTATCGTAAATAATAAAACACAACATTGTTTGCTCACGGTGAATGAACTCCACTTGTTTGTTTTCCTTAGAACTGATTTGTTGTATACTCGTAGCCAAGACTGGGTTTGTTATTATGAAACATAATATGCAATATGTTACTTCCAACCGATGCACTTCTGTAAGTTCAACTTTGTAGGAATCTTTCTCATATTATCATATACATATAGTTGCATATACTATATAAAAACTATTCGTTCGCTTAACAGAATTTTCACTTACGCCAAATTAAAACTGAAAATTTTGAATCTGTCCACATTTTAGTACAGTCCAATCTTAACGACTTGGTAATTATTTGGACTGTTGTGAACCATTGAAATAAAAAGTGCAAGTTGCACAAAAATCTCTATCTCATCTAGTCTTCTTGGTCTTAGATTTTCTAATATGGTGAAGCGGTCGGCAACTTACTACCCGTTAACGTTTTTAAAATTCTGAAACTTTAACATTTTATGCTTGAATGTAACTCTTCCGAGTTTGTAGTATTTGAACCTAAGTTCCATAAGTGTGTGTGTCAGGCCGACACATCGTGTTTACGGATATGTGGCATAAGCTTTCAAATGTACACATAGTTATAGTCCAATCCAACTTACTTTAAACAAAACACACAAAAATTTAAAAATGAGGCATGAGAAGCCGATTGAAAATACAAAAATCCAGACATATTGATGTATAACATGATATTGTTGTTCCGTTTATGTATAAAATTGTTGGAAATGTACATACATAAATACCGGTTTAGAAAGTTCTTGCTCAATAAACATTCTTGATTTTCGACTAAACACAGATAATAAACAATATTTATCTGTGTACTTATTTGTATTAAGAATATCTATCATCTAGTACACATAATGCAAACTCTGCTTTATCCACTTAAGAAGGCTACGAACCTCTCCCAAACAAAAACGGATTTTCCCATGCGGATTTGTTGTTGTTTCACGTAGAATGAAATGGGGTGCGCTATGAGTGAGAAAGCGCGTCTAACCATCTAATACGATTCTGTCATGTGGCTGTGTGAGTGTGCTTGGTGTTGGCACCATTTTTTGATATTTTTTCGTACTTTCCGATTAATTTTGAGAAAACGATTGATTTCAAAAATATTTTTGATTATTTATAATGTTGAATATATTTAAGCGGACAGCGCGACAGATTTTCAAGTAAAGTTGTCTATCATGCATAAAAAATCGCTTGAAGATGACTTGATTTGGTGGTCAAAATTAGTTTCGCTCTCATTTAAATATCATTATGTTTTTTCAAAAACTAAACAGCTGCAATCATAGCTATTTTTCATCCGATTACGAATGGATAATTTCAATAAGGTCGGGGACATCGTTTCCAAATGAAGCGGAAAGTACGTTTGTATGGGGAATAAGGCTATCCGTTCCGTTCTTACATCACGTAGCCCCATCAAAGTGTCCACACATCTATTTATCGGCAAAATAATATTTTTTCTTATTAGTTGGTTTAAAAAAAAGAGACTACTGTTACTCTCTTCTTTTTTTCAAGACGTTGAACTAAACTCGTATTGGCAACTTTTAATGAATAGTAAAATTTTAAAAACGTTGTACAAAGGATCTTTTAAAACAACTAGGTCAAAACACCTATTAATTTTGCGTCCGGCTGAAGCATTCTCCGGTTTCTGGGTCCTTTAGTATTTAACTAAGAAAATAATGGATAAGATTAGCTTTTATGAGCCTGAGCCCATGTCCTAAATAATAAAAATATTCGTCGCTTGTTGCAAAGCAAGAACTTGATTTATTCCAACGTATTAGAAAATATTCATACTTATAACTTTTAGAGTCCAGCTGATGCGTTTACTCTAGAAATACTAACACCGCGTCACGTTCACCTTTAAAATGTTTATGGTCCTTTTACCAACATATTGATGTTGATGACGTACCCCTAGCCTTCTCATTAATTTCAGAAACTTTCAAATACTTCTAGGTCCGCTTTTTTGCAAAAGTTAGCTTTAGTTCGTATCCTTACCATAGTCATCATGCTCATCATCGCTGCTAGCCGGCTGCGACTCCTGCCCGTACCGCTGACGAAGGCGCTCGGTGCGCGGGGCGGCGGCGCGCGCGAACGCAGCCAGCCCGTCATCATTCTCTCCAGAACCCAGAGTGTTGTGGTGGTAGTCTAGGGCAAAAACAATCAGCAGTTGCTAAAATTATCAGGAATATGCCGGGAAATAATAAAATTTGATTAATACGATAAATGAAAAGAGTATTATTATGGATTCAAATCGTTCCATACTTGATTGTGTAGATTTATGAGCTGTAGATTTTGTTAAAACAATATATAAATATATACTTGAGTCAGAAGTGATTTAAAGCCTATGTTAGGTTTATCTATGTTTAGGTTAGTCTCTGATAGCGTCGTACCTAAATCGGAGCTGTATATATGTACATATGTATGTGCTAACTATTTTGAATATCTAACCAGTTTATCAAAGCCTAACTATAATACACGCAAAGAACTTGCAGGTACGGCCTCAGGTGTACCTGCTTATTATGTCCATGAATACACCAAACGCATCATAAATTGAAGCAGTCATGAATTATTACTGAATCTCTTTTAACATTCTCATATAATTGTCACGAACCAAAGATCGTTGCAGCCTACGTTACTTTCTCTGAGATCTAATTTCACCTTATGAATCATATTAACAATCCGCCTGCCAAGCGTGGTGATTATGGCAAATCTCCCCCTACATGTGAGACCATCCACTCGATGGACCGACGACATCGTAGCGGTCGCAGGGAGTCGATGGATGGAGGCGGCTCAGGACCACTATTTGTGGCGTCGTACGGGGGAGGCCTATGTCCAGCAGTGGACGTGTATGGGCTGATGATGATGATGATGAATCATATTAACAGATAATATTTGCCAGTATTATATAATAATAATAATATATATATAATACTGGAGCTTAGACCATTTAACCTAACCACCCAAAACATGCCTGAACATACATCCTAATCCTAAATAATATTATAAAGGCGAAAGTGTGTTTGTTTGTTTGTTTGTTGTTACTTCACGCCCTAACTAAGTAATCAATCGATTTGATTTACGCATAGGGTTAGTTGAAAGAATGGAGAGTAATATAGGCTACTTTTTGTCCTGTTAAAACATAAAATTCCCATGGGAGATTTACGGACAAAATAGATAGATATATATACCTCTACTTTATTGCACAAAAGTTGTACAAAGGCGAGCATAATGCTAGATAGCATTCTCTACCTGCGAACCTTAGGTCTTATAAAAAGACCTATCTATCCCCCTAGAAATGTGAAATTCGAATTTAACGCGGTTGTAACAGCTAGTAGTCAACTACTAGCTGTTCCCCGCGGTTACAGTACATAAAGACCTGATTAACTCGTATTTTTAAAGATCGTGCGCGTTGAAGGCTTTTGCATGCTTCAAGAGTTTCGGGTTCAGAATGAGATTTCGAACTAAAACCAAAGCGGTCCGACATTTACTTCGACAAAGTGCCATCCCATTTTGACAATGCGCGGTTTGTATGACAAATGTGACGTAAGCGAAGAGCAAGCGGCGCCATAAAAGAAATTGAAGTTGAAATGTGACGTAAAATTCTCATTTAGACAAAGTTCCGTAAAGTGTGCCGTAGTCTGTACAAGTTTATTTTACCCTTCGTTTTAGACAAAATACCATATTTTGTTTCGGTCTACGTTCCATTCTAGGTGTATGTATGTGTCTACTTCATTTATTTTTAATGTTTATATTGTAATTTTTTTATTATAATGGTTACTTGTTAGTTCCGTATATATTGTGCTACAGTGTGTCTTAGCCTCAATGGCAGATTACACATATGAATTTTTCTCAGCGTTTTATTCTTGAATTCTTCATGTCCACTTAGTTCAATGTTTTTAAAAGAAAATAAACAGCTCAAACTTTATGCAACGAATTGTGCGCTTACTAGAAAGAAATTTTAGAATATACGGAAAATTATAAAACAAGAGCACGTTTTTACCACGGTATTTACCGGCTCAATAACTTTTACTAAAAAGAGCAGGCAGCTCGGTCGGTGGGTCGTCCTAAAATTAGACTCTTGGAGGTAGTAAATTTTTAATAAGTCAGGATGAGAGCAGCAAATTCATAACTTTATATAATTTTGTATTTTGGGTATAATTTTGCGAAAAAACGAACTCTGTAGTGGAACTTTGTTTTAGTGTGGTCTGTGGTTGTAACACAAGAACATATATTTTAAATTTTTCATGATTATGGTCATAATAGGTAACACAATATTAAGTGTAAAGCTACATACATATATAGATTCAATGTTCATTACGGCAAGAGATTGTGATGCACAAACAGACAGACAACGCGCAGTACCTAAATCGGAACTCTATGGTGACCAAATTAAACGCTACATTCGTGTACATCAAACACAATAAAGGTTCCTAGCATGTACTCGTACGTTTATACCGAAATCGTTAAACTACGAAAAAGAACACGAATATGAAGAGAAAATTCCTTTTTAGGCACAACTCCAATACTTGGATCTCATATGATAGACATTTCTAGAGAAAAATGGCGGAAGGCAGTCTGTCAAACGTGGAGCGAACGCATCGCATGCACATTGAAATATAATATATTCCTATTTTTGTAGGCGGTAACTGTACACTCACCCAAATTAATTCTCTTCGAACTTGAGTCTCGGGATAACTTTTACATGAAAACTTTGGCAAAGGCAAAAACTTTGCTTGGAAACGAAACAAATGATGGTTTTTAGTTTAGCTGCCTCCGTGGTCATTATCTTTGCCTGTGCACCTATCATGGATTATTTAGATACTTACTACCTATAGTAACGTAGCAAGTAGCAACCCGCGGTTTCGCACGTGTAGCAGAGGAGTTCCGTAATATGGTATTTTTACGAATAAAGAAAGTAACAAACTTAATAGTACATTACTGTGAATGTCTGTTATGGACGCAGTGAAGCGCAGGTCCAGGCCATCACATAAAGTAAATTGTGTTCATAAACTTACGGTGCACGCAAGAGACGCTCCCAGTAGGCATGATCTTTTCAGACATCGTCATATTTCAGCCAATTATCACAAAACCCTTATAAATTTAATACAAATAAATGTTCATTACGAATCACTCCGTTTATTGGTGAAAACCGTATGGATATCCGTTGCGTGGTGGATGAAACGTAAGCAGATTAACATACAGACAGACAGACTAATGTGGAGCGCGACTCTGTTTAAAACTACGTTAAGAAGCCCTTGATCTAAAAACGACCTACATAAAATAAAATATTAAGACGTTTCATGCATCGTTGTACATACATCCTTGATGTAGTTTGGTATTCAAAGATATCGATGAAGACCTACATCATACCCCTTGATTTAGATTCAAATGAGAAACCTAATAATTTTGCCCTTTATTTGGGTTCAAGAACCCTTAAAAGGAACCCTTATACTTATAGCATCACTTTGTTGTCCGTCTGTCTGTCAACCCTCTATTTTCAGGAACGGGTGGAGATCTAAATTAAAAAAAACATACCAGTTTAAATTAACATCTAAAACTCAAATTCGTAATCTCTTGAAGGCATTTAAGTCAACGCAATCAAAAGATACAGCCGTTTATGCCCGCATATTTTGAAATTTCTAAGGGTAATTTGTATACATAAATCTACGTTTCTAGCCTTTTTGTATAGGCTGTTTTACAATGATTTCCGCTTAAATCCCGATTTAGAACGCGACCCTTTAACAGGGTCCATACAGAAGCTGTTTCAACGTATCCGCATTTTAGAACCGCAAAGTCCACCCCACCGACGTCCGACCAAAATATCTGTTCTGTAATTGGGTTACACAGGGGTTTGACCTATTTCCAGCGTGGTTACGCAAACGACTAATTTTATAGTGTTTTAAAGCTGTACCGTAGTTTTCTAAAGGCCCATCTTGTTTGTCTTGCAAGGCCTTGGCCTCATTAGTCGAGCTCATCATCATAATATCAGCCCATACACGTCCACTGCTGGACATAGGCCTCCTCCATACGACGCCACTAATAGCCGAGTAATCGTTGGTTCAACTGTACTCCACTGCACTCAACTGTACAATATTTATTTGGTTTTGTAACCCCTTTTACAAATAATAACTTGGATTATATGACCAGGTATACCGTTTAATTTATTAAATACATTTTATAAGTCTATCACCGAGCCTAAATTTCAGTTAGCTTTTTTGGCATCTTAGCTGATTTTGGTATCATCCTTTTCCGAATATGCGTCTTATCTTGTTACTAAAAGCGAATGGTACTTTAGAAAAACTTGATCCACAAAAGGAAGCAATGCACCGTATTCATTCAAGCCCCCGGAAATTACTAAACAAAGTTTATAAAGCTCGCTGCGAAACTTATGTGCATCAAAGGAACAGTGTGCAATTTGCGGAAAGTCTCATTTCCTAAGCAAACTGCGCGTGGTTTAATTTCGATAAGTTTAATAAGCCGGCAGTATGTTATCAACACAGGGTGTTAGTGTAAACAGTCTTATCCTTCAAAGCAGAGGTTTAGTATAATGAGTACAGTCCTAAACGGGTCAAATAAATATGTCCCAACATATCGTTTTGACAGATTTTCATAATACATTTCCGCGCTATCGTATGTGATCTCATGGACACCCCAGCCGTAGCCGACGAGGACGCGCGGCGGCGGCGGGCATAGGTATCTAAACCACTCGAATCTTATGTACATAACTTGTGATGGAACTGTTCCTGGCTTAGGACAGGCAAAAATAGCTACTCTAACACATTTGCCAGTCAAGAAAAAGTTATATTTACAGTTTGACTCACTCACCTACAGCCACACAAGCCCCCGTACTCCGCACGTCTTAGATTATTACGCACTCGATAAACAAACAGAAATTGGTCATTTCTCACCTCTCCCTGAACGCTTTAAGAATACGATTTTTAACTGTCTTGTATTGTGAAACCGAGTGGTGTAGAATCTGCGCAAGATTTTAATCTCCTCACAAATAAATCACGGGGCATAAAGTGAATGCGCTGCTTTCGAGACAGGTCCTCCACAACCAATCCATGCACAGAAAACGACATCGTCACTACTACAAGGTACAAGTTCGGAAACGATTAAAAATAGCTGCATTGCAGGCGGCACTTTTGTTTGATACCGTCGTAGCTCTGTAGCTTTGACGTTCATACTGCGTAGTGCCGATGCACGCACACGCTGTATATGTAGGGTGAAATGCGTTCATGATTGATGAAGATTTTTTTTTAAATAAGATAATAAAAAAATCACCTGTTTTGGACTCTATTGATGATATTAAACCTCTGGTTTGAAGGATAAGACTGTTTACACTAACACCCTGCATAACTCTTTAAAAAAAGGCTCAAAAGTCCAGTTCACTTAATTGTAACTGGACTCCTGAGACTACACATCTTCGATGTCTAGGTTGTTGGCAGTGGTTGCGGAACCTCGGTCTCCTGGCGCCACTTTATAGACCTCTACATTCAGGCATTAAGTAAACGGGTCTGGTGGAGGTTCAACAGTCTTCTGACTACTACGTGTTCCAGCGAAGATATCTGGTGCTGACGCTTTGCTATGGCCCTGAAAGTACCCCCGACCCCGGTCCTCTGGCAGTACTATGAACTCTACCTAGGCAGGCATTTGTGTATGTGTATATGGGGTCGAACGGATGCAACAGGCTTTTTTAGATTACTTACCTGGAGTCCCAGCGACGACATCAGGTGCTGGCGCTTCGCTATGATCCTGGAAGTCTAGGTTAGTGGCCGCGGATGCAGACCCCCGGTCCCCTGGCGCCACGTAGTAGAACCCCTCGTGATGGGCAGTAGACCCAACACACGCTGTTAGCGGGGCCAGGGTTGAGAGGAACTGCCGTCGAGGCTCCGGTTTTGGCTGTAGAGTAAAGATTATATCAGATATCGTTGGTAGGTATGTACATGATTGGATGTCGTGGGCGTAAGACAGTTTAGTTGGAATGAAGTGGCATCATATCGGCTTTTTGTATAAAAAGCTCGATATGTTGATTATAAATGTTTGTCGGAACGGTTAACGACAAAAATCACTACGTAGTCAATGAAATTGAAACCTTTTAATAACGAGATCCAAATTTTTTATCAGCTTTGTTCTTTTCCTAAAATTGTTGCGGAATTAGACGTAGTTAAGGGTACCAGTATAGATAATTACCTATACTGGTACCTCTAATTCATCAATTAATATTAAACGGAGTAACTGACTGACTGATAGACAACGCAGAGCCTAAACGGCTGGTCTTAGAGACTTGAAATTTGGAATGTTTCGAGCTGTACTAACAAAGGAATTTTGAAAATTCAAAAACAAATCTTTGTATTTAGCCTTTAGTAGTTAGAATTTTACATGTAGGTTCCAACATTCGAAAATTAACGATCCTTTATTTAACTTTTAAACTCTGATACAGGGATAAATATTATCATACTATAAGAACAACGTTGTAAAAATGATATGATGTACCTTATTATTTAATATGATCTTTGTATTGCACTGTCAAAAAATATTTTATTTATCTATCTTAATTTCTATGAAACATAGTAAAGAATAATCTCCTTTTCATTCAATCCAAAGATTTCTAAATAGGTATGTTAATCCGTTTGAGAGCTAGAATGGTAAGGACATACTCAGAAACAGATGAACACGCTAAACTTTATAACACCCGGTTCACGTCCGGAGCTAAAAATAGTCGCGAATACAAACATTTCCCGCAATAATACCGCGTTGTAAACGTACTTTTACGTACGTAAATTGACTTCACTCGTTTTACATGAACTCAATTTAAGCAAAAATGCACAGAGTATTTTCTTGCGATACTCGGTAGGTATAAAAATAGGTTTAAACCGCTGGAATGCATTTATTCCATTACGGTTGCAGACGAGTGGAGCGTATACGTTTTATTTCATTTCATTGTTTGTGTTATGCCTAAATTTTGCCCGTGGGTATCGTAAGAGGAAACTAAGGGATAGCCACTGTGGTGGGCGGTGACCCTTGCAGAACAGATCCACCACCGAGTAGATGACATGTTGTATATAGAGCAGCTACCTATTCAACTTTTTCACTTTCTTAGGCAAATTTTATGAAAAGATCCAATTAATCGCTATCTATTGAACCTAGACGCCTATTTGCTTTACAGTCTAGTACTATAATTTTTCTTGTGCTGCAGATAGATATGTTTTTTTACAAAAACTAAAAAACTACTAAAATTCCTGAATATATTGTTTTTTATAGTTTTGCGATTTATATAAATAGTAATTATTTATTAAATTATTCCACTCAATGGAACGACGATTTTGAAGTCGAAGGATGGAGGCGGTTCAGGACCGCTATTCGTGGCGTCGTCGTCGTATGAGGGAGACCTATGTTGAATACTGGATTTAATTATTTTCAGCTAAAACTTTCCACGACTGGAAAAAGCCTCTCCTTCTGTACTTCGCGATTAAACTCACTTTGATGCTATAAAAAAACCTGATATTAATTTTATGCTCTAGATCGAGCTCACGAAACAAATGAGGAGTAACAAATTAGCTTGGTATGGGCATGATGTCATGCAGAGAGAAGAATTTCATGTGACAAGAAGAGTGTTAAATTTGGATATGGAGGGAAATAAGGGGAGAGGAAGACCGATGAAAAGATGAATTTATTGTGTGAAAGAGAACATGGCTGGAAAGGTGTAAGTACAGAGTTGACAGAGGAGAGTGGAAGAAAAATAGTAATAAGAAGCAGATCGAGCTCACAACTCCGTCGACGAATTTCGAAATAAACTTATCGAAATCTGAGTTTCTTCTATTTTTCCTAGTTTTGTATTAGCAATCCTTCCTGAAGCGTACCGTGAAGCTAAAGTCAACAATAATTATTGCACGGTGTTTCGTAATTAAGAGCCTGAAGAGTCCAATTCATCTAGTTTACTAGTGTTGTTTATTGCTACACGGAAAGAAAAGTTATTTTAAAACAAGAATATATTTATTGGTCAAGAATAATATAGTTTCCTATATGAGCAAAACATTATTTTCTTGAATTTAGAATTTTATTGTTTCAGTTTTCGACACATTATTATCTCAAATTAAGAGGATATATTCTGAATAGAAGAAATAAACACTGTCTCTGGGCAACAGGGACAAGTTTCTTGACTTCTAAAACATTACATTTTTTGAACAGAAATAATAAATTATGTTGAGTGTAGAATTATTGTTTATTTTAGTCAAGAGTATAATTATTTTGTTGGAAAATGCGTTTAACCTTGTTTAGAAATTACGTAAGTCTTATCTCGAAAATCCTCTGAGAATGAAAGTTTTGTCACTTTGAACCAAAACCGCAGAATCTTAATCGAAGATTTGTTTAAGTTGGTAGAAAAAAACTTTTAAGCTTAGTTTCTTGAACCGAAATAATTTTGCGTTCAGTTAAAAACTAAGGCATCTCATACAAATAATGCAACTTCTTCAACGAATTTTAATAATAATCTTAAATCAAATAACCATTTATTTCATACAAAAGCTACATTTATCTTTGGTGGATATTTTCTGTGCGTTCTTTAAATAATATAATTTGCTTAACTCAAGCATTGAAAACCTTAAGTGGAGAGTAATGATGATTTTGAGTCGAGAAAGCACATTTTTAGGGTGAGAACATTAATATTTTTAATTCAAATAACCAGAGGTTTCCTCCTAAAACCTAATTTATCTTAGGTGGATACTTTCAGTGCCTTCTTTAGATAATATAATTTGCTTAACTCAAGCATTTAAAATTTTAAGTGGACAGTAATGACGATTTTTATTTGAGAAAGCACATATTTAGGCAGAGTACATTAATATTCTTAATTCAAATAACCAGGGCTTTCATACTAAAACCTAATTTAACTTAAGTGGAAATTTTCATTGCGTTCTTTAGATAATATAATTAGCTTAACTCAAGCATTTTAAATACTAAGTGGAGAGTAATGATAGTTTTCATTTAAGAATGAAGATTTTAAGGTAAGTATATTCATATTCTTCATTCAAATAACCAGAGATTTCATACTAAAACCTGATTTATCTTTGGGGGATATTTTTCTGTGCGTTCTTTAAATAATATAATTTGCTTAACTCAAGCATTAAAAATCTTAAGTGGAGAGTAATGATGATTTTGAGTCGAGAAAGCACATTTTTAGGGAAACAACATTAATATTTTTAATTGAAATAACCAGAGGTTTCGTCCTAAAACCTAATTTATCTTAAGTGGAAACTTTCAGTGCGTTCTTTTGATAATATAATTTGCTTAACTCAAGTATTTTAAATATTAAGTGGAGAGTAATGATAGTTTTCAATGGAGAAAGAAGATTTTTAAGGTGAGTATATTAATATTCTTAGTTCAAATAAACAGAGGTTTCATACTAAAACCAGATTTATCTTAGGTGGATACTTTCTGTGCGTTGTATAGATAATATAATTAGCTTAGCTCAAGTATTTAATTTTTGAAGTAAGACTGTATGAGATTTGGTTAGGAATTCCTCTTTAGTTGAAAGTATTATTTTTATTAATTTGAAAATCCGGGAAGCAAAATCGGTACGCGGAATATCCTAATATTAATTAAAATTATTTTGACAATTGAATGCATTGTGGCATTTCAAAATCGACTATTTTGATCTACGTCAATAGAGCCAATGGGACTTGTCAAAATAATTGTCATGCCTACCGGATTTTCAAATTAATAAAAAATGATATTTTTACATAAAAAAAGTGTAATTCATGTCATATGTCAATACAAATCTTGTACAATCATATTAGGTAATAAAAACTTGAGCTAAGCAAATAATATGCTATAAAGAGCGCACAGAAAGTACATATAACACCTATGATACATCCAGTTTAAGCACGAAACCACCGGCTATTTAAATTAAGATTATTAATATACTCACCTTAAAAATCTGCTTTCTGGTAGGTATGTCCAAAATCTGTAAAATGAAAGTAAACAACAATTAATATATTGACACAAAGTTTATTAAAATATGAAACTTTTGGCCTGGCCAAAAACACAAAACAATCACAAACATAATAGAAGTATTTTTAAAAACTACCATAATCATATTCCTAAAATTAAACTCACAACACAGACAAAAACCTTAGTTTAAGTTTCAAATGGTGGGAACTATCCAGTATGGGCATGCAATGCAACTAAAGCTAGAATCACACTATGCCAACTCAACGTGACGCGTAGCGTTACGTTGAGCAACAAAATGTATGGTGCCAATTAGGCTTCTGACACCACGCGTCACGTTGAGCTGGCGTAGTGTAATTTCAGCTTCATACATGAAAACAATTTAATGTGAGCTTTAGATAAATCGACTTCGTCTAGTGATAATATCATTTAATTACAAAAAAAAAAAAAAATTTGAATATAATTTTGAGTAAGTTGTGAGTAAGTGATTAGGCGCCGGCCGGTGTGGCAGGTCAACCTACAACTAATACCTTTTACCAATAACATCTTAAATCTACATACATACTTTGCTTCATTTACAATTTGTTAAATTATCAAAACTTGGCCTTGGCAAGGTACACGACAACCACAAAAACAATATAAGCAAGTTTAATGTTTCTAAAATTATAACATAATTTATCAAGTTAATAAAACTTACAGTCTTGCCAACGTACACAACAAACACAAAAATAATAGAAGTATTATTGAAAAGTACCTTAAACATGTTCCTAAAACTAAACTCACAACACAGACAAAAACATCAGTTTAAGTATAAAGTGGTGGAAAAATAGACTGCCCAGTATGGACATGCAACTAAAGCTAGAATCACACTATGCCGATTACATCAGAGCAACGCGCGCTAGGTTGCCCTAATGTTATCAGCTCCATACAAAATGTATAGTACCGATTAGGTTTCTGACGCCACGCGTCACGTTGAGCTAGCGTAGTGTGATTTCATCTTCATACATGAAAACAATTTAATGTGAGCTTTAGACAAATCGACTTCGTCTATTGATATTATCATTTAATTACAAAAAAAATAGTTTATCTACAAAATTTTAGATAAACTATTTTTTTAATAAGAGTAAGTTAACAATAGGTGGCGTGCGGTGTGGCAGGCAACCAATAAATAATAAAATTTTCATCATTAACATTTTAAATCAACATACATACTTTGCTTCACTGTGTGAATTATATTTGGCGTCAAACTGCAACAATCATGTAAGTGAACGACTTTTGAAACATTTGTTTCACAAACAAGATAAGCCATAAAATGTGAAGAGTAATCTAGTGTTTCTAAAACTGTACAAACGAAGTTAACCTTTTTATTACATTTATTAATTAAAACATGTTTAATTTTGTAAAACACGGGGATATCTTCCTCAAACTTATGCAAAACCACATTCATTTTGGAATAGTTATAACCATTGATCTCAACGAAATCAAAACAATCAAAAACATCTTTGTCGTAAAAGTTTGACGTGTCATCATATTTAATTTTTTTACCATAACTTATGTGATCTGTAAGTCCAGTGCGCAGTCTTTGAAAAATTGTCAATTGATGTTTGGTTGCCAGTGTCAATGGCAGGTTTTTGCGATTAGCCATAGATTGTGCAATTTTTTTGAGTTCCCTGTGTTTTGTTTCGAACTTAAACGCACTTGCAAGAATAGGAGGGCCAAGCTTTGCTATAATTCTTGAGTAGTGAAGAAGGAAGTGATGCTTTGGTTTTAATGAGCAACTGAATATTTCAATTAAATTTTCCATGTAACTTTCAAGTAAGTTATTTAGGTAGTCTAGTAATTCTGACGTAAACGTTTGAGAAGTTAATGTATCTGTTATTTCTAATAATTGTAAGTAGAGGCACCATACTGGATCACTATTCGGAATAAATTCTCCTACTATGTATCTAAGATTTCTAACCAAACACAGCATTTCAGATGCTGAGAAAATAATCTGACCGTTTAGCAAGTGTCTCTTTAAAACCGGTGGAGGCTTATTTTTTTCATTTTTTAAATAGGTAAAATATTGTATTCTAGAATTCAAATTATCTAGTTCAAAAAATTCCAAATCTATTAAGTGTGTGATTATCAAACACATATCATAACGAAGTATACCTTCGCACAAGTCATGCATGACATCACATGTCAAGTTGTTATAAACATGAAAATAACTTAATGCATGCCAAATACATTCTTGCTTAATACCAACATTATTAATGCAATGTGCCTCATAATCATGTTGTTTCCTTATATTTTCGGGTCTTTCTTTAGTATCAACTTTTGTTTGTGCTTTAGGGGTTGTACATATACGACAAAAGTTGTTTGAGGAAAAACTTTCATGGAACCCTAAAATTGAGTTGAGACCTAAATTATCACCAGCCAGTATCCCTAATGCGAACTTTACAGTAACTGAAGTTGAATGATCAAATTTTACACTGATTCCTTCTTTGTATAAAAAATTTAATTCTTCAAGCAAAGGTCTAAATGTAGATTCATTACCAAAAGCAACTCTATCTTGCGCGTAAAACAATAACACCGGCCAAATATATTCCAAGCGACTACTATAATTTGGAGGAATCGAGGATATGGTAACGTACACTGCCCCAATTTTTTGGCTGCCAGAATGGCTGCCCAAGGGATTACCAGATTCGAAGTCGTCATAATAAACCGTTAAAGGAATTATGTTTTCATTGTCACAATTACGTTTTGTTTCTTGCCAAGAAGTGCTGTTTACAATGTTTCTTAGTACATTAGAATCGTTAGCAACATTTTTTTGATAATTTAATATGGTTGTCAGTACATCTGGAACTTCAAGAAAAAGTTTTAGATATTCCCGCAACGGAATAAAATATGAAAGTCTGTTCTTTAAGACCATCGCAACATTTCCATGTTCCTGTCTACTATCTTGAGATACGCCAATTGTTTTTGGAACAGGTTTTACATATGTGTCCAGTTTTTTTAAGTACGTCGTTCTTTTATAATCAGTATTAAAATGACTGAAAGCATCCTGAAGTGCTGTTATCATCAAAAAATGTTCTTTTGAATCTTTTAACGAATTTTTCAATATATAAAACGGTTCTGATATGATCAAATTTGAGACTAATTCAACAACAGATTGTATTATGTTTCTGGGTAAACTAGAAATATTATGTAATTCAGTCATAAAGGTTGTAACTGCGTCATTAACTTTTGATACATATTCATATAAATTTGTAACTACTTTATCACAATTATCATCAGATTTTTGTTGTTTTAGATCTTCACAAAAAGTCGTTGTATCTGTTTCGTAATTTCTTACAGTATTTGCATCAGAGCATTCAGGTAACACATTATTACTACTAGCAGCATTTTGCTCGTCAATGATATTATGGTAAGATATAAAATGCTTTTTTAATCCACTTTTAGAATGATACAGTCTTTTACAGTTCTCTTCAGGGCACGGGAAATAATTAGTAATATTATGAGCGTATCGCAAATGGTAGAAATAAGGTTGAAAACTTTCATAAACATTATGACACTTGAGACAATTCAACATGTTGAGAGTATTTCGCTTAACATTAAGATTAAAATAACACATTAAAATAAGGTCAGTTATAGATTTATGCGCTATGCCTCATATTAAATGCCCTACCTAATGTTCACAACCCTAAGCTATATACTTTGAGCTATGGACAATACATCTGATATGTACGGCACTATCTTGTCATACTTTGTTACGAATCCGTAAACGCATCTTTGTATTAATAAATACAAATGCGCAGCAGCGGCAGGGTAGCTGGCGTGGAGAGCATGATAGCTCTTGAACAACGTGTCGAAAGCCTTCGTTGCAGATTCAAACCTGTATTTCACCTTGTCGATGACCAGATAATATTTACAGCTGTTATCTCCAGCAGACCCACATTTAATGAGAAACGGTTGCAAGGTTTGCTTTTGTTTGTGTGCTGCTGTTGCAAGGTCTTCAATTTTTTTTGTAATGTCTCCAAAATTCTGAAACAAGTAACATTATTATTAACTTAAGTCTATAAAAAACCATGTGCTACCGTTTTGGTATGGTATGGTGCAAAACTATTAACACACAGAAAAATTAATTCTGCTTTTAATGTACAAATACATAGGTTTTGGGTTACAAATTTCATCATCTTCATCATCATCATCATATCAGCCTGCAGAAGTCCAATGCTGGACATAGGCCTCCCCCATAGATTTCCTGAAAGAACGATTTTGAGCCTACTCCATCCACCGGCTTCCCGCAATCTTCACAATGTCGTCGGTCTATCAGGTGGGAAAGGTCGTCCTACATCCTACTTCGACTTCCGGGTCGTGATCGCCATTCGAGAACCTTTATTCCCCGGCTGTCCGTTCTGCGAACTATATGGCAATTAATTATTTATCCAGTCAAGGGAATCGAACCCGCATCCTTATGAGCCGAAACAGACAAAAAAAATATGAGCCGACCTAGTTAACTACAACTCCACACAGGCAGTATAGACAGAAACAGAAACACACAGAGTTCAAACCCATAATACCCCTTTTTTGTTGGGCGGTAAAATTAAACTTACTTCAATTTCAACGATGAAATTTTGTACGCATTCCAATGTAGTAAATTTTGTTTTTTTATTTAATCTCCCTCTTGGAGGGATCAGGTAGCACAGCAGTTTTATCTGATCAGCAACTTTTAGATCTGAAACAATATTAGACAATGACAATAAGTAATTAAAAAACTAACATTCTGTTTACATTCTGTACTATAAGATAAAAATAAGTCACTTACCATCATCCGGTTTATGGCATATACTTTCGTATAAAAATCCTAAATTTTCATCCCTGGTACTATCAAATTTCATACTGATTACTTTGTTAATGAATGGGTGCCACTTTGTGTAAAAGTTCATAGATTTGTCCTGGTGTTTCTGCTCAAAATCCAAGTTGATCTGAAAAAAAAAAAACAGTAAAACTTTAAAAAAGTATCGGTAGTCCATGGGAAAATTACAAATAAAGCTGAATTTAACATTTTATAGTTTTCATTTTAAAGTATTTTTGTGATTTAATAGTTAATGTGACAGTTCCCAAATATTAGAAGGAACTAAAGCTACTAACCAACACCTCGCTCCTTGGATCATTTAAGATATTCCATTCTTCGATAAATTCCGTAACATTTTTTTGGTTAGCGAATTCCCTTTGAGGATAGGTTGAAATCCAATACTCAATAACTTGAGCCCAAGGTTCAGAATTGTTTCTTAGGAATGCTATTTTATCTTCTTGCTTATCTGCCAAAGACATGAAAAAACAATTACAGGATATTCAAGAACGTAGACGACATAGACGACGATGAAAGGAAAGTAATAATGATTCCGGTCGATGATTATGATGATGAAAACTCGACAAAGTGATGATAATAATAAGGGTGACTATGCAAACGACGGTAATGAATGATGGATGGGATGATGACTACGACTACTACGACAAACTATTTGCAATCAAGACAACTAAAAAAATTAAAACTACATAAAATAAAACTAGGAAGTAACTACTTCTGATAGTTACAAAAAAAAAATTTCAAAAAAACATTGCTAGACCAAAGTTTACTAAGAAACAGAACAAAAACATTTAAGTACATATATTATAATTAGGTATGTATGGTCCGATAATTTAATAATATTATAAATAACTGATATTTAGTATCTATACCTACTGACTCAATAGTATTTTGTGTCTGAATTGTCCAAGTCTACTATATATCTACAAGATAAAAGAATTGTATGCATGTCGTGTTTAAAAAAAAACCTTTCAGTTCTTCAATATGTTTGTTTTTTTTCGCATTTTCTCTCTCATCTGATTCTGCTTTACTTTTTCTTTTCTCGCCAGATTTGTGTAGAGTATTTCTTATTTTATCTACTAACTTGCCCTTCGCAAACAATGGTTTTCCAGAAATGGATTCATTTTTCTTAACTGGAGGAACAAAGTACGTTCCGCTACTCTCCTTAGGGAACAGGACAATTATTTTTCCTGTTATTATGTTGTATTCTTCATATGTAATTTTACTGAAAGTAGTTCAAACCTTAATATTCATTCTGTAGGATGCGCATAAGTAGTCTTTCTAAATGCTTGTGGAAAATACTCTAACAAGGTATCTCTATATTATTTTAGTCCACCCAAACAAATTCGCGGAAAACAGGTAGTACTTCCTACAGAAATCACTAAACTGGCGAGTAAAATTTTTTTGTTGATAAACAGGTATTTTTGAAACCAAGCTAGTATAGAATGAATACTCGGCACTGCGTAAGAAAAGACGTGACAAGACAAATCCAACAAGCCCAAACACGACCAGGTTATCATGTGTAGTTTAGAAGTTCCTATGAGCACCTTCCGTTTCCAGCATCAGACCAGCTCGATGGTGCCATAAGATAATATTACCCGACAAAACAAATCAAATGAGCCCAAACACGACAACGCTATCATGTGTAGTTGAGAAGTTCCTATGACGACCTTCCGTTTCCAGCATCAGACCAGCTCGATGGTACCATAAGATAATATTACCCGACAAAACAAATCAAATGAGCCCAAACACGACAGGCTTATCATGTGTTGTTTAGGAGTTCCTATGACAAGAAAGTCTCACCATAATAAAATAATCCTATCGGATGGTACGGGACTGGCAATATAAAAAGTAAAGTAAAACTCATTGGTTGAGCTCTACCTTCTGCGCTGTAAGCTGTGGGTTCGATCCCCCATGCAAAACAAATATCTGTGTGCTGAACATAGATGTTTTTTCTGTTTCTGTGTGTTAATAAGACTTACCTAAGATAGTATATTATAGTAATTATGTATTTACAAAAAAAGTGTATAGGAATTCTATCATTTTCTCTGGTTCCCATAATACAAGCTTTGCTTAGTTTAGGGCTAAATGACGCTGTGTGAAATGGCACCAATATTATTTAAAGTAGGTACTTACTGGTTAACAACCCTGGTAAATATATGTCTGACGATAATATCCACCAACTGATTCCTGTGCTTATTAGTTAGTGTATTATGTAAATTGTAGTAGGTAATTATACTGTTCCCACATGGTGATGTACTGAGAAGTGTTTTTAGATCAAAGTCCGGGAAAGGTGGCCTTACAGTTGAAAATAGATTTTCAATTGATATATTATCCAAATCGCCTAGTTCATCGTTAGTATCACTCGTTACAGACTTTGTTGTGAGAGTGGTTTCAGTATCCGTCTGAAAAAAATGAATTCCATTAAGTTTATAGTTTCATTTGCTGAATAAAACAAATTCCAACAACCCACATCTTGTGGTGCTGCCACACTGGCTGTTATAAAATGTTTACAAACCTTTTATCACACTATTTTACTTTAAATAAAGACTAAAATTAATTATAAACATTATAGAACAGGCAGTGTGGCAGGAGTAAATTTCAAGAAAAACCCAACATCTGAACCCTGGGTAACAAATACTAGTACCTAGTATTCAATTTTAAATAGGATCCGACAAGTATGCAATATCATACAATCTAGCAAAACATTTCCTCTTCCACAAATATCCCAAAGCCTAAGTATTCTATACCTACTAATAATATTATAAAGAGGAAAGATATATATGTAAGTATGTTTGTAACGATTTAGCTCAAAAAGTACTGGACCGATTTTAAAAATTCTTTCACCATTTGAATGCTACATTATCACTGATTAATATAGGCTATTTTAACTTCATGTTTAAAAATAAATGTACGCCCGTGCGAAGCCGGGACAGGCCGCTAGTAGTATATAAACTAATATTAGACTTGCCTCTGTGCCTGTTAACCGTTTAGTTTAGTTTGAAAAACAGATGACAACATTGCAAGGAATAAAAGACCGGTATAAAGAGAGTCAAACTCGTGCTTACAGAGTTCTGTATGGGGTGGTAATGCATGCATTGACATCCTGCTAGGAGTGTTAATACATATTTTAATAGTACTTACATGTCCAGTGAAATATTCATCTAATTTCGATTTTATTAGAATTCGGTGGCCAATCAGTGGGCAAAGCTCTTTGAGAAAGTCTTCGCTTAGGTGCCGTAATTGGTTTATTTTGATTTCATTTTCTGGAAAAGAGAGTGTATGTAATATTGTGCAATAATATAGGTATCTCTAGTCGTTGTTTAATAGCGCTCTGCGGGTACTGCGCAGGTGTAAAACGGTGTAAAAATCTAAAAGATTTCTGTTCTGTGCATCAAGGTCAGCGCTATTAAATCGAGACACGACCTGTAGGTACCGTCAAATTAGACTATGGGGCGCGCACATGGCTTCCTGTAAGTAGGTAACATTGAAAGTTTGACCATCATGTTTTCTTTCAGTATAATATAATCGCGCTTGTGCGAAACAGCGGGTGGGGGCTATCTACTATAACTATATAGTAGGTAAGGGCGAAGCGAAGGGGCTCCACAAAACAACATAAACGCATTTCCTGGTAGGATAATACTACGCTCCACGTAGGTGAGGTACATAGATAAGCTAGTAGCAATTATTGGAACTGACCTTGGAACCGATAAATCACTTGTTCTGGGACTCCCCACTTCCTCAGCAACGAACCAATATTGTCCTGGTCCGGGTCTGCCAGATCAGCTTGCACGTGTTCTCCTCTGTTGTCGTCTTCGTCTGCTCCACCGACTGCGAGGGAGAGTTCATCGTTCATCTGATAACAATATACTACGATGAAATGAGCTAATCTAATACAATGGGGTTGTTTCTTCAATATTTTACTCACCCTTGAAGTCCAGAACACTATAACATCAAACAAAATAAAATTTTGAACACTCACTTTCAACAACTAGCCGCTAACCGACCGAACCAAACCAAATGAAAAACCGCGCGAGTGCGTCCTACGACTAGTCTACTCCTGCTAATCCAGTGTTAGTGTTGCCAGCTGCGCGTAATAACGCAAACCGAAAACTTCATTAAAAATGTTTTGCTTCCCGTTCGATTATGGCATTAGATGGTTAACTAGCTATCGCCCACGACTTCGTCCGCGGGGAATTTGATGAGATTGGCACAGCTGATAATCTTGAAGTGAAAACTGCTTAAAGCGCGTTGGGCATTTTTTAAGGTCGGATAAAACCAGTGAACTCGCGACACCGTGACCGTTACCACGTTGTTATAAAATAGTTTGTGTTTGTTATAAAATGCAGAACTGACGCGTACTCTTTAGCTATTCTATGGCACATTGTTGAATATAAGTTACAGTAGAAAGCGAGAAAGGTGGGATAACTATGAATACGTGTGCATGAAATAAGTATCAAGGTAAAAAACCAAACGATAGACTATGTAGATGAATATATCTATCTGGGACAAATAATCTCACCCACACTGCAAATGGCATCCTTTGAAGTAGCTGGACAAAAACTGGTCACTGAAGGAGATAATGAAAAACAAATCTATACCTATTTCAGAAAAGTATTTAGCGCATGCATGTTACCAGTCTTGACTTACGGATGTCAATCTTGGGCCCTGACCCAAGCGTATATTCAGTCACGGTTTAATAGCGCTGACCTTGATTTGACCTTGATGCGCAGAAGGCGATTTTTAGATTTTTACACCATTTTACACCTGCGCAGAACTCCCTTCCACTTTCATCGAGCGCTATTAATCCGTGACGAGACGTGTACCCACGCGAGGGAAACCGCAGCAGAGGCAGATCCATCAAGCGCTGGGAAGATGACTTGCCAAAGGGATGGCGTAGGGCATGCCTAAAACAACGTGCAATGGTATATCATAGAGGAGTCCTATGTCAAAGGACAACCTGAATTACCTACAACCGGTGTCAAAAATTTGTATAAACTTAGGAATATTTAAACATAATTTTAAAAACGTTATATTAGTCAGAGAATAAAGGCTATTTTTATTTTTTATTTATTTTAATGTTAATTTAGTATCAGTCAGAGAATAAAGTCTATTTTACTTTTTTAATTTTTATTAGTATAGTCGTTGTTAAAAACATCCTCAAAATTGACGAGTACCCATTGCGAGATGGTAACACTTAATACTTTTTCGTTCTTTCGTAAGCTTCCGTTTTCCTTTGCCCGGCTTGGCGGCGGCGTAAGACGTGACCGACCAATGACGATCAAGCATCGTCGGTTAAGAAAGATCATTTTCATCTAAAACTAAAATTCTTCATCCAAGTAAATTCGTTCTTAGATTAAAACTGTGTCCAAGAATTATTCTTGGACTAGCAGTCCAAGAATTTTCACTATCTTCAAATAAAAACGTGTTTCTTGACTTTTGGTCAAAACAAAATTCTTGTTCATTTAGGTTTTTATTTTAATATAAATACCTATTTAGTTAGAAACAGTGTTAGAAAGCTAAATAAACTATTCTTTGGATTTTTGGGTTATATTAGAACCTCAAAAACCTTTGAAGTAAACCAAAATGAAAAGATCTAGGAGCCTGACTTGATAGGTATCCCAAATATGAAATATTATTTATTTTATTCTTTGCCTAGCTATACACTCAAAGTACAGTTTCTGTATTCTGAGGCTATACAATACTGAATGTGCAGCCGGTAATGTTGTCTATGACGAGAGCAAGTAAGAGGGGAACTAACCCAAGTTCTGAGATTTTTGATAAGCGTGAGAACTGAGAATGTTGAAAATCTTCCTTCCGAGGTAAATGATCAACCGCTAGGTAGATGATCTGAGTTTCGTATCAGAACGTGAGGAAGGTTCTGCACTCGTGTGCTGTGTTTGTTCCGAGGAGACAACAGCTGCTCATTACCTACCTATGTACCGACAATAGACCTGTTAATGATATTTGTGCTGCTCCGGAAAAAAATATGGCAGTAGGTTTTGGTTCTAAACTTGTTTGCCCTTTAACCTTGCCCGTACAAAAAACGCCTTGCTTATAGAAAAACGCATCAGTTCCAAAGATAATTTGATAGAGCGAGCTCAGAAAATGCTTAAAACTTCTGAAAAATATTGAATTTAACTATTGATAAATATAGACATAATATCTTTATTTTACACATTGCCGGTGTAACAGCAGGTATTTATTATATACAATCCAGTACCTACCTAGGCAAAGTATGTAATGGACATTAATATTCATAATATTTCATACATTGCCTGGACGCCCCAGGTATTCTATGCATTGCCTAGGTATTGTATAGAAGAATACCTGAATTATACACATAGCCGGTAACAAATATACATTTTTACTAGCTGTGCCCGCGACTTTGTTCGCGTGGAATAGTGACAGTTTTCATCCCCTATTCCCTTTGATATTACCCCCTTGATAGGGGTAGGTACCTAAAATTTGTAGAAACTTTAAATGACATTTTTATTATATCTAATCAAGAGCCAAAAAAATTAATTCCAAGCTTTTACCTTTAAAAATTACGATACTTCTATACCTTTCAACCCCTTGCAACCCTTTTTTCGCATTAAAAAGTATCATATGTCCTTTCTCAGGCTCTAGAAGTATCTGTATACCAAATTTTATTTAAATCGGTTCATTAGTTTTGGCGTGAAAACGTGACAGACAGACAGACAGAAAGTTAGTTCGCCTTGAACCAATCTCATGGTGATCTGTATTGATTGCAGTAGCTAGTTAAGTACCTACCTAACTAACCTACTTAGCTTATTTATAATCTGTAGTAGGAAGGTAGGTAACGGAATGTGTGAAAGGAATGGGAGAAGGCCTTTGCCCAGCAGTGGGGCATTTTAGGCTAATAATACAAAGTAAGTAGGTAGGTATTTAGGTACTCAAATATCTTGCATACTTTTTAAGGAGGTATGTAACTCTCTTTTAAAAGAGAGCTACATACCTCAAGTGGGTTCTCATCATCATCAACCTATATTAGTCCACTGCTGGACGTAGGTCTCTCCCAAGACGCGCCACTGAGCCCGATTTTCTGCTCTTTTCATCCAGTATTTATTAATAGGTATTAATTTGCTCTAACGCTTGTCGGTTCAACGGCAAAAATGGTCGGTCCACTGCTATTTCAGCTTGCTAACTCTCTGAGCTACATATCCTCACTAATTTTATAAATGCGGAAGTAATTTGTAGATCTTTTCTAGTGGGTATTAGGTAATAAGGCTACCTACTTACTTATACCTATGCTGAGCTAAAATTGCTAGGTAACTTACCTATTTAGGTAAGTAAAGATTCTGCCTATTACGTTACGATTAGGTACGACTATGTGAAGCTTTGGTCTCGCGATCGGTACGCAGTACACATCGTATTGCGTACCTACTAACTCTGCGTACCACACAAAAGCTGAACATTTTTAGGGTTCCTTATCTGGGGTAACTCACTAAATACCGATTAGGAACAAAATGTTTGGGATTCACTTTAATCAATAGATACCTATGGAATATTCACGTAGATAGGTACCCTACCTTGTAGGTTTGGCGATAACTAGGTACATATTTCAAGCAAACTGACCTACTGACGAGTGGGTAAGTAGGGGCTCCGGGGTGTATGTGTCAAAGCAGCGGGTTAGATCGTCTAAGGTCAAAGCGCACTCTAATCCTTTCACCACTCACTGGTTCAAAAAAGCTACAGACACGCACGCACGACGACGTATTAGTAGTGTTAGTAGATGTATGGTGAATGAAGAAGTAGCTATGTTAATTTAGTATGAATAAGTAAGTAGTAAAATTAGGTAAGTGTTATAGTTCCTACTAGAACAACAGTGCTCTCTCGTAAAGATTTTAGTTTAAATATTTTTTATTTTTTACGCCAATGAATCCATCCGTATGTACAGTACAAGGACAGCTACCTACTTACCCTAAAATGTATCGTGATCATGATCCAAACATTAAAACATCTTAAAAAGTAGGTAACATTAAGATTCAGACATTTCACTACATAAAAAATTATACTATTACTCTGTTTCTCATTTCCATGATCACGGGCCATATAGGCCATATAATACCCGGTCCTTTAGGAGGCATGTGTGGGGGCGAAGCCAACAGCACAGAGGCCCTTTATGAGAATTAATGTAGAGGCGAGAGCTACACATAGCGGACATCATCCTTGGTTGCATAATATGATACACCCGAAGATGATATCCATCAGGTGTAGAGACCAATGCAAAGAAAAATAAAATTAACAAAAAAAAAACATGTTATTGTGATGAATGGATGGACTGGGTAAGTGGGCTATGGCACTACGTAATAATAAGTAAGTCCATAGTTTCCCCTATGGACTTACTTATTATTACGTAGTGTAGGTATCATTATATACATATATATGTCTAGTCCATCCCAAATATACCTGGCCGCCCTGTTGTACTTCATTGTTTGTCAGCATTTCCTTCTGTATCATATTATGTCTTTGTGTGTTACAATAAAGAGTTATCTATCTATACTTACAACTAAAAAAAGTTACTTAGGTTAATAATTTGGATTCTTACGCCAACGCTACTACCAACTTACTTAACAACTGTATTTTCTTATCTAAAATCATTAAGCTTCTGCCATTAAATACATTTTTACAATGTACCTAAGTTAAAATTATTACTAGTATTTACAAAATGTAAGTACAAAATATACACGAAGCAGTTGCTATCTGCAGACCGTTGCGTACGATCTAGAGACAGCTCAACTGATCCAAATCAGTGCCAGTCGGAAGCGTCCCCAAGACACTGGCTGCCCCGCGCTGGCTGTATGGCAGCGCTGCTGATGCACTGCGCCGGATACTCACCAGCCCTTGGGTCACGCGCCGCTTCGTTATGAATTTTGAAAACCCGCAAGGCTTCGGTCGGTACCCAACGGACGGATTATATTTTTTAAAAAGTTTTGTGTACATTGAACTTTTTCAGTTCTAATAATTTGGATTCTTACGCTAACCTTACTTACCCTATAATATTTTTTCTTGATCCAAACATTAAAACAACTTATGAAGAAACATTATTCTTTCTTATGTAGAAATATTAATATTATTAGTTGAATACTATATTTTTTTCTTACAAAATGAAAAAGTTTTGTGTAAAATTATTGAACTATTTCAGTTCAAATAATTTGGATTCTCAAGCCAATGCTAACGGTGCTTAACTTAATATATTTTTAACTTTATCCAAACATAAAAACAACTTAAGAAGAAATATTATTCTTTCTTATTTAGAAATATTAATAATATTATTTGAATACTATATTTTTTTCTCACAAAACGAAAAAGTCTTGTGTGAAAACATTGAACTATTTCAGTTCAAATAATTTGAATTCTTACGCTAATGCTAACCTTACTTGCCCCAAAAAGTTTTTTCTAGATCCAAACAATAAGACAACTTAAGAAGAAACATTATTCTTTCTTATTTAGAAATATTAATATTATTTGTTGAACAATATTTTTTTTTCTCACAAAACGAAACAGTCTTATCTGAAAACATTGAACAATCTCAGTTCAAATAATTTGAATTCTTACGCTAATGCTAACCTTACTTGCACCAAAAAGTTTTTTTTCTAGATCAAAACATAAAAACAACTTAAGAAGAAACATTATTCTTTCTTATTTAGAAATATTAATATTATTTGTTGAACAATATTTTTTTTCTCACAAAACGAAACAGTCTTATGTGAAAACATTGAACAATCTCAGTTCAAATAATTTGAATTCTTACGCTAATGCTAACCTTACTTGCCCCAAAAAGTTTTTTCTAGATCCAAACAATAAGACAACTTAAGAAGAAACATTATTCTTTCTTATTTAGAAATATTAATGTTATTTGTTGAACAATATTTTTTTTTCTCACAAAATTAAACAGTCTTATGTGAAAACATTGAACAATCTCAGTTCAAATAATTTGAATTCTTACGCTAATGCTAACCTTACTTGCACCAAAAAGTTTTTTTTTCTAGATCAAAACATAAAAACAACTTAAGAAGAAACATTATTCTTTCTTATTTAGAAATATTAATATTATTTGTTGAACAATATTTTTTTTTCTCACAAAACGAAAAAGTCTTGTGTGAAAACATTGAACTATTTCAGTTCAAATAATTTAAATTCTTACGCCAAGACTTTTACTTACTTACTGTTTTAAAAAATGTCTTAAACAAAACATGTATATTCTTAATGGAAAATAACGAAAGGCTCATTTTGAAGCATTTAAAATTCTTAATTCAATTCCATTGTATACTCCTACAAAAACTAATTTTCTTGAACAAAAAAATGTAAAACTTTCCTAATTCTTGAAGTTGAGAAACGTAAATTTATCAAATCGGAGAACATATTGATTTTATTTTAAGAATATATTCTCCAGTTAACAGATTTTGATATTTCAGTTTAAGTCTATTTGTGCAACTTTTGGTTCAAAACTATAAGGCTCTTGAACTCGAACAACTTATTCTCATATTAAAACACATGAAAATCTTCATTTAAGATATTACTTTTCATTCAGCTAACACTCCAAAACACTTGAATTAAGAAATATTGTTTTATTTGTAGTAAATATATTAAGAATAATACTGTTCTTCGTAGAGAATATCACTTTTGTTGAGTTGAGTAATTATTGTTAATTCAAGTAAATATTTATTTGACATAAAACAATATTCCTAAGAATAATAATATTCTTGATGGAAAACTAATTCCGCAAGCTTTTTTTTCCGTGTAGTTGCGTATGAACGTTGTTGTGTTGTGTGTGTTACACTGTCATCACGGAGTCTATACACCAAACTCGGCGGGCCGTCAACAAGTTGACCAAACACTATCGGCTGCCTACAAAATTCAAGCACTGATATTTCAGACCATCCCGCCGAGGTGTGTCGCCGACTTTGCTGTGTAAACTCATTAGAAAAAAAGTGAACGTGTACCGTAGTAGTTAGTTTATGTGTTACAACATAGTTGCGTATGAACGTTGTTGTGTTTTGTTGTGGGTGGCGGGTGCGCGGGGGGCGCAGGGACGCCGCTGTGGCTGCTCGTCCAGGTGGCTCCGATCCGCAACGAGAGGGAGCTGGTCGTCCTCTTCCTACTCACCTTCAGGGATATCACCGCGCTGAAACAGCCGATAGATGCCGACGACCCGAAAGGAGGCCAGTATAACAATTAATAGTGGTATATATCTAAAGAATAGTACTGAAAATAACAGCACCGCTAGTCCGCTTTGACATATATATAATATTTGGTCTAAGCGGGGCAGCATTTATTTATTTATTTATTCATTCCTAAAACTAACAA